>OY015313.1:73379062-73979062 GCA_955612985.1 Cheilosia scutellata | reverse complement strand
AAATTGTTAAAACTTATAAATCATTCAATTATAGAGCCCCATTTTAATCCAACTGAACAATTTATTTTTGCAGCAATCCTGATAGCTTGCCAAATCGTCGTTGGGGCTCCATGAGACAGTAAGCTATATTATCACATAAATATACCAACAACTCAGAATTGTCCTAATTTTATTGTTCTCGATGGTTGTGGGGCACAAAACTCATTTAACACAAGACAATTCCTCTAGAAAAACGAATCTCTGTATACATTATTTCTTATCTCTACAATTTACTTAATCCGGAAAAGTTATGTGAAATTGGGAATATCATCTTCGCTGTAACAAATAACAAGAACGAATATTTTTCTCCTCTTTTAATTACTTACATTGGGCTTTACTTAAATGGTTTTGTGACAAATTTCTATTACATAATTTCTTCTTCTCTCTTCTACTGGCTGTGGATCTCGTAATTGGGTTTCGGTATCATAAGTAATATTTGACGTTTCTCTTACAGCAAACAAAATCGGTAAGTAATCACATATTTTTATTTATCAGCTGTTGGAAATCTTTGCCAAATTCTATGTTACATTTTTCCATCACGTACTATGTGTAAGACAGATGGTTAGAAAGTGTTAACATTTTTATGACTGATGTATGTAGCTAGTCACAAATTTATTGCAAAATCTTAACATAGATACATGCGCTACACTCATTTTCGTGGGAAGTTGACGTAGGTACTGCGGAAATATCGGTATCTATAGCCACATCGTTGACTGATAAGTTTGTTGTTGTCAAACCTCATAATACATTATATCTGAGGACTCTCTCTTACACTTTTCTTCATCTTCTCCTGCAAGGTTAGTGTGACGCAAACATTGAACATGCAGTTATAAAAAACCGACATATACGAGTATTGACATTAATATCTATGAGTACAAACAAGCTGTCGTATAAGCATGCATGCATTCGAAACCTTAATCAGCACAGAGGCGATGGCATTATACAAAAGGCTTCGTAGCGAAAATATTGCATGTCACAGTGCAACCGGTTTCAATCTCTCATGGTTCGCTTGGTAAAAAAATAATAAAATTCTTCAACCTTTTTTTCTGGCTTTATTTGAAAAGGAGAAACAAAAAACCCATATTACAGTGCGGAGTCGGATACATTTCCTACACCGTCATCATGGAACATTGGAAGATGGTCGAAGAAAGAAGCCCGCTTGCATTGATGACACGTCATAGCAATGGAATGATAACCATGTTGGTGTATCACCTGGTGTACGTACCCTACGCTCCCTTTTTTATGCTTAATACAAGAGTGTTACCAAGTAAAAGTGTCATATTATCAACAAAGCCTTCCGGTTCGGTAAAACATATATGAACAATTGAACAGAAGACGGGAATTGGTTAGTTGGGGCTTGGGACTTATCGCATTATCGATTCCACTAAAAAAAATATCCGTAAATCATTGCAACTGCCAACTTCTTAAATAAAGTGAAAAATTACCTCATCATCAGTGATGGAGTGGATTCCGTTCTTCATTCACTTTCCTGTTATTTCAAGACCAAGGACATATAAATGAACTATGCAGTCGTCTTATCGATGCATGATAGTGTATTTATACTCTCTCCTCATGCATTCACTACCTTGTTTTTATACACCTTTCATTAAGGTGGTATTACACAATCATATAAATATGGCTATTTTCTCAGATAAAATATGGAACAATATATTCATATTGTGAGAAGTGGACACAGAGGCTCAGTGGTTATGGTTAGTGTGCTGGACTACTGTGCGAGGGGTCCCATGTTCGATCCCCGGAAAAACATAATTTACATTTTAAAGTTTTTTCCTCTCGCGACCGTCTGACAAATATCCGAGAGTATTAACTGTCTTGCTAAAAGCTTCTCAATTCAGCCGTTCGGACTCGGGATAAAATTGTAGGTCCCTTCCATTTTTTTTTTATATATATATGAGAAGTGGTATTACACTATACATATACATACAGTCATGCGAAAAATAATAGGGACACTTGCATACAAATTGTTCAAAACACAATTCTGTTTCAAATACCATAAATTGGTTAGAAACGGCACATTAAATCATTTGTTGGGATTTCGATAAAGTAAAGCACCGTTTTTAAAAATAAAAACACTACTCCAAACTTAATGAAAATATTCTTGTTCTTTGTATTCTTACGAAATACCTCAATATGTCCCTATTATTTTTCACATGACTATATGACACCAAAATCATCGCGTTATATATATGTTGCCATATAAATACGCTTATAACACTTGTGTGCCCTATTTATCTGACAAAATTGACATATTTATATGCTTGTATAATACCACCTTTAGTACGACTAAATACAACAAAAACTGCGTAACATAACGTCTATAAACCAAAATGTCAACATGAACTTAGACTGACCCTGAAGTTTTTCACAGCTCCCATTCGAATTAAAAAAAGAACTACCTGTGATTAGGTATACACAACTTCTTTCTCACACATAAATAAAAATAATATGCAACACTAAACAGTCGCTCTAAAGTCTAACTAAACCTAAAGAAAGGTAGCACCCGAGCCCGAGTTAATTATTCTCGATCCGTGAGATTGTTCGCTCTCCTTGCCTTTGGGTGTAAGAAAATTAAAGTAAGGAACTTCATAGATGTAACTGCAGCGATGAAAATATATATAATATATCCGGCGCTCACTGCAACAACTGCTCACCTATTCATTTATATTTTTATTTTAATGATGACTACGACGAGAGACTGTTTTGTATATTCCACGGAAAATGCAGCTAAAATAAATATGTATTCGTGCCTTCATTAGGTAAACTTTTCGTGTGAACCAAGCTCATCATAAATGTTTGTGCCTTCACATTTCACTAACATTGCAGAAATAGGTTTGCTATTTATTGCGCGTAAGAGAATTAATTCACTGATGAGAGCTGTTTACATATCTAAGGATATACTAAAAGTAGTTAACGTAGTAGTTACGCCGGTGTCGAGTTAATTCTATGACTAAGGAGGACGCGAGTCACTCGCGTCAAAAGTTACTCACAAAGCCAATGATGTTTTAATTTTTTTCGAAAACATTATAAAGCATTTTATGCAGTCGAGATGAAATACTTTTTAATATTTATTTTAATAGTAGTGACAGAAGGTGGCACTGTCACACTGTCGGTGGTAGTATTTGTGTCTAAAAGTATGGAATATATAGTTTCTCGCATAAAATCGTTAGGTACATGTGGTTAGGTAAAATGGTTCAATGCTCTTTGTCCCGATCGGTATTATGTAATATGCACTAAAGAAATGCTGAATTCTGATTGGAAAGCAATAATATGTGTTGATTGGATTTAAATAATCTCATTGGAAAATTATCTGCTAATGATAATAAGACGGGTGGGTACGAAGAAGTGATGCGCCAATGCCATAAGCACGCACTTTCGACACATGAGTCTGATGCAAAACTGTTAAAAATGCCTTCTAAGTATCAAGTGAAAAAGCTTACGCAGTGGTTTTGCTAGCTTGTAAGAGCACCGCTTCAGAATTAAGTGGTATATATATCTGTATCAACGGATTGTTGTTAATTAAGATATCTTAACAGAACACGCTCAATGATGCAATCTGGAATATTAGTTTTATCTAAAGACGAGATTGTGCCTACCATAACTATCGAAGTCTGGATTTGGAATCACGATGAAGAATTAAAATATAGAAAAATGTGAATGGCTAATTCTTTCCCTGCGAATAGAATAAAAGAGCTCATTGGTTTAGCTTAGCACCAACACAACGGTTCTATAAATTATTAATTAATTAAGTAATTAGCGAGAAAGTATGAATAGAAGTCGTGCAGTTTATCTGGTCTCATTTTGCACTTGCCTCACAAAGAAACTTCTTTTCAAATACAAACTTATTTCGCAACTAATTATTCTTTTTAAATAATTTTTCTTTCTAAATTGCACATTTTACTATTCTAAGCATACACTCTAAAAAATGCGTGTAAAATTACTATGAAATTGTACGTAATTTTTAATGTAAAAATAGGCAAGTTGCGTTTTTTACACACGACAATTTGTAATATCTAACACATAATGTTAGATATTACAAACATTTGTGGCAAATATATCTACACATTTTGTGTACCTTTCAACAACTATTGTTCAATAGTAATCTATATTATTGTTTAAATATTACTCTCAAAATGTTTATTAATAAACAAATTTTGTTTAAATATAAGCACCTTATGAAATTTACACACACAGTGTTTGAAGACCAACAACCAATGCTTATATTTACACCCATCAGATAAAAGTTACACATTTTATGTGTGAAAATTTGCAATTCGATTGTGACGATTCATTTACGAGTTCACACATGATCAGACCTTTGATTGAAGCAGTTGAACCTCTTGCGCTCCCAAATTCCATCACATCATTTTGTGCAGGTTCACTGCAGTGGAGGGTATCGAAGAATCAGCCAGGCCGATGATAACACTTTTACTTGTTTTGAATAGTCTTTCTGAACCATGTACAATTTTGTGTAATTGTACACATTAAATATTGAATCTCTATACCATTTTTAAGCTTTTTAAAGTAAAATTACACAAAAAAAGTCTAATTTTAAGCGTGTTCATACACAATTTTGTTGAACATTTGAACATAAAAGGTTTGAATTTAAACATTTTATGTTGATTTATAAACATTTCTTTCTGAAATTCTGTTGGATTTTAAACAAGGTTTAAGATTTACGCATAATATTTAAAATTGATACGTGCGTAAAAATAGGTACTGTAATTATGGTAGGCAAGTAGATTCCTCCCTGAATGATAGTAAAATTACACAATTTTTTCTTAGAGTGTAGGATAATTATTTGTCCTGTCAAATTGTATTAAGAACACAAATTTAAAAACAGTTTAAATAACGAAATTTCCAACTTCAAACTTTTTGCCGCGAATGAAAACACCATTGGCGCGAATTGTCATAGTTTATTCGCAATTCACATTATTAAACCGCTAGAGACTGATGGCTGAAATTCACGAACTCCCGAAACTCGAAACTGTCAAAACACGCGAATATTCGTTCGTTAGTTAGTTGGTCGCACTCATGTGAATAGTCCTGCAGAAAAATTGCACTGCACATTTAGAGAATATAAAAAAATTAATTTCACAAAAATTGGGCACTCCGTTCTTGAAATGTTGGTACTATTTTATATGGTATTTTTTGAACTTTGGGGGCGTGCCACACCCAAACAATGAGAGACCGCCAACTTTTTTTTTTAGATTTGTGTTTAGGGCACTGAAATCAATCGAACTGTATATTTTGTAATACAAACTTTTTGTGAAACAGAAAAAATCGATTTTTGCACAAATTTGTTAATAAAATGCCTGTGAACAACAATTTGTAAGTTGGTCACTGGTCGATAGGCCACTGGTCGATGCTTTATTACCCTCCACTGTATAAAAGTCATGCAAAATGTTTACCTTGTGAGTTATTGTACCCGCATGGGTCTAATATTACCAGAACTACTTGACCGACATAGCCCATTTTTAATACCAACCTGAAGGCGGTAAAAATAAGTCCTCTCACAAAATTTCATTCGCCTAGGCCCATTCCTCAGTACGCTATCGTGTTTTCAACAGACAGACAGACATGGCTAAATCGATTCAGATTGTGATCCTGATTCAGAATATATATATACTTTATGGGGTCTCCGATGACTAATTCTAGGAGTTAAATCTTGTGTTACATACTTTCAGTTTATGAAGCAACGGGCAGACTGCATGCGAAAAACTAAGCGAAAGCTAAAGCCAAGGTTTGACAAGTAAATCTAATAAACTGAGCCTATACATTTTAATTATACTGGCCATAGTAGATTCAATGCTAAGATATATGCTAAGCGAAACTTGGCGCTAAAACCGAATTATGGTTGCCACTCAACTAGAAATTCCGGGAAAGTCAGGGAACGAAAATTTGGTCAGGAAATGTCAGGGAAATTGTTCTTCATTTATTTTTAATTTTACCAACATTTTATTAACAAAATACTAGTGAAAAATAAGCAATTTAAAATGTAAATTGTGTCTCTGTGTACAAATAAAAGTGGTGTTTTTGGCACACTATACCTACATTCGATGGCATTACAATTCAACTTGACTTATATTTTTTGCTGTTAAAATGAAGGTCTTGACCAATTTTGTGTTGGTATACGAACAATCCTTTAGGAATGTAACTCTGAGGGCGGACCCTAAACTCTGGAAACATTTTTTTGCGTTCAGATGGCTCGTTAAACTTGTCGAATCGATCTGAAAAAAAAAAAAAAATTAAAAAAATGGGTGCATGCAATAACGGCCCGTGAAATAACGCCCATGTGCGTTATTGCACATCCAAAATGTAATAACGCCCACGACAAGTGTGAATTAAGAGCCGTGTACTCAGTGGATTAGTCCTTGACTGGAATTGTCGGTGACGCCTTTATCTGCCAATAAAAACCCAAATTAACGACTTCGACCTTATGTAGTGTTTCAGTATTTAGTGTGCTAAATAAATAGTTTACCGATCCATTCGATAAGTTTAAAGAGCAAACTGAACGTCTTAGGTTCAACATTCGGATAAACACAATTTAAATAAACGTCCATACTCCATAGGCACGCATAGGTCCATTATTATAGATTCTAATAGCCTTTTTCTTAAAAAAAAAAAAAAAACAAATTAACAAATTTGTCAATTTTTTTTTTGAAACACGTCCATACTCCATAGGCACCATAGACATAGGTCCATTATTATAGATTCTAATAGCCTTTTTCTTAAAAAAAAAAAACAAATTAACAAATTTGTCAATTTTTTTTTGACAAATGTATAAATTTTGGTGAGGGAAAACAGGAAAATTGGTCAGGCAAAATCAAGGAAAAAATAGTGGCAACTCTGCGAAAATAAACTCTTAGGCTACGGACAGAGTGCATGCAAAAAGCTAAGCGAAAGCTAAAGCTAAGGCTTGATAGGCAAAATCTAATAAACTGCGCCCATACATTTTAATTGCACTTGCCATAGTAGATTCGATACTAAGATACATGCTAAGCGAAACTAGGCGCTAAAACTCTTCTGCACACTTTTTTTTAGCATGAAATTCAAGCTAAAACGCAGCTGTCAATAGATTTGGGTACATATTCGAATACTTTTAATGACATTCAAAAGATGATAAAATTCGTCATATTTATTACGTGAATTAAAATTTCTTGAACTGACTGTTTTTTTTCCTTTCAAACAATGAATCTTCTCCTGACTAATACATTTCCATAATTAAAGTATGTTGTTTATTCTGATGCACTTCCGAAACGTTAATGTTAGCGTTCATTATGGACACCATTCGCTTTGCTCATAGCTTAGAATCTTTAGCTTTATATTTCGCTCGGCTTCTCGCGTTCACTCTGTCCGTAATCTAACTCTTATCCCGGGATAATGTCTGATATCATGTTGTAAACAGAAAAACAATTTAGTGAATGAAAACAAATCATATTCATATTTTCTAATATTAAGATATTAAGATCCCTGGAAGTAAACATACCTTCAGCTTCAGTTCCCAGCAACCAGGGTTCTCAAGAATTTTTTTCATAATTTTCAATCATACTTTAATTCTAATTTTTGTTGTTTAATAAACTTTGTATATATACATATATAATCTATCCATTTATAACACATCATGTAAGTTTTCCTTTCCATTCTTTGCGTTTATGGAATGGAAGGGACCTATAATTTTATGCCGAGTCCGCACGGCTGAATTGAGAAGCTTTTTCAGGACAGTCATACTCTCGGATGTTTGTCAGACGTTCGCGAGAGGTGGCGCAGTAGAAAAAACCTTAAGATGTAATTTGTGTTTTTCCGGGGATCGAACCTGGGATACCTCGCACAGTAGTCCAGCACACTAACCACTGCGCTACTGCGCCCACTACGTTCTTATGTGTAGCTACTGCTACGTTCAGATATAAAACTGAAATTGTATTAAGATAGTACTTACATACCTACTGGTCATAACTCCCATGCGCATTGCGCATGCGCATGCCCCAAGCCTTTCCTTGTCTGCTATGAATTACAAAAAAAGACAACGGTAATGTTGTTCGTTAATGTCCCCTTATTCTTTTTTTATACTTTATAAAAAATTCGTAAACATTTATCCTAAGTTCAAACTTTGTTTTCGACTGAAATTCAAGAAGCCTCCGTTTTGGTGTAGTACATGACAGTCGTCTCATTCTATTATGCTTTGGTGGGACGTTCGCAAAGTATGAGCAAATTATTATAAAATCCTTAGTAATGAAAATTTAACGTAAAATCATGTTTTAGGTGATAAGTAAGTATCTGGTAGGGATCCAACAAATGCTCAAATGCTACTTCTGTAGAATTCCTAATTCCAATTCCTTTAATATCAAAGGGCACGGTAGTTCTCTAGTAAAGGCACACACTCTTTTTACAGGCTCAGGCTGTTTTCGACCCCCTTTTAACTTCGCAACCAATTCCGCCAAAATCTTCGAATTTGAAGCATTTACCAAGCTCATTAAAAAGTCCACTTCACCAAATTCCATCTCTGTAGCATTAGTGTTTCTCAACATACAGGACTTAAAAAATCACAAAAACCGTAACTGACTCACTCACTCACTCACTCACTCAATTAGATGATGATCATCAAAATTGCACTTCCCGCCATTCATCGTGCATACACTGGGAAAAACCGAAAACCTCCGATTTTCCATTCAAGGGTCGTGTTATACGCCTTCATTTGAAAATCGATTATTATTTATTTGGGACTTATTTCCGATTGCCGTAGAATGTTGAAATTTGGTAGAGCGATAGGACCTCCATTGTACTAAAAGAGAAGAATCAAAACTTTAACATTTTCCGCTCAGGGGGTATGGTATACGCCACTATTGAAAGTCATTTATTACTTATTGGGGCCACTTTCGATTGCCGTAGAATGCTAAAATTTGGTAGAGCGGTAGGACCTGCAAGTGTGTAACTAAACTAGTCACCCACGCAATGTATGCCAAGTTAATAATTGGAAATATAAATAACTTATCTTTGATCTATAGCCCGCTAATCGTACAGATTGTCATATATGCCAAGTTCTTAGTTTAAGAAAGTTCAATGTTAAAAGAATTGGTTGGTTTACTTTGCAAGTTTTTCGTTTATTATTTCATTATAAACTAACGTTGTTTTACCTGCTCGTACATTTTCATTTCATTTTTATTTAACCGATGTGTCCAGACTGATTCTGTACTCCTTGTGTTTCGACCGATATTTCCTCGGACGTGTGCCCACGAATTGTATTGTCTAGACAAATTTGTTCCCATGACTGTCGAAGAATAACGTTTGAAATGTATTTTTTTTTGTTATGAGAGTTGTCACGCCCTTTTGTCCAATTTTGACCAATCTTCACAGGAATACTCCTGGGCCGATACCTAAGATTGTATGTAAATTTGAACTCAATTCAGTGGTTTTCGAGATATAAGATTTGGAATGATTTTTTTGTATGGGAGGTGCCACGCCCCTTTGTCCAATTTTGACCAATCTTCACAGGAATACTCCTGGACCGATGCATAAGATTGTATGTGAATTTGAACGCAGTCGATTTAGTGGTTTTCGAGATATAGGATTTTGAATGCTTTTTTTGTATGGGAGGTGCCACGTCCCTTTGTCCAATTTTTCAGCTTTCAAACCTTCTCTGGACTTCCACAAATAATTCAAGACCAAAATTAGCCAAATCGGTCCAGCCGTTCTCGAGTTTTAGCGAGACTAACGAACAGCAATTCATTTTTATATATATGTACATACATATATATAGAATAGATATACAGTGAGCGTCAAAAGTGAGTCAACACCAATGCTGTTTTCATTTGTCTTTAGAGTTTAGAAACAATTTTTTTTTAAATGTCGAAATGAAATACGTTTTGTTATTGTTATTTTGTTATCAAACTTTTTACAGATTGTTGGTTTTTTAGACATTTTTCAAGACATTCAACATTAAAGAAAACTTAAAAGAGCATCGGTGTTCACTCACTTTTAACGCTCACTGTATGTAAGAATATGAAAACTTGACCTGTAAACTTACCAATTTTTTTAATATAGAACCTTCTTAAACTGATAACTTAGCATACATTTAGATCTCATTCCTTTTCATGGCTGACTAGTTTAGTTATACACTTATTTTTATTTCTACATAATCGTAAGAGAACTTGGCTCATTTTTTACATTTATGTTTTGGATGTGACCTTTATTACATGGGGAACCTACAAACATGTCATACTCGTATCTACCAATATCCATTATCTCAGGTCGACAGTACTTTGTAGTATGTATCTACCTGATTTTCATAACTTTTTTATAAACTTCTTTTATAAAGGCTATGCTTTGCCGTATGTAGTGTCCAATAACGTTTATACATTATTTCTTTAAATGAACGATCACCTGGTTGAACCATGATTTGTGAACATTTTTAAGGTCTATTGTGTTACGATGGCATTAATCTTAAAATTTCACACCAATTATAGGTTATCTCCTATCTGTAGATTTACTTTAGTGTATTACTTAATATCTCAGTGGGTTAGATTGAACGCGCTTGGAAGTATGTAGGTATAAGAAACTTGATATCCAATAATTCATATGAGCTGATAAATCATAATCATAAAGAATTTTGTTAAAACAAAAATAAAAAATTCTTCTCAACTTAATCTCTACTGTCTTGCCTAGTCTAGTCACTATTCACTAATCTTTAGTGTCTGCCCTATTCTATCTCAGCCCAGCCTGCCATAATGCATGTTGTATAGCACGCACCTACAACGTACAACCTACACTTGCGCATTTTATACAAGTTTGTAACAACTTTGCTTCCACGTTCCAACAAAAAGCTTGGCAAGCAAATAAAACAATATTCCAGTCATCAGCCCAATACTCGTACTCTCTTCTCTTTTTACTTCAGTCAGTTTGGTATGGTTTGGTTGGGCTGGGACTGGGAGTGGGATGGAAATATTTATTCTATCTTTTGTTTTTGTTTCATTTAATAGGTACCGTGCTGCCGGTTCGGATGTACTTAAGAGTTTTACAAAGTCGTGCCACAAAAAGGAATACATAATTTCGTTTATCAAATACCTAGTATTAAACAATAAACATTATTAATAGGGTAAAATAAATTGTTTTGAATATAAATATACATATACTAGACTGTTTTGTAGATCTCACGATTTCGCCAAGTGCTTTTTGGATTACCAGTGAAGTAATATTTGATTGATTGATTGCTACCTACCTATGTGTTGTGATGGATCCTCTTCGTCTGTTGTGATATCCCGTCGTCTCCGTGCCACACCTCCTCTAGTACCAATGCACCTACCTATACCCATTCCATTGCTCAAAAGAAAGTTCATTGTGTGCAAATGTCAATTTACATCTAAATTGTATCTAACCATGTTTCTGCGCCATTTTCTCTGATTGCAAATTACCGTCAGCTTGCAACTGGCGATAGATTTATCCATACCCTGTGCGAACGTTATTATTTATAACAATTATTAGAGCGACTGATGAAAAGATACATTGTGCGCATCTAATGTATCCGTTACGAGAATCAAGTGCATCACAAGTGAATGTGTAAATAATGAAAGTGTCCAAAGTGTAAAGAAAAAGTAATATAGTAGATTTTTAAATGTTTTTATTTTTAGTAAATTGTTCTTACCTACCGTGCGTCGTACTCTTGTTGTTAACTATGTATAACACGCATTTGAGCCAAATCGCCTTTGTCATGTAATTAAACGTAAAATCTCAGAGTTGTCTTTATTTGTGTTTTACTTTTTAAGATTTTGTTAATGCACAAGGGAAAGAAAGTTATAATTAGGAAATAAAATAAAGCGCTAACCATGAGGAAAAGTTTTGATCTGTTCATTTAATTTGTTGTTTTCTTCTGTGTTTAAGCATGTGACTAATAAAAAAAAAACATATTATGGAGCACAGTGATATCCTCATTTAATTTTTTCACAATCTGTGCAAAGTATTTGCAGTGCTAAAAGGATTCAATTAATAAATTGTCAAGTGAAGTGAAGTGAGTTCAAAAAGGCGCATTTATGGAGGACGATTATTTTAATTTTATTCCCTATGACTACAGTTACTTAAAAAAGTCCGTAAGAATACTATAAAAATAAAAATATTTCTTAAGGTTTGGTTTTGGCTTGAGTTGTTGTAGTTCTTTGTAATTGCACTATGTTGCATTATTATCTATTTCATTCAATTTAATTTGCGAACTTGTTAGTTAACCGCACGTGTCATACGCTTAAAACTTAAAATTCCTTTTGTGGGAATTCTTTTATTTATTTTATTATTGACACGTATTTGCCACAGAGAATATATCGTACATGGTAAATGTGTAAAATGGGTCGAAAACTAATTTCCAATCCCTTTTTTTATCCATGTAGTTACATGGTAGGTATAGGTAGGTAGAAGTGGCGGTTCACCTTCTTGAACCCAATTAGCAGTTGGATGTGCTGTTTTGTTACCACGACTCGTGTGTCCTACTTTGTGATGATTGTTAAGGATGTGGTGCGGTCGGTGCCTATAACCAACATGTAGAATTGAGAAAAAGGATGAGATCCTGTATCCCTTTGCCAGAGATGTCGATAAGGTCGTCTGATTGGTTCAGTGCTTACATACTCATACAAATTTTATTATTTACTAGACAGACAGTCGTTTGGGGCCAGCCCGAATATATATGAACCTGTTTTTTTTTTAATTGTTCAATACGTTTAGATTGCTTATACGAAAACGGAAAAATAAAGCGTAGTCGGTCTGTTGACCGGATGTACAAATGAACTCAGATAGTTTTGGGGAACGACAGCTCAAGAACGCTTTAACTGATTTGAACGTAAGCTATCTGATTAATGGAACGAGCACGAACTGATTCGATTTTTGGTTCGGCTTATGCTGATCCTAACTGTGCTCATAAAGGAATTTAAAAAATCTAGCCTTTTTCGAAATAATTTTTAGGATGCAGACGAAAATCAATACACAGTGTCATATAGACATTTAAAACAGATTAATTGTGTACTATGTTCTTAACAATTATGCGAATGAAAAAAACAAATATTTGTCAGCAATTTTATATTTGTATATCCACCAACACGCTACACTACACACTATTTTCATCTCGAATTAGAACGACACTTTATTTGATTTTGCTTTAATTATAATTTCTCGTGAAAAAAATATTGGCTGCCGCGTTGATTTATTGTAATATCTATACTATATAATGACAAAAGAAGAAGAGGCGCTTCCGGGTGGATAAATATTCTTGGAGTCGCGAGCTTCTGATCACCCTTCGACAGCATAATAATACTTCATAATTGCCATTAGTCCAATAAGATAATATTTATCCCAAAATACATTCAGAAGATTTACATAAGTGACAACATATTATGTTTGGCAATGCTGTTCAAACGAAATGTCAAATCAGCCTTTCGTGTATTGGATGAAATACTGTGAAAGCGAAAACTACTTCAGCGAATTTTGCGTCTAATAATACGCTTAGCTAAGCGATACTTAAGCTCGCACTGTGAAATCGGGTATTAATGATTTTACGATCCTTTAATAACGGCCATCGTCTTCACGGTGATGTTGCACACGTTTTGATTATGTACGCCTTAATATTTTAAAATTGATGCTCAATCCTCGGTTCAATTCAATTTGCATTACCTTGTTCAACGAGCCACACGAGCTCATATAATACCCGTACAACACGTTGTGAAACCATCTCCAACAGGATTTAACACATAGGTTGCATAGAATTCGCAGAGAGTATACTGTATACAAAATCTAGGAAACAAAATCTGAAGTTACACTGTCGTCAGTATGTGAAAAATTCACCCAATTTTTGACATGTGTAATAGTACTTTAGAGTTGATTAGATTAGGACTGTTCGAGAAAAAATCCGGAAAGAGAAACTAGGCCTGACAATTTTTAATGCTGAAAGAAACAGATTAGGTATATCTACTTAAAATTGTTTTAAACTACAATTGCTAAACTTTATTAGGCTGGCCTAAATAATTATCTTCAGCTAAATTTCTGACATTTATGAAGAAGACACTTGAAAAGAGAAATTCAACAAACTCAAATCTTAAAACAAAGATTTATCGAATATCACGGTATTAATTTATTGAAATTCTGTGATTTATTATTATTTATCCAAGTTAACGCACGGCCTTAAGATCAAATTATTTATAATTTATTTATTTATTTATAACGATTATAAGAGCATGTGATTAAAATTTAACGGTACTGCGATGTCATATTTCTGTATAGTCAGACCGCACAAATATTTCCGGATGTTATCTCGTACAGTCCTTATGTGTATTGAATTCGAAATTGATGATTAGCGCACTAAGTGGACGACAGGCTTCACCCCACCACTAACTTCTGCGATCTATATGAGTACGTATGTCTATATTTAAAGTGAATCTATATTTAAATGAATAAAAATACATACATATGTACTATGTACTTTCAAAACATGCATATCTATGAAAAATAAAATGGTACTAAAAGTGAATCAAAAGTTACGAAAATTGTATGAAAATTATACTTTAACCAATTTTAGTCCCCACCCCGAAACAAAAATCACCCCTATTCCAAATTATAATTAAGATACATTATTTCCAAAAACAAGCGCCTAAGGGTGAAACAATTTTTTTTTATTAAATCATTAGAATGCGCTCCATGAATGTCTCCGAATCGTGAGTTCAAGAAACCTTACATTGAACCCACAGGTAGTAGTAACTGTGTTCCCAAACGTGTATATGTCTTTTTTTTTATTCCTCGAAGTAGCTTGGGAATTAAGTATGCAATCCATACCGTAAGCGCAACTACCAGCCACTCATGTTTGCGTTCAGAAATTTATGCACGACATATGTACGGTAGTTATAGGTGTCATACATTTGGAGGGGAAGGTATAGTTGAAATTATCATGTTTTGTCTTGAAGACGTAGCAAACTAGCAACTCACAAGTCAAATGCGATTTTTACAAAACAAAAAGATTTAATATGCCTAGAAAAAGGGTGAACAATAAGTGGCATTAATAAGGTATGTTGATAGTGTCTACTTACACAGGTTTGGAAATGGTAGTATCCTTTAAACTACTTCCATCTCTTATATGTATCTACTTAAACTTAAAGTGGAGTTCTCTTTTTAAACTAACGATGCCATCTTATGACCTTTGTCTAAATTGCTTGTGATTGGATCGGTTTTCGTGAACTTTTTTTCAGCTTATAATTTTCGTGCATTAACCATTTAACCAATAATTATGTATGTTAGTCATACTGAAACTAGCATTAAGAATGAATGTTGATTGCGAAAGATATGTTAAAACTGAAAAAAAAAAAAAAAGCACAATAAATTACTGTATTCAATTCATCCATTGCATTAGGCGTTGAAATATAGATATAGATAGATCAGATAAAGTGGCTAAAATTGCAATTGATAAGTGTAAGTACAAAATGTTTATAATTGGCCTTCTTTTCTAAATTAATAAGATTAAATCATTTGTAAGAGAGGGCCATTACAGCATTCAGAATTGTGTATGCGATGTTTATAAAAAGTTTCGACGCAGCTTATGTACTTCAATTAATTTAATCAGCGCCCTATTTCATAAAAATTGACAATTGCGACAGGTGTCAATTTGTAAACTGACAACTGGACAATTGTCAAATTTCTGTTTCAAAAATTATTAGACAATTTTGTAGAATTGTCGGAAAATAGCCCACAATTGTAAAGTCTTGGTTTTATAAAAAAATTGTCATGACAATGAATTGTCACGAATTTTTCGAGAATTTTCATGAATTTTCTGACAAATTTGTACTGACAATTTTTTTATGGGACATATAAGATTTTACAATTTACAAATTTGTCAGTATGTAATTGACAATTATGATTTAAAATTTTTTTTTTTTTTTTCTCCGAGGCAGGTGGAAATCTTCTAAAGACACTATGAGCACAGTAGGCGCGTGCTCATAGTAGTGTGAGATTTTTACTCACTAAAACCACCTCCCACAAATTTGTTTCGTACTGCAACTAAGTTATGACTTATCAAGCAATTTTTTTATCACGAAGTTATACACGTTTGGCAGGTAACATTCCGGCGATAGTTCCTGCTCGTTCCGCAATTTTAACGCGGTTATGATAATTATCGGGCTAAGTCGGAAGGTTTAGTTCGTTGTAGACGCCGCAATAAATTTGTTTCATCAAGAATTTCCAAGACCGAGGTATTAACGTGTCCTAATAGTCGATTTCTATGCTTTCGAGCGCAATTTCTCGTTTCATCTTTAACCGTGGGCATTCCGAGATCTCTATGAAGATCTTCATTTCTAATATACCACGGTGCACTGACGAATGATCTTAACACTTTATTTTGAAAAGTTTGTAAAATATTTAGATTTGTGTCACAGGTACAACCCCATAACTGTATACCATACGTCCACACAGGCTTAAGCACTTGCTTATATAATAAAAGCTTGTTCTCGAGGTTTAGCTTGGAATATTTTCCGAGTAACCAATAAAGTTCTCTATATTTGTTTTTAAGTTCTTCGCATTTCTTTTTTACATGCGGTTTCCATTTCAACTTTGTGTCGAGAGTCATTCCGAGGTATTTGGCCTCATTTGCAAACGGAACTTGGGCCGTATTTATAAAAACGGGCAAATAATTTGTTTGCTTATATGTAAAATCCACGTGAACCGATTTCGTTTCGTTAAGAGCGATCCTCCATGATTTTGTCCATTCATTGACCCGGTTAAGCGCGCCTTGTAATAATTTGTTTGTTTCTTTAGTAGTTGTACCAACTGCTAGTATGGCAGTGTCATCGGCAAAAGTGGCTACGGTAGTACCTTCTATTTGCGGTATATCACGCGTAAATAATAGGTATAGGAGTGGCCCAAGGACGCTTCCTTGCGGCACACCTGCCGTTATTTCTTTAAATTCGGAATATTCGTTTCCGTGTTTGACACGAAAGAGTCTTTTCTCTAGATACGATTCTAGGATTTTCCACAATCGTTCGGGGAGAACTTGTCTTAATTTGCACTTGAGACCTTCGTGCCACACCTTATCAAATGCTTGCGAAACGTCCAAGAACACGGCAGAGCAGATTTTATTTTCTTCTAGAGCTCTCTCTATAACGTCAGTTATCCGATGCACTTGATCGATCGTCGAATGTTTGCTTCTAAACCCGAACTGGTGGTCAGGTATAAGACGGTTTTCTGCTATAATCGGTTGTAACCGTTTGAGTAATATCCTCTCAAAAACTTTCGAGATTATTGGAAGAAGCGAGATGGGTCTATAAGACTTTATTTCATTCGGTGGTTTGCCTGGTTTTAAAACCATAATAACTTCCGCGATTTTCCATTGACTCGGAATGTATTGTAATCTGATCGCGGCGTTTATAATGTGAAGAAACTTAGTTAATGCTTTTCGAGGTAGCATTTTTAGGATTTCACCCGTTATCAGGTCGTAACCCGGAGCTTTTTTGGGCTTAAGTTTCTTTATTTCTTGCACGAGCTCGGCGAGTGTAGCGTTTCTTACTGCATTATTCACAGATGTTCTGTCCGACGCATTAATATTTCTATTAAGCGCCTGACCATCGAACGGCTTAAAAGTTTCTTCTAGATAGGCGGCGAAAACGTCCGCCTTTTCTTTATCGCTTTTTGCCCAGACGTCATGGGTTATCTTGATAGGCGGCGCTGCGATCTTCGGCTTTTTAGTGGCTTTAATAGCCTTCCAAAGCGAGTAATTGGATTCTTTTCCAGCTGTTAGGCTTTCGAGATAATTTCTGACCTCATCATTTTTATAATCTTTAATCAACTTTGTTAGCAAGTTACACAGTCGATTTAAGTGCGCTTTATCTTGCGGGGCTCGAGTTTGTTGCCATCTTTTACGCGCTTTTCGTTTTGTCTTGACCATATCTATTATTTCTTGCGGGTATTTGGCGCAGTTATAGTCAGGTGTTCTCTGCTGGTGAGGAGTATTATTCCATGCAGCTTTTTGTACGATATCGACGAAGCCGTCGACAGCGACTTCCAATTCGTAAGGCGTCTTGAGTGATACACTCAGTTCAGTATTGTCTTGGACATCTTTTTTGAAGCCAATCCAGTCGGTTTTGCCGTTTGTTAGCCTCGGCGGTTTTTCATTTTTTATAGGTGCCTCAGTCGTTGTTAAAATTACCGGAGAATGGTCGGATGAAAGATCAAAACTTTCTTCAACTTTAACACGATTGGCGGGTAGTCCTTTTGTATTAAAAAAATTGATCGAATCAGGTATTTTTGCGACATCAGTCGGCCAGTATGTTGGTTTGCCTGTCGAATGATGATCGCAATTGTACTGCATACACACATCGTAAAGCATTCTTCCCTTCCGTGATATGCATCTAGATCCCCAGAAGCTATGTTTGGCGTTAAAATCGCCGCCAATTATAAAATGTTGTCCAAGGGAATTGATTAGGTATGTATAATCATTTTTCTCTATTTTGCATCGTGGTGGGCAGTAAATAGAAGATATTTTAAAGAATGCATGTCTATATTGGACCTGTACAGAGCTCACTTGCATTGTTTCGAGTTCTAATTGTAAGTCGATTGAGTGGCCGATACACTCCTTTATATATAAGGATGCTCCACCTCTAGCCTTATTCGACGGGTGAACGGCGTGATAGTCAATGTAACCTTTGATCTTTAAATTTGATTTCTGCTTCACATGAGTTTCTGATATCAAGCATACATCGATATCTTTTTCCAGCAGGAACAATTCTAGCTCTCCGAGTTTTTGCCAAAGACCGTTGGCATTCCACGTAAGTATTTTAAACATTCGTTTCATATTTGGATGTGTGCCTGTTGCGAATTATTATTTTCGAGCTTAAGAAGCCTATCGATAATAAGTTTATTCGTTCTGCTTTGTTCAGAAATGATTTAAAATGCTAAATATTATTATTTCTTTAATATGATGAAGTGATGAAGAATCTCAAATCTAATTTCGTGGATTACGCACTCGACACTTTAAAGAAATAAATAATAATATTTTATTGCATTAAATGATTTCAAATTCAATGGATGTCCGGAAAACTGCACTGATATATATTTTGTTAAGCATTTGGGGGACATCTAGATCAGACCGCAAGTCAAGTAACCGAATCTTCACTGGACCTACAAATAAAACTACAAGCTGGTAATAGTGCGCTTCGGCTAACTAACGCAGGGTTCTTCCAAACCGGACATCTAGGACATATCTCTATACTTAAGGAATCTTTAACCTAAGTTAGATCGGATAAAATCTGTAATATGATTAAAACTCAGAAGATCAAATCTACCAATGGCTATATAGACCAAGAGCCCGAAGTAATTTTTCTGTCTGAGAGGTAACCGAAAGACATTTGCATTACTGTGTAGCCTTTGTAGAGAGTACATACATACATATATCGAAAATAAAAGTCTGGCAGCAAATCCTAGTACCTACCCGAAGCGGGTGCGTAATTTTCCACAATATAGTAATAATAAGTATTGTGCGCAGCCAAGTCCTTGCCAGACGCGACCAAAGTAGCGGATTAGACCCATTTTTTAATATTTGACATAACCACCCAATTTTTTTTATAAGTCTAGAGAAGACTCAGCTGAACACAGAAATATAAGTCCAAGACGTTTTACACGCAGCGAAGTCCATGCCAGACGCGATCAAAGTACGTAAATATTAAAAATTGGTCGCTTGGCTAATAGAATTATTCTGGAGAAAACTGGAAATAGGGCAGACCTAAGATAGGTCACGGCGCAGCGTTTCAAAGGCTCTGTGGCATAAGTTAGATCGGAAAAAGTCTGTAGAATGTAGAATGGCAATAGAGATACTCTCTGTGGGCACTGCCTTCTAAAGGAATCACGCTAGGATATTGAGTTTAACAAACAGTATTGCGAGGACCTACATGTCGCAGATGATATTATTCATCTTCTCTGTGAATGTCAAGCTATTGCTCGGAAACACCTTACAAGGTACTTCTTCGGCAATTTGGAGATCGGAGGAGGTTGGCCTGTAGCGAAATTAAGTGTTTGGACGAATTGGTTTAGGTTTTGACCGTGAAGGTTCCCCAGAGACGGCGATGGGCCCAATATGGTGCCTATTTTGTAATGAATTCACACCCTATACAACCTAGCCTAACCGAAGCTCCACTTATGCCCCTACTGGTGCATAGGCATAGCGCATCAACCCTCTGACCATCATAATGGTTTGCGGGACCATTGATGGGAGCTAGCAGCTAGCACCCGTTTCGAATTTATTTCCTAGCCAATTCAATACAATTTGCAGCAATTTTGGCCTAATTACTCAAATGGGATACCATAGATTCATCCATACGTTCTCCCATAAAACTAGAAAAGAGAAATGGAATTATAATATACCTCTACCTACATAAATGTATATGTACATGAACCCGACATGTTAAAAAGTGCGCATTTTGTCAGAATCATACCAAATTCCACTTAACAACAGCAATCACATTGAAAAGCATTATTATGCTTTAAAGTTGAAAGC
Organism: Cheilosia scutellata; assembly: GCA_955612985.1. Lineage (NCBI taxonomy): Eukaryota > Metazoa > Arthropoda > Insecta > Diptera > Syrphidae > Cheilosia > Cheilosia scutellata. Next base: position 73,958,508 of record OY015313.1, on the reverse strand, counting down.
TGACTGTTGTCATGTGAATGTATGACGTTAACCTTTTTGTTTTTGTTAACAAACAAAACAAACGAATACAATAAAATTTGAAAAAAAAAAAAAAAAAAAAAAAAATTTGCAAAATAAGTGGATAATTTTTTATCTGTCTAGTCTAGTATATGCTAGAGTGGGCATATTTTCCACCGGAAGCCTATGTATTCGGTTGAAAAAAATTCTCGGTTGGAGTTGTGTTGTATGTTACCTATATTCACTTTACGTACGTGAGATAAGTTGTAAAGACTGATGCACTCCAGATCAGCAAAGTGTTATTGAAAGTAAAAATTAGTTGAATTAGAGTGGGTGAGACAATAGGCTAATGGGTCGGTTTGAAACGATTTTGGGGAATGGTTAGATATACTTAGATATATGTAAGTGATCGATGAGTAATTGACTTTGAATCGAGCTTTTATAGGTACTGTGCTCGTTATTTGTATTCCTCGGCTTTCTAACTGTATCTCGCCATATTTTGCAAAAACAGAGGGTAATTATAGTAGCTTAGGGTTAAGCTTCGCGCAATCAATCGTGTGTGCAATATTTTCATTGAGGCACGAATCGAAGGGATCTACAGATGAGTTAAGAAGCTCTCATGAAATGCTTTTATTTTCGCTACATATTAGCTGAAGGTGGGTGATACGTACATGTTGCTAATCATATTATCTTGGTTGGTTCTAACACTCGGAAACTATGATGTCGACAAACCGATAAAATCAAACAAACGTAAAAAATAGTTTCACTAATTCTTTTTAATATGTATAATCTTATTAATGTAAAAAGCATTACATGGAGGTGCTGAGATTCTTTTTAAATCTCAGCACTATTCTGGGTTTCATGTTCCATAGATCTTCCTATTGAAACAGCAGGTCATGGGTGGGCAAACTTTTTCAGGTGAAGGACTACTTATAACCTTTTACAAAACTTTGCGGTCCACTTGGCAATATTATTCACAATACCTTATTCAAATTAAATTTTTTAATTTTTGAATTCAAAAAATTAACAAAAAGAAAATATGTTACTTAAGAAAAAAATATTTCATTACTGCTGTATACAAAATTTAAGAAATTCCGTTGATGCATGAAACTACTGATCGTCCACTAAGTTTATAAATCTCAAACAGGCATCCGAGTTCTCTTGAGATATGCAGTTATGATGTTTTGTTTTTATAGCTCATTTTTGAAAACGGCGATTCCTATAAATAGGTTGAACAGAGGAATGACGTTAAATGAAAAGTATTTTTTTTAAGTTCGCATACTCTTCTTCGCTCATAAACTTCCAGAAGAATGCCTCGGAATCCGAACTATGAGCCTCGCAGAGAACATCACTTTGAAGGAGTAGAATTTTCTGATACGGCCTTCTTTTAACTTTCTCCTATACGGACTAAGAGAAAGATAGATATTGTTTTCGTACAACATTTCGAACTCGAGCACAAGATTTTACTAATTTCATGTTATACGATGATGGGAAACTCAAAAAAGTGGGTAACGCTATTCAGCCCGTCCGTACGTCTGTCTGTCTGTGCAGCCCTGCCCTGCAGCCTAAACGCTGGTATTTTATTGCAATTGTAGATTAAAATCATTGAGGTGTTCAGTTATACACTCTCATGCACATGAATAGGGACAAGATTTTGTAATCATTTCATGTTGTGTTTCTCTTTCTCATTCCTAAATATCGGTATTTACTTTATGCTTTTATTTAGTACATAGTAATAATAGGCAACTTTTAGGAGCGAAACTAAATTCTCACATTTTTACAGTATTATGTTATTTTAGTTTTTAGCACTTGAATAGGGACAGAAGCAATTGCTTTGCTGTGGATCAATTTATTGAAGCTAAAAGTATTTTTATTTTTATTTCTCGTATATTTTAATCCTTTTCAATCAAATGGGTTGAGGAAAAGTTGTAACTGCAGAAGAGAAAGGCAAAATACTTGGCTAGAAGGAGTGTAGTCTCACCTATAGCGATATTGCCATAAAAAAAAATGAAATAAGCAATTTTTTCCTTTAAAATAAGTGCAACTATGGAAACAAAGTGAAGGGAGGACCAAAACAGGTACATACTACATCTACTGAAAATAGATGGATTGTTGGAGAAGCATCAGTTTCTCACTGTTCCGACTCGCAGATCGGACCAAATTTGGGAATCATTGCTAGAGCTGACACGGTAAAATGGGTTACTCGGAGAGCTGGATATCTAAATAGATTAAAATTTAAAAAAATCGCCTCTTATACCACTATCCACTACTCGTAAGGAGACTCGCATGGTTTTTGTCCGGAATTGCATGATATGATATAGCTAGTGGCATCAAATAGTTTTTTCGGACGAAAACCGACTTAATTTAGGTGGCTCTGATGGTTAAAACAAAAGGGCTTGACACTTCGCATTAAAATTTTAAATATTGATATCCATTATCCAAATATCAAAAGCAATGCAATTCCTGGCACAGGCATGGCCGGGGAGGTACCTACAGCTAGTAGATTTATAAATACCTACTAGATATGTGATGCGAACAAATATCACAATATCGAGCTGAATATCTATAATAACTACTTTACCAAAACTACAAAATTAGACATATTGTTAATCATGTACAAACTTGTATTATGAAATCAGCTATTAATAAATTACGCTATCGGTGTTGGTTACCACATTTCACATGTTGAATAATTTCAATGGGTATGTCCGTTTTATACTCTGAATAATACGTAGGTGTGCAACTATCGGTAAATAAAAACTCTATGCAACAATAAGGAATGAATTGTTAATTTCCTTTATAGAAGAAGCCGCACAACTCATGACCTTGTCGTTCGTCTATCTTTGAATGGTGGAAGTGGACAGCAACACGAATTCAACTATATGATTTTACTGGTAATCGATATAATCATCGCACATTCGCACATGTTAAATTCGTCATTATTCTGAATCATACAGTCTGCCACAATAGCTAGTGCAATCAAAAGCTATAGTACATATATGTAGTTGAATGACATTTTAATGGAATATTGGAATGGTAATAACAAAACGGAGCAAACAAATAATATTAGATACCTACAGTTTCCAATATTCCTTAACTTAGCTTGGGGTGCTCAATTACAAATATAAAATAAATAGGAGAAAAGGCCATTATTGCAGTGAAATTTAACATGTACCTATGTAATATTCATAATTGGTTCATAGAAAAATACCTATATAAAATAAAGTATAGATCTGTTTTCAATAAAACAAAGATACACAAAAATGCCGAGACACACACAAATATTTCTATAAAAGAAAAACGAAGCCAAACAAACATTACAATGACTTCAGCAGTACTTTCACTCTCTGGCATGTCATCATTTTGGCTGTCTTTACTAGCGCCAAAAAAATACATTTTCGTCACAGCACAGCACGGCCCACTCTGCCAACCACGCTCCGACTGTATGCCACACTTTTTTTGATTTAATTGCTTCTGTCCACATCCACACACGGGAAACGCAGTACACAGGAAATAATCGATATCCACTCGCAACCCATTGAAATTTATTGTTCACGAAATGAGTGTTATTGTATTCGTTTCAAATAATAATCGAAAACATAAACAAACTACAAACTGTGGTTATTTTATTCGTCCACAACATTCATGTGGTGAATATTTTTGCGCAATGACTGGAAATGGACTGGAAGACCTATTTGCCAGTGATTCCCTGTTACTTCTGTTATTGTTTAGCCTTTTGATTCGATTTAATTATATATCTCTTGATATGGCCTAAATGTAAGTTGAGAAGATTATAACAGATGAATTTAGTCTAGGAATTATTGCTGAGAGAACAACAATAACAACTCTTACACACTTTTGGTAGGAATTATAGCAATTTCGAACTACAACACTTAGGTATTCAACATAAGACTTCTTTTAAGTGATTGTTATTGAATAGGTTGGATTCTGACAGTCAATTCTCCGTATATAATCCACTTGGGGAGACATTTCTGTTTTCTCCTGTCAGGAAATTACAGTCCACGGCCACCTATTTTTACTATAGTACTTAAACCAAACGTATCCAATCAATAAATAACCATTACTTCAAGGAAAACATAAAAACGATCCACTCTGTTAAAACTAATTATAAAATTATGTCCACCCAAAACATAACTACATTTGCATATTTTAAATTTCTTTTATTTTTTTCTTTTCGATTATTTTCATTGACAAACTGCCAAGTATATAGTTTGTCGCATAGCAAATGATGCACGGAATAATAAATCGTAACTGAGCTCGATAACACTTTGTTAGGAATGCAGACAACTGCGCCGCAATTTTGTGTGCAGGTTTGAAACGCTTTCTGGAAGTACATTATTTACCAATTATATGTAGATATCGTATTACAGAAATGCAACATATGCAGCACGTTATTTCTGGAATAAAAAAATTGCTTCGAAAGTATTGGATTCCTTTTGATTTTCTTGACAATGGTATTGACATTGATACATGTTTGGGGTATTTCAATATTTAATTATATTTTCGTTGAGATTCGAAAGAACTCGCCGTTCCATTAGCAATTTCATTCATAGAAAATGTGCGAATTTCTTAATAACACAATCGCTTTATGCGTGCAAAGAATAGCAAGCTATGGTACGCAGCATTTCTAACAGTTTAGCATGAATTACCCATGAGTCAGGCATTTACACATTTTAGCTGTTTCACCATAAAAACACTTTAAACCTGATTGACTTCTAGGAATTTGAACACACAAAGTATATTAAGACATAATGTAAGTAGGTAACTACATTCATCCAAAGTAAACTGTTGGACTCTTGAAAAAAGTTAGTAAATTTAAGGGAAAACTTTGTTCCATTCATAAAGTTCCGCCGAACAAAACATTGTATGGCAGGGGCATTACTTAAAATGTTTTTTTCTCAAAATGTTTACTTAATAAATTTTAATTTTTTTTATGAAATTTTTATCCTTGAGAAATTTTCTAAAAATTATCTTAAGCAACTTGTTAAGTACACCATATAGCCGGGTACTGATGCGTATCAGCGCCTTGTTGATACCGGGTGAGCTCCTCGAAATAAAAAAAACGACGTTCACACGCACCGGTGGCAGAAATTGAGGGTCGGATCTTGCGTGCTGTGGAAGTTAAGCCTTTAGTAAGGTCCAAGGACTAGCTGTGCAGTTGGAACTTCTCAGGACCAGGATTCACAGAACTCTCCAGAGTAATAGGTTACACCTTACACCCTTTCCATTTAGCACCGGTACGGACACTTCCTCAAGAACATTCTGTGGACTGACGAAGCGCAATTTACAAACAAAGTTATAAAGCTACAAACCTCCACAATTTGCACCATTGGTCAGACCCCAATCCCCATTTAATACACACAACGTCCTTTCAAAGGTAAGAATTTAATTATTTTGAACAACTTCTTCAAAATGTGTGCTTATTTGAAAGGAGGTTTAGCGTAAATGTTTGAAAACACTTTAGTAGGCCCGCATACGTTCTTCCACAAACAGTTAATTCTCTTGAATTTCTTAGAGAACGAATGCCGAAGCTCCTTGAAGATGTTCTTCTTTTTCAGAGAAGAGCGATGTTCTTTCAACAAGATGGAGCACCTTGTGACAATAGCAGCGGGGTAAATCCATTCCTTAGCCATACTCTTAATGAACAGTGAACTGGTCGATTTGGCCCAATGCTTGGCCACCCAGTTCACATAACACCCATGAATTTTTTTTTGACATGACATAATGGTAGAACGTCTTCGTTGACCATGAATCTGTCCGTAAGATTTTGAACGAATCTATGCAAGGAATCAGTATAGACACTCTAAAATAGTCTTCAGTAGAACAGGTTTCTGGATTGTAACGCGTTGTTTGTTTCAATGAAGTTCTTGGGGCTCTTAATTCAACTTCAAATAAGTCCTCGGCAAGTTGGGACTCGGATTGAAAAGCCTCTCTGAAAAAATCTTCGGCATTTTCTCTGATATTCTTAAGAGAATTCAGAACTTATTTTGTGCGGGCAATAGCAGAAACAAAGTCTATAGGAAAACTGATAAGGGTAGCGTTAAACTGAATAGTTTTTCGCATACAATGAGGCTTACTAGGAAATCACTTTTTGGACCGCTGCCAAAAGTTTTGATGCTTTCGAAGTCATCGCCAACGTTCTGCTCGTTATTTTCTTCAAGACTTTTGAGATGGATTTGTAGAACAATACAATAGAGTTCTAGAGTCGAGTTTTTCGGCTCTCTGGTACGTGTTTTTTAATGAAATTTTTGAAAATTACATTTGCATTTGAATGGTTAGCTATTTCACTAACTACACCAAGGCAATTGCCAAATGCAGGAGTTGACATGGCATTAGACAGAGCCAAGTTTAAGCGATGGCTTGCACAGTGTACAGTACATACCTAGCGTTTGGATACCTACCATCAGAAAGTTTTAGTTTTTAATTTTTTGCTTAGCGTTTCGGGGGGGCTTCAGCCCCTCAAGCCCCCCCCCCCTGGCTACGTGCCTGCTACTTAATGAAAAGAATTAATTAAATATTAATTTAGATGCATTCGATATATTGTGACATTGTTAATTCAAAGTACATCCGAAAGCATGCAAATATGGCACACATCCACCCACAATCAATGGTGAAAAATTTAGAACTTAAGATATTAATAAATTTTGATTCTAAATTTAAAAAAATGCGTAGTATTGTAATTTAGTCCACCTCTCTATCCAAGTGTTCCAAGAGGCTTAGTATGGCTGTGGAATCAGTTCGGGCGTTCTTTTTAGTCAGCTCAATAACTTTCATAGAGGCAGGATTTGACAAGAATCTAATGATTAATAAACAAATAATAAATAAAACTAGAACGAGTCGTTATATGTTTTTTCTTCTACTGCATAAAGTTAATACTTCGTAGGCTTGTCTGTTTGATTATTGTCTTTTATACTTTTCCAGAATCGTTATCCAATTTTTTAACCACAAAGACCTACTCAGGTCGCAGTCGTGCGCTGAATACATTTTGTATCAAACACACCACCCCAAACCACCATGAGGACATGTGGACTATATGAAGAGTTTCGCATTTTAAGGAGCGTGGCACTTCCAACACAACACACACACTTAAGACAATGAATCTATATCTTTTGAATAGAAATTGTGCCACCTTCTAAACAATAATAGAAACATCTAATTATTTCCATTTTCTCTTCGATCTTTATTCCGATCGGATCTTCTTTTCGTGGCAGACCAGTCATCTCTCCGTTCTTGTAGTTTGTGGACTTTCGCCGAAAAAGCTGCTAGGGAAAGGATACTATTTAAAAAAAATACCACGATGATTAACGAACAACGTAGATACAATAATTGTAAAGAAAAGGGAATATTTTTACATAAGTTTTTTTTATACAAAATGCCGCATGCGGTATGCGTATGCCGCATACTGCGATACGTACAAGGAAAGCATTATGTTGGGAGCATAAAGTTGAGCTTTGCAACAAATGCTCAAAATTAATTGTTTTTTTTTTGCTATATTTTTTATTTTTGTTCTTTAATAAATAATTTTTTTAATATTTTTCTTTTGTTTTATAAAAAAGTATTCAGCCCTATCGAGGTATCCGATCGGAAAATTCTCCGATTTCATACGAATACGAATCGGAGGATTTTTGTTTGTTTGAGGTATTCTTCCGAACAGCTTTTCGGAACTTCTTTTCGACAAATATACAAGGCACACTGGCATTTCAGTGCGATCAAGTGCGTTTTTACCGATATTTTTGACAGTTTCGTACGAATTTTCTTCGTACGAAACTGTCGGAATATGCTCCGACAGGAATTGGTTGCAGAATTTGTTTACTACGATTTGCAGTGAAGTATTGATAAATCGAATGTAATTTCAGTCTCCGACGGAGTATGCGTAGCGGAAAAAATTCCGTTCCGATCGGATACCTCGATAGGGCTGATTAACTGATCTAAAAAAGCAAGTGTTCCAAGACCTTTTTCAAGCTTGTAATAACTGTTCTAAAATAGCTTTAAGTCTTTCGGATACCGTATAAAATCGTAGCTCTCTTCTCTCTTCCATTCGTCAATCGTCACAGAAATAAAAACTCACAAAATCTAATGGGTTTGAGAAGCCAGGTTCCATATGAACCTGTTCACGAGACGTTGTATTTATTTTATTTCCCATGCAATGTATGTACACATTATTTATGTACCTATATAAATATATGCACATATTTTATAGATACAATTTGCAATGTTTTTGTCTGCATTTCGTATACGGATTTCATTCCGAATTCAATAGAACTATGTAGTAACAACTTATTCAAGAATTAGTGGGTTACTATAATGTATAGGTACATACTATGTACATACATAATGAACGCACGCAAGTCTACTTCAGAATTCAGATCAGACATTTGAAATATAAATGTCGTGCTTTTGAGTTGAGAAATATGAACAAACTGTATAAGTGCGTGTTTTATTGTTCCACTATCGAGGCATTGTAGGCGCAGTAGCGCAGTGGTTAGTGTGCTGGACTACTGTGCGAGGGATCCCAGGTTCGATCCCTGGAAAAACACAAATTACATCTTACGGTTTTTTTCTACTGCGCCACCTCTCGCGAACGTCTGACAAACATCCGAGAGTATGACTGTCCTGAAAAAGCTTCTCAATTCAGCCGTTCGGACTCGGCATAAAATTGTAGGTCCCTTCCATTCGTTCCAAAAATAGAAACTCACACAAAACGAATGGTTGCGAGAAGCTAGGCCTTGGGTGTCTACCGCCTGTTGCGCCGCCTATTTATTTTTTTTCGAGGCATTTTCCTACAATTAAGGATTAACTGACAACGTTATTTAAAGGATTAAAAAGAGACAGCTCCTTCTATTAAAATGAATGAATAATATCACTTCAAACTGCAATCAAGCTGCAATCACCCACGAGAGAGTTATAATAATTAACTGCATAAAACGTATTTCTGGATTAAGTCATTTCATTTTGTAGCCATTGTAGGCCGATGCATACATATCTATATTTTTTGACATACATGATGGGTGTTGGGAACTACTCGTATATAGTTTATGTTTCAAAATTATACTTCTGGGTGAAAAATTAAATTTTATAAATAAATTGTACATGCTATTTAGAACTTGTTGACTTAGGCTACGAATAATTCAAAATTTGAACTACTCCGATAAACTTAAAGCTTATGATAGATTGAAAATTTTAGGTTTTAAACCGTGGCACACATTCGATGAAGGTATAGAAATTGTTTCTCATATTCTGTACTCTGAAACAATCGCCCACACTCACATACATAAGATCGTTACAGATTTAAATTGTTGTCTCAGCTAATTGAATCGTCAAGTGAATAAACTTGACCAATGGTGAATGCTTTTTCCATTTTATTGATTTAATTTATTTGCTTTTGGATTTTAAATATGTGTTTGTATGAATAATGTTGTTATTTTTAAGAATAATTGCTTTAATTGCATGCGAAAACTAGCAGAGACGTTTTTATTAGATGAACGCATAAACGTGGAAAGTTATGACAAAAAAAGTCTGTCAGAAACGCAACAGTTAATAGTTAAAACTATGACAGAACTTCTCCTTATTAATTTAAAATAAAAAGGAAAATTATTTAAAAATGGGTAACCAGAGAACAATTTTAATATGAATTGACTTTATTATATACGATTGGCACACATGCATTCTGTATGTTGTTGTTGACATAATGGTAAAGTATGTAATTGTGCTGCTTCCATTTACTGAGTCAAATACCTTAAATAACTACATTTAACTTTTCCCTAGAATGCGGTTTATTCAGAAATCATGCCGGCTAAAACATTACAGTCAATAAAGAGCACCCCATTCCCCAATTAATTGAATGACATGTCCGACGAAATGGTACGAATTTATTGAACACAGCATTATATGAGTTCATAATTTCGCTTTATTGATCTGGCCTCCAAGATCGTGTGACTTTACACCTTTGGAATTTCCGCTGCTACTCTATACCTACGCAGTTACCCTAGGACGATTTACGACTTGGAATACAATAGGCCTGTTTTACTGAACATCTATCTCAGCAAAGTAAAGTTAAGTAAGAAAATGTTCAATAAAACTGTCCCCAGTCACTTTTCTAAACAGCAGATTTTACCGCTGAAAAGTTGTCAAAATTATCATCAAAGAAATAAAAAAATCAAAACTTATTTTTTTTGCTTACTTTTGTTGTCGGCCATAAGAAAAATAAGGTAAATATATTTCCCCCGATTAATACTACCTACTTTTAAGAAAACTACATATGTATAAACATGTATTGTAAATGTATATAAATCATTATGGCGAAAATTGCAGGTATATAATGGAAGATAAGGAGTCAATCATTGCGATAGCGGCTCTATTTGCAAGGCAGAGAGACACACTTAAAAAAAAACATATTTTAGTATCACAAAAAGACATGTAGCCATTGGGACCATACGCTGACGTAAAAATTACGTCACTGCTACATACGTATGTAGCTTTCTACATAACGTGTACCACTAGAAAATGAAAGGAATTTTCGTTTGCGAGAAAGCAAAAAAAAACGAAAGCAAGATATTTGATTGACGTTATCGTTTTTTTTTTGCTTCATGTACCTAACTTTAAAAACGAAAGACATTTTCGTTTCATGCGTAAGGGAAACAATGAGTGGTTTTTAATTTTCTTTGATTATTTCAACAGCTATATCCCATTTGCGATTATTTCTAACAATTAAGGTGTCAAAAGAAAGATACATTTCTGGAGCAGTAATGGTTTGCACTGCATAAAACCTATCTGTCTTCAATATGACAATGCTGCTCATGGCTAATTCATATGGAAAGGCTGCACAATTGAATCAAAACGAGTCTAATTGTAATTGTAACCAACGAAATGGTAGAACATCGATATTGCTATGTGAATAGAACAAAATTAACTACACATTTACAACTTAAAACATACATCAGTATATTATATAATCAGAAAAGCAAAAGGCGGAAGAACGTACTTTTAGGTAGTGATATCAAAAACAAATAAGTTTCTCAAACTGTGAAAATTACACTGAAAGTATGAAAAATGCATACTGCTTTTAAAGGTTTGTGAAGAGGAGGAAAAAACGAAAGGAGTTACATGAAACAAATTTTGACTTTCGTATGATTTCTTTCGTTTTACAAAAAGCGAAAACAGTTTTCGTTTCGATTTGTATAGAATTCAACCCCTGCTTTTCATTATTATGCTCTTACAGTAATATACAATACACACGTGGAGATTGATTTCAAAAGCATCTAACCCATGATTCATTAATTGATTGCTAATCTTGTAAACATTTAAAATTTATTTGGTGGCAGATTTAGCACTTGCAACTAATGAAGTCGAAATAGATTATTAATTTTTTTCTTTTTCTTTTCAGTTCTGGCAGGCGACAGCTTGGTTCCAATGCCTTAGCCAGGTAATTTCACTCTGCTGCTGCAGTGTTTTTTGTTTTTCTGTATTTTAACTTCCGATGACGTTCGTTCGTTGGCTATATTTGATCAGTTAACTGTTTGATTAAATTAAATTATTCTTGAAACGTATCCGTGCAATGCGCTGACCAATAGATATGTGTGCTTGAAGAATTTGAAAAAAAAAATCAATTAAAAAGCAATAACAACAAAAATATACGTGTGTTGGTTGGCATGGTCGAATAAATTGGTTGCAGTTTAATGAACTGTATAGTAGACATATTTCGCAAGAAATAATGTGCAATCAATTTGTATAATGCGTAGACTTACGGGTATTTTGTAAATTTATATGGAAATAGTTGTACACATAATTTTTACATAGATTGCTACTGCATAGTTAACGGATATAAGAAAACCTCATATAAGAAAATATCCCTTATAAGAAACACAAAGAAATGCACCGTGTCTTTTTCCATATAAATCCGTGTAAACGGATTTAAAACGGATAAAAGAAAAACTCTCAAAAAAAAAAAAAAAAAAACGGATATAATAAACTATAGATATTTCGAGCACAGAAATAAAAAAATATATGAAAAAAAAACCTTTATAAGAAAGTTCGCTTTCTGTCTGTTATTAACACTAATCAATGTCGCATTAGATGACACAATTTCGAAAAGTACAAAGCCAGGTAGGAACGAAGCCATAAATGGATTTTTTGTGTTAAAGCAATATTTATTTAGAGTTTGTGGTTTTTTTTGTGCTAGCGTTACTTCCAATATAAAAATTTTACAAAAATTTTAAATAATTTATACTTTTTCGAATCGTATCCATTTTTTCGCTAAAAAGTCCAACAATGTTACTTTTGGAAATTTTCTCTTTCCCGAAAACGGTATATACGATTTTAACAAAAACTAATTTTTTAGGTGTATGCACCCACAATCGTCATTCTTAACTTGAAAATCTGTTTTCCTCTAAAATGACTGCGTCCTTCGATACCTACCCAAATTGCTAATAATGCTACTTTAAAAACTGGTCATATCTATAAAACGCCATTTTCATCATAAATCATTGGGATTTTTCGAATTTCTTATATCCGTTATCTACGTAGGTACACTAATCTGAATTTCCTTGGGCACATCCGATTTTTATCTCAGATTTTTTAGATTTCTTTGAAAACAAATTCTGAATGAAGTAAAACATCTGTGTATTGCTATTAGTGAGAGCATGTGTAAATCTCGACAAATATCGAGATCAGCAAAAATTGATCCGGATCAAAAAAAAAAAGATTGATTTTTGAGCCCAATGGAACATGAAAAGTGATCTAGATAAAAAAAAGATTGATTTTTTGTCCCAATGGAAAACCACATAAGGCTAACGCTCTTTGATTGACAACTATATTTTATTTAAATATTTATCACTCCTATGTTGAGTTTTTTTTTACAAAAATGCAAAACTTTTTAACAACGCCCTGAGATGATTGTAAGTTGTAGTCCTCTGTGAATATGGAAGGAAAGCGAATTCAAAAGATTACTTGTCAGATAGCCAAACGAGTTTTGATGTTAGTGTAGGATCTCCTATTAGTCGACTGCTCTTATCTGTATGCTGTCAAGTACGTAAAGTGAATTAAATGTTTTGGGACCGAGCTCCATATATGGGGGTAATATTCGAGGTCTGGTCTAAACTGTGCTCTATAGAGAAGAAGAAGTTTTTTACCTTTGCTCTAAATAGGTAATTTAACTTTAATGATGCTGATCCAGCCATATTTGAAAAGTAGTCTCCGGCCATATTATTCCCGAATTGACTGTGACCCCAAGAAGGAGCAAGGACTCCTTGGCATGGGTGGGTTGGTCGTCCATTTTAATCTGATGGTGATACAGTCGAATCAATCTTAAAAGTGGTTAACTGTGTCTTCTGAGCATTAAAAAGAACCAAGTTTCTTCAGCTCCCCTTTAATATGCTACGCAGATTTTCATTGAGCGAACTTATTGGATCCCTGTGTGATGTCAAATACACATTGTTTGAGAAGAAAAATATAAGAGTGCTGACATCAGCAAAGCTACAAGTATTACCCAGTGATATGGAGAAGAAATAAAGCTGGAGATAAAATAGATCCTTGGGGGCACTTCTGCGTTTATAGTAAAGATGATACACAATCTACCCCAGGCTACAACTTGTATTGATCTGCCCAGAGGAAAGCTTTGTATCCATTCGCAGAGTTGTTCTGGTAATCAGAATAATAATTCAATAATGACATTATTGAAAATGAAACAAAACTTATTAATTTAAGATGAAACACTTCAATTGAAGTTTAGTCTATTACTTATTTTTGGGACCAACAAGCGAGCTATATATAGCAGATATATTTTGGATGTCCTGTTTTCTGTTCATGTTCACATCCAAAATATATCTGCTATATATAGCTCGCTTGTTGGTCCCAAAAATAAGTAATAGACTAAACTTCAATCGAAGTGTTTCATCTTAAATTAATAAGTTTTGTTTCATTTTCAATAATGTCATAGTCAAAGTTAATTGTTTTGCTCGTTGATTAATTTTTGTAAGTTTAATGTTCTTTTTCCATATTTATATTGTCAATAACCAATGTTTCCCAATAAAGAACCCCTGAAGAAGGCAGCAACCCCTGCCGAAACGTCGGGAAATCAAATGAAATAATCGAGTTTCATTCATCTACTTATGACCAAAAAAGCCGACGGAAAAATCTTCCAAACATTATCACATACATCAAATTGGTCAAGCACTTTAACAACAAAACACTTTCCGCTTTTCTCGAATTTTCGAATTGTCCGGGAAATTTTTCCAATATTTCTTTCGTAAAAACGTTATTTGGACTATTGCGGGAACATGTCGTAGACATGCTGCATACGTTTATTGTGTCGTGTGCAAACTGCATTTCATGTTGAAGACTGAGCGATAGGCCTTAGTTATGTATGGATATGGAAGTGCATGTTAATGTTAATAAAATTAGAATTTGAATAATAATTTAAAAAGTTTATAATGGAAATACGGGACATTTGTACGTCCCGTATGTCTTAAAAAAAAAGACGGGACAGTTCATTGAAATACGGGACTGTCCCGGGAAATACGGGACGAATGGTCACCGTAACTATGGTTGTTGATTTTTACAATCCAGCTTTTTAAGGCGGATTGCGGCTTCAGTTAAGCAGATTTGACAGTAAAATTGTTCGAAAACATTGAAACAAAAATATCCCCCTTTCTTTATCACGGCTGCGATAAGAAGAAAAAAAATGAGAAAAAGACTCGAGGAGACCGACAAACTTTGTTAGCAATAACAAAATGCATTACGGTGTCAAACTCTTCGTTACTTAGTTACTGCTCAGTCGGGGGAATATCTGGGCGTCGATTAAAGCGAGGTCTTTCTCTACTGCCTTGTCCGTCTGGATTGGATGGAATTGAAGACTCTTCGGGCTGGAGCGCTAGTGTCTATTCGCTCTACATGTCCTAGCCATCTTAGACGACTGATAAGCACTTTCTATACACTAGCACACGCACCCAGTGACAGTTTGCTGTGTGATTCAAATTAGATATTTAATTAAATGTACTAGATTTTATCAGCTTTTCAACTAGTACGATACGTGTATAATGATAATTTTGAGGCGGTTCGTGTCATTGCTGCAGTAACTTTAATTGAATTGGGTGTTGTATGGGGTAATATTATAAGTACGGCTCAGAACCTTAGCAGTGATTGCATTCGTTATTCTTTGGCTGCATTCACAATCAATTCTATTCAAGACAAAACCGATACCGAGAGTATGAAATTCACAATAATTACTTTAAAAATAAAAATTTTATTTTATCCAAAGTCTATCCGCGGTACTAATAATCATTTTTAGTGTCCAGGCTAACTTTTACGAAGTCACAATGGCGAAAATTTCCATATAAAATTATCCATTGTGACCGTCAAAATATATATACAGGGTGTCCCAGTTAAGAAGGACAATCCTTTAAGGGAAGATTCCTGAAGTTATGCCGAACAAAAAATTGTATGGCAGGGGGGGTCTATTTTCATCCTATTTCCCGTTATAGCCCATCAAAGTAGGTGACCTCTAATTTGGAGGTGTTACGACTAAACTGAAACGCTATAACTTCTAAACTATTATAGCTACAAAAATAGTTTTGTACATTTTGAAAAGACAATTTAGTAGCGCATACAAGCCTTAAGCACTTCGGCTACATCTGGGCAGCTACAAAAAAGTTCTGGCTCCTTAAACTCAAAATTTTCAAAATTTTTGTTACAATTTTTTACTTAAAATACATTTTTCTCAAAATGTTGACTTTATAAATTTTCATTTTTTTTATGAAATTTTTATCCTTGAGAAATTTCCTAAAAATTATGTTAAGCATCTTTTTTACGTACGATCAACAGAAGTTATAGTAAAAGCCACTTTTTGTCAGACAAAAATGGTAAAAAAGACTAGATCTGACCTAAAAACGATGGATTTTTTCTTCTGGGGTACTTGCTATCAAAGAAAAAGAGAAATATCGAGTCTTTTTTACCATTAAATATTTTGACTCTAACTTACATTCCTGAGAAAGTCGTGTCTAACTCATGGTTAAAGTATAACTGCGGTAATAATTATCATTTTTAGTGTCCAGGCTAACTTTTACGAAGTCACAATGGCGAATATTTCCATATAAAGTTATTTATTGCAACCGTCAAAATATTTAAGTTGAAGATTAAAAATTATTATTGTTAAAGCCCTAAGTGTCATCGTAGTAGTGTCATTCAAAGGTGGTATGTCAGTTTCCAGCCAATATATTTTTTTTTTTTTTGTGTAGCTTCTTATTGAAATCATTGGAAATGCATATTGACTGGGATCACCTACGTAACATTTTCGTCTTTTTGACCTGATTGATAGGATACACTTGAAAAGGAAATGTTTACGTTCAGAAATCTTTACTCAATTTATTTCCGAATGTGTAGTTTTATTTGCGTCCTGACTCCTGATACCTATCAAGAAATTGTGTGAAACTATTGGAGTTTAGTGATTGTTTATTGGTAAGGCCGAACAATATTGTAGATATCAATATGTCTATTATGCTTTTTACCTATTTTATTTTTGCTGGAGACTTCCAGTCGTATTTATTAGATTTTCTTGAACCGTCTCTACGATGTGGTCTATAGTTACAAATCGTGTCAACATTTACGTAGCTGTTACGAAATTTTCCTGAAATTGTTATATGTATTTTCCATTGTTTCTTTACTAAACGAGAAATAAGTACAAATATTTTAGGAACTAGCTATGTACATAAATGTATTTCGGAAAATACAGAAATTTACTAAATCAGCTATTGGCAGATTTACTTTTTAGATCTCTTTCGTTTTGGAAGCAAATATAACTTCAACAATAAATTCACGCAAAACGCACATGTTTGAGTTTAATGCAACGTAGTTTAAGTTATTTCGTGGTACTTACTTGTACTTGTGACCGTCAAAATATTTAAGTTGAAGGTTAAAAATGATTATTGGTATGGCCCGTTGTTTATAAATCATATTTTTCGGTGTAAGGCCATTTATAGTTAAGCAGACTCTATGATGCGTTTGCAAATAAGGCTGTTGATGTTTGGGAGAAAATAAAATAACTGCACTGCACATCCCAAGATGGTTAGATCAAGTCCATAATCTCTCCTCTATCCGTATGGGGATTGCCTTTGATGATTTAGACTCGATGGCGGATAATCGAGAGTTATGGAGGGTCCACTTGATAAACTTTGTCTGGTCAACTAAAAGCTACATGCCAGTGACTGCAAATGATTGAAGGCTGCAGGGCATCGGTCGGTAGTCCGTTAGTAAGTTAGAATTAGTAGATATGTTTTGTTATACAGAGTCCAAAGAACGGCATTCATAGGCACCACATGCGCTCTGCGGTCAACGCCGTCAGACGCCCTCACAGTCCTTCTGCATTGTTTACCTTTAGACCTTCATATCACAAACATCACAACACATAGCGCGATCAGACTCAGAGAGTCGGGGTGCTGGTATGCGGGACCCTACGGACATAGCAATATTCTGTTTTCTCTATCAAGAGAGCTAGTACCACCTTCAACGGATTACATTGCCCCCAGAATACTTTTTAAAAAATACTTTGAAGTAGAATTTCCTTCAAGGTTAGAATGGCAGGACGGACGGGTGAACAGGGACTTGAACCCTAATCAAACTACACATAAACATAGTTCAAGGCAAAAGATTCATTCATTGACAGTCAAGCTGCGATCAAGGCTATCGCCTCAGTCAATATAACCTCAAACCTCAAAATTATTAGAATGTCGAGAGGAGCTGGCTGGTCGCTTGATCAGTTCAGGATTACCCTGGTCTGGGTTCCAGGCCACATAGCAACGTTTATGGAAACGAACAGGCTGACGAGGTGGTCAGGCAAGGTTCAATCCTCCACTGCTCACTTGCGAAATCGGTCCACATTCTAATAGGAGCAGTCAAAGAAAAAATCTCCTCAGAATCCCTATCGAAAGCCAATCTCAGATGGAGGAGGCTAACAAATTGCATCATATCCAGAAGGATGTCGCCAAATTATAGCAGGGAAAACACAACCCACCTCCTGATTAAAACACGAAAAGATGTAGCCATAATAATAGCGATTACCACAGGCCATTGGCCTATAGGGGACCATTCAGTCAGATTAGGCATCCCACATAATACACACTGACGCAGTTGTATCGACGCAACCTAAAAAGAAACCCTCATTCACTACCTATGCGCTTGTCCGGCACTAGCTACGACTAGACAGTGAGCTCTGGTAAACCCTTTCTTCGCATCCCTCGAGGAAGTCTCGAAGAATATCATCAAAGAACTTATAAATGAGTTTGTGGTAACAAAACGGCACATAGTGCGTTACTTGGGTTTATCTCAAACGCCACTCCTACATACCTACCTACCTACATGTTATCAAACTCAAACAAATTATCAGCGTTCTCGGACTCTTCCCTTGGGATCTTTGGGAACAACTTAAGAATAACGTCGGTGGTAAAGATTATACTGCCAACATGACCAGTGTTTTTACGATTACAATAAGGTTCGCGAATTCATGAGAATCACGGAGAAGGAACATTTTCTTGATTCTCACAGATTTAAGTACCTAAAGCCAGAAAAAGACTTGTAACATGTGGTGTGTTGCCATACAGTAGTTACTACTGAGTAGTATGGCGCAATCGGAAAAGAAGGGCTTTGCATGCACATAACATACTATACTGCGACATAATACCTACACATGTAGGTATTTTGTCTCGTGTAGATAGGTATTATGTGTAGGTACCTAGCAGTAGGTAATAGCGGGTTAGAAGTGTGGTTTCAACTTAGGACGATTCCCTAAGAAAGGAGCGAACATAGGAGAGATTGTAGTAGTGGAAGTGGACTTAATAAAATCTGATCGACTCTCCTAAGTTACACAGCACTTCACCATAGGTTCCATGGAGCCTATCACAAATAGTGCTTAATTTCTACGTTAAGTTAAACTAAGTGAATTACCGTCGCTTTTAAGGGCGACAATATAATGTTTTAGGGTATTGGAAATCGATTTCACCAAAATGAATATTTGTTTGCAAAATCTCGAAAATTTTCGACATTTTTCAGAATTTTTTTTTTCGAGATTTTGGTTTTCGATTAACTTTTTTTCGGTGATCTCCCAAAAATCTCGATATTTTTTTATGATTGGTTTCAGTTTTGCTGTTAAGATAGCCGGGGACGGTACAATTGAGGCTTTATGAGGAACTTAACAAAATTATTCCTCGACTCCTCATGCAACTTATGAGACATGTAACATATACTGTATACATAATATCGTCGGGGAAGGCAACATTTGATAATCATATCCCATTTGTTCGCGTATCATGTTAAGAACCACATAGCATCCAGTTATCCATTTTTTTTATTAGTAATACCCTATTCACACCAAGCCTAAAAAATTAAATCGTCAACAAAATTTTAGAAAACTCGTGGATGCATTCACACCGAACACCAACTCGTTTTCGTTTGACGTTTCAATTAGCTGTGAAACTAGGTATGTATGCAATTTTTGTGGCGACTATACTTTTATTTTAGTTACTAAACTTCGCTCGTATTGACATAATATACTTACAAACAAAATTATTTAAGCTACTTGATAATCGTTAACTTATGGTTAAATGCATAAAATAATTAACATAAGCAACAATGAAAATCAAAACATCTGAAAATACCATTTAGTTGTGGCAGGTAGTGCTGCCGTTCTAAAATTATAGAAAAAACTGAATAATTTGCTCTTTATGGTGCAAAGATACCAAGAGATTCCACATTTGTAAACAAAAAACTAGAAGAAACGACAGCACTGAGAGAGAGAGAGAGCTATCCTGTCAGCAGTTTTGCTGAGCTCGCTGAATGTTGCAAAAGGTGTGTCTGCTTCAACAACCCAACGATTGTACTCGTTTTCGTGGCGTTTTCATGGAAAACGACCTCAAACAACTCGTTTTGAAAACTACAATATGTATGGGAAAACTTCTGTTTTCGATAAAGTTTTCGATGAAGTTTTCGACTGTTTTCGCGAAAACCCAGTTTTCGGCTTGGTGTGAATAGGGTATAAGACGAGATGTAGAATCGGCGGCTTTGTAATCGATCAAAAGATGGCAAATTTCGATTGGGACTTCTTGTTTTTTTCCTGACGGCCTAAAAACAGACTACCAATCAAGTTATTTACGATAAGACACAATGTTAACAATACTGATTCCTTTATATATTTGCCGCAGTTGAAGAGGTCTCTTGTGAAAAGAAAACTGTTGGCTACAGTATATTTGTTTGTTATTTTCGAAAGCTCTAAATATGGGTAAGGCCCCGTAATCATAACTATATGGGACCAAGTGGAAAAACTCTCTTACTGTGCTTTTTCAGACCTTGGTAAATCAATTAGGTATTCACTATTTTTTTTTTAAGTTTATGTATTAGTAGAACCAATTTCACCTTTTATATGAAACTTAATCTATCCATTTTCAGTCATCTTTACAGATCATCGAGTTTTAACTCATCTGGAAGGAGCTCAAACTGTGATACAACTGAAGACATGTACAGCGATGTTAGTCTAGAAGACGTTCAAGATTTAAGTCATAAGGTGAGTTAACCCAGATTCTTACATACCTATAGTGTGTACGATTAAAATCCATAATATTCATTAACTAAATTTTTCCCTCTTTGGGCGCAGTAGCGCAGTGGTTAGTGTGCTGGACTACTGTGCGAGGGATCCCAGGTTCGATCCCCGGAAAAACACAAATTACATCTTAGTGTTTTTTTTTTCTACTGCGCCACCTCTCGCGAACGTCTGACAAACATCCGAGAGTGTAACTGTCCTGAAAAAGCTTCTCAATTCAGCCGTTCGGAATCGGCATAAAATTGTAGGTCCCTTCCATTCGTCCCAGAAATAGAAACTCACACAAAACGAATGGTTGCGAGAAGCTAGGCCTAGGGTGTCTACCGCCTGTTGCGCCACCTATTTATTTTTTTTTTTTTAATTTTTCCCTCACTTCATTGCAACAAATTTCAAGTAATTATGTTTCTGAACATTATTCAAGTAAGTTTCAACCATTAATACCTCTCTAGTCGTGTGGAATCAATGTTCACATGCGACCTTGCGGCAGGTTTCATGCATCTCTAACTAGACAGGCTATTCCTTTTACGTATCGCTATTGCAACGCCAATGATGATGTTAGTTATCAGCACCTATAGGTATATACAGTATTCTCCCTTAGCGATGAGAGTGCTGGCATTGAATTGTTGGTCTCCGTACTGTAAGATATACCACTGATTACCAGTACCAGTAGAGTGGCTATGGTATGCACTGCACATCTATTATATCGTAGACTTTCAGTTTGAGGTTTTGACGGATGTGAGGCTTTCTTTTACATTCGCCAAAAGTTGGTTGCCTTGGCGATTGAAATAGAAATCTCTAAGAGTTGTTTTAAGGCTCAGTGAGTCTTGAATTTAATGGTATGAATATAATTGTCAGTTTTAGTTAGTAGGTATTGTCTTGCTATTACTATTTTGGTGGCCATTTAATTGGATTTTGCTTTGAAAATTGCTTTCGATATTGATTGTTGGGCTTACGATTTGTTTTTATGTCTGCTAACTGAAGTATACATAACGTATACATTAGAAGAAATATAAATTTTCTACATAGCATATGACTTGGTATTGGTATTAAATTCCATAATTTGTATGGAGAGTATATTCACTTTGTCATTGCATTTTGTAGCGCCAAAAAGGAGTCACCGGAGACCCCATAATACGTAGATGTACTATATAAATATTCTGAATCGATTTAGTCATGTCTGTCTATCTGTCAAAACCAATATTAGACTTAGATACTTTAATTTTACTTTAGATCGCGCTCATAGTCCAGGATGGACCACGGCCTCAACCAACCAGCCCCTCCAGCCAGATCGGTCCCTAGCTAGCTGCCTCCAGTTACGCACATCAAGTTGGTTGAGCTCGCTCTCCAATTGTGCGCGCCACCTGAGGTGTCCCTCAGGGGTTGATTCAAAGGCTGGTCGGGCTGGTGCGTTGTTTTCCATACGCTCCACGTGACCCAGCCATTTCAGTCGCTGTATTTTGAGTTTTTTTTGACTAGGTCAATGTCGCTATATAGCCCGTAAATATCGCTGCACAGACGGACGAGTTTGGCAGGGATGCCGAAATTTAACATGGATTTGTATAATTCGTCCCTACATCCTGCGTTTTTTCTAAGATCTGCTGGAGTGTGAAGACTTGGTCGATGGTTAACTTTCCTGGCCTTAAACTGCATTGATATGGGCCGATCAGGTTATTTGCGTAAGGTTTCAGGCGTTCACACACACACGCAACACTCAAGAGCCGTATTCCTCTGATATTGGCGCAGTTCAGAGTGTCTTCTTGTGGATGGAGCGCACGATGCTGAGGTACCGTTCATTGGGGATACTTTCATCCGACCAAATTTTGCAGATAAGTTGGTGCTTTCATATTATTTTTAAATCAAGTTATTTCTTCAAATAGTTTTTGAAAAAAAACAATTTCTAACTTGAAATTTAAGGACAAAAATTGGGGTGAGTAAAATAATTTTGGCGATGAAAACTAATGACGGATTTGTGTAGAGGAGTTAAATACAAGCATTTTTTACTATGGGAGGGGGGTCTATCTCGCTCCGGTTAGGCGGGAGGGGTAATTAAAAAAAAATTATAAATAAAATTAAAATGAAATATTAAAAAGCAATGGCAACACTTACAACAACGAACTATAGTATTTGTCAAAGCCAGGAATCCGTTCTAAGTTGTCTAAAATGCAAATCGGCAAAATTTTGTCTACCAATGTGAATTTTCAGGCCAGAGACTGTATCTGAAGAATGTTGTTGACATTGGGTAAACTAATATAATTTAAAGAAAGTTTGCATATACTCAGGGCCGGTCTGTTCAGAGCTGGTTAAATCTGCGGTTAGGTTATCATAGATTTAGTTTAACCCATGATTATATATCTGTGGTAATCAAAAAGCGTTTGTTCACTTATTTTCTACTTTGGTCACCAAACCATAGATTTGCGACAAATCGTTCCAGTTTTCCAGTTTATTTGTCAGATTTAATCTATGGTTAAAATTTTCACAGACGCAGCAATGTATGCAATTTTTTTCCACACTGTCTTGCATCGTATTCATCTGCCAGTTGTTGAAAATGCGTCGACATAACAGATACGAAGCAACACACTATTTTGCGTTTATTATTTATTAAATTAATTTTTATTTTTGAAAGAAAGATGATTTGTTTTTGTCTGCTATGTCAAAGCTTGAACAAACAAAATTCTAGAATTTCCTTGGTTAAATGCCGGTAACCGACGAAAATCGGCTGGTTATCGATTTCTCTGGTTAACTAACCAAATCATCGATTCTCTGGTTAAAATTTGACTGAACAAACAGATTCTATGATTATTATCTGGAATAACAGTTGATTAGAGTTAACCAAAGATGAACAAACCGGCCCTCAGCCTTGCACCCATCCCAAAATCCAACAGTGACCCCAAGCAGGGGGGTTGCAGGGGGGCAGCATGTCCCCCCATACTCATTTCAAGGCGCAAGGGTAGCAATTTGTACTCTAAGCGGACTGACATATAAAAGTAATTTTCAATTTTCTCAAAAATTAGAGGACATAAATCAAACTG
This sequence comes from Cheilosia scutellata, assembly GCA_955612985.1. NCBI lineage: Eukaryota > Metazoa > Arthropoda > Insecta > Diptera > Syrphidae > Cheilosia > Cheilosia scutellata. Next base: position 73,934,883 of record OY015313.1, on the reverse strand, counting down.
GTTTTCAGTGTACGATTAAGAATTGATTTAGTAAGTAAAAACTACAAAAAAATTAAGTATCTACTTTCTCAATATTGAAAAAATCAACATACAATTTTTTTTATACCCTCCACAGGAAGGTATATTCACTTTGTCATTACATTTGTAACGCCAAGAAGGATTCACCGGAGACCCTATAAAGTATATATATTCTGAATCAGGATCACATTCTAAATCGATTTAGCAATGTCCGTCTGTCTGTCTGTCCGTCTGTTGAAAGCACGATAGCGCCAAACGAATTGACCTAGGGGAATGAAATTTTGTGAAAGAACTTATTTTTACCGTCGTCAGGTTGGTATTGAAAATGGGCTATGTCGGTCAAGTAGTTCTGGTACCTCCCATACAAAACCACTATTAGACCCATGTGTATCTACGTCTGTTGAAATCACGATAGCGTCCAAACGAATCGACTTAGTCAACTGAAATTTTGTGAGAGGACTTCTTTTTACCGTCGTCAGGTTGGTATTGAAAATGGGCTATGTCGGTCAAGTAGTTCTGGTACCTCCCATACAAAACCACTCTTAGGCCCATGTGTCTCTCTGTCTGTTGAAATCACGATAGCGTCGAAACGAATCGATATAGGCGAATGAAATTTTGTACGAGGACTTCTTTTTACCGTCGTCAGGTTGGTATTGAAAATGGGCTATGTCGGTCAAGTAGTTCTGGTACCTCCCATACAAAACCACTATTAGACCGTCTGTTGAAATCACGATAGCGTCCAAACGAATCGATATAGGCGAATGAAATTTTGTGAGAGAACTTCTTTTTACCGTCGTCCTATACCAAACCACTATGGCACGGCGAAAATTTTGCATGAATTTTATGCAGTGGAGGGTATCAAAGCATCGGCCAGGCCGATGATAACACTTTTACTTGTTTTTAATTTTTTTCCTTAAATTTCAAGTTTGAAAGTATTTTTTTCAAAAACTATTAACAGCTATAACTTGATTTAAAAATAATATCAAAAAACAGATTCCTGTCTTCCAAAAATCCTAGAATCCTTTATTGTAAGTGTTGCCATTGTTTATCAATTTAGTTTTTTTCATTTTAAGTATTATTTTTTTTAAATTGCCCCTCCCGCCTAAATGTAGCCAGATAGACCCCCCCCCCTCCCATAGTAAAAAATTCTTGTATTTAACCCCTCTACAAAATACCGTTATCAATTTTTGGCGCCGTAGTTATCGTACTCGTGCCGGCTCTTGTATCCTTGGGCAGATTGCCAAGTAAACCTATCAATTTTTTTAAACATTCAACCTTCTTAAACTAAGAATATGACGTACATTTAGATCTCATTACTTTTCGTGGCTGACTAGTTACGCACCTAATTTTTGTTGTTCTATATAAGAGAACTTGGCTCTTTTTTTACATTTATGTTTTTGGTGTGATTTCAGTACTTTTTGCAAAGTTTTATTTATTAGATTTCACAAACAACGTTGAAACGTCTTCGCTTTTTAATATGTCAACAGACACTAACTATGTACCATCACTTTGGCTTTCTTTCTTAAAAACTATTCATTAAATTATATTCGGTAGGTAGATTAACTTCTATTCATATTCTAAGTGGACAGATTCCACGCCCTTTAAATGGACAATTTTTAATTTTTGAAATTTCTCCTTTCGTACAATGCAGCTGTACCGAATTTCAACATTCTACGGCAATCGGAAGTGGCCCAAATAAATAATAACCGATTTTCAAAAGTGGGCGGCTACCACGCCTCCTGAAGGGATAATATAAAATTTTCGATTTTTGTCTTTCTGTACACTGCAAGTCCTACAGCTGTACCGAATTTCAACATTCTACGGCAACTGGAAGTGGCCCAAATAAATAATACCCGATTTTTAAAAGTGGGCGGATACCACGCCTCCTGAAGGGAGAATATAAAATGTTTGATTTTTTTCTTTCTGTAAACTGCAAGCTCTACCGCTCTACCAAATTTCATTAAGCATTCTGTCAAATTTCACGATTCTATGATGGCCGGAAGTGCTTCATAATTTTGATGATCATCTAAGTGAGTCAGTTACGGTTTTTGCGATTTTTGAAGTCCTATATTTTGAGAACTACTAATGCTATAGAGATGAAATTTGGTGAGTTTGATAAATGTTTCAAGTTTGAAGTTTTTGGCCCAGTCGGTTCCGAAGTTATAGAGGGGGGTCGAAAACAGCCTGAGTTTGTTCCTGTAAAAAGGGGAAATTCCTTTACTAGAGAACTAGGCTGGGGCACTACCGTGCCCTTTGATGCTCCTCCCTTCTTTTTTACCCGTAGAGCTCGCGGGCAGCTCTCGAAGCAGTTTTGGTTTTGATTTGCAACATCGACTGATAGGCTGCAGTCTTGGCTGCATGTGCCATCTGGCACTCTTCATCGAACCAGGGGTTTCGTTGTGGTCTAATTAGCTGCGCATGAGAGCTCAAACATTGATCTAATGTAGTATATGTATAATGTATGTATTTGTATGTATATATAATGTATGTTGTATGTTTATTCAAGTAGTTGACCGGATTTAGTAAAAACGACATAAAGTTAAATGGAAACAACAGAAATACTCATTGAAACCGAGTGAAACAAGATACCTACCCTACCCATATGCCAGGAACTCCCAGCTTCCTAAGTGGTTCGTCTTGCACGCTTGCTTTAACTTTCAAAGGACCAATCCTGGTCTTTCTCCCTATATTTACTACATTTGAGTACATTGAGTACTTCTTGGAAGTGCAACTTCCTCACAATATAAAGAAAAACAACAAGATACACAGGATGCCGAGTTCATTAAACATTATTGGCCAGTTGTTGTGATTTCCCGGCACGTTCTCAAACGTCAGTACATCGTACGTGGTAATACTATAAAATTATGTTTTTGTTTTTACAAATAACCCATCTGTTGGCATACGTCGATGATGGTTCAACCACACGTAAATACAACTGCTTATGTATCATTTTGAAGCGATTGCCAAATCACAGAGAAAACCTTCTCAACAACAAGCCTGTCAGAAGTCAAAGCCAGCTATCACTCAACTCGCTCGTGGCAATCCCGCGCAATCTTTCGCCCACCGCCAACAACATATAAATTTCGTGTAATTATTTTTCTTCATCGTCTCTTCATTGTTTATGGCGCGCAGAAGGTTTTTCATTGCATATTAAATCACATGGATACTAGTATTTATGTATATGCATGCATTTCATGGAAAGTGCTACACTTTGTAATTTGTTGATGTGAAAAAAATTTCTTCATTAGCATTAATCACTAAACTAAATTCAACAAACAAAAAAGAAAATAGCTAGTCTTGTAAAAAAAACTTGAGTGGCCCATCTCTTCAACGAAATTCACTACATACTTAAAGATGCAGAATGCAATTCACATTGCCTTTGGCTTGTCTCATGGAAATGAAAATGAAACTGACTAGTACTGTGAAGCAGAGATGATAATTTACTTCATATGTAGTAGATCTACTTCATTTTCTAAATATTGTTCATCTGCTACGTAGCAACTTATTTCTACTTCGTTTATTTATGGTTCAAAATATCATTTAAAATAGACAATATTGACCAATTTGACTCTAAATACATCAACAACGACGAAAAAATCAACGAAATATAAATATCACGAAAAAAATGTGTCATGTAATGCACTATAGAATATCATTTATGTGCTTCTGTCACACTACACATCCATCTATAGATCCCATTATCCCATTGAAGACCTAACTTTATCATTTTGAGCATTTCGCCAAATGTCTGCTTCGTTTTTTGTAAATCTACTTCGTTTTTTCGGCCAATTTACTACCATTCTTGGGTTCAGCATTATCATCCCTGCTGTGAAGTCAGAGGCTGGGAGGATACACGGAATTGAGGTCTTGGCGTGGTTAAATCCCACAGCTGGTTATAGAAAATTGTATGCACTAAACTAGTTGCTGCCAAGGTATGAAAAATCAATTACGGGGAGAACAGACAGCATGAAATATTGGAAAATAATTTGTAAAATGTTGGAGATCATTGAGCGCTATGATGCGGTCGTTTGAATGTCATAAGGATGGATGTTGGGAGGGGGTGGGGAGTAAACCTCTAGCTTGCAACTTTGTTGGTTGCCGCTTAGGCCTCAGTCAAAATAGACCAAAAGTGGGTTGGTTTGGTAACGGATCTCCTTAATCAAGCGCTATCTACTAACAGGATGTTCTTATCGATTGTTCATAAAAATAATAATATACGACGTACATTGATTTTGATCTTGGATTAGAATACTCAATCTCAAAGACAAGTCTTAGAACCATACTAGTTAGATATATGATACGATTTTAATTTGTGTGCGGTTTAGTCAACACATTGTCTTAAATACTTGATAATTTTAGTACACTCCGAAACCTAACTACCCTAACGGCAACAAAAGAAATTTGATCAAAGAAAAATAAAATATACTTAATATAATGCGATTGAGAAGTTACACGAATTTACACGACAATTCTCTTTGATCTTCTACCACCGACTCTAAATCCCTATAGAAGAAAAATTATGAATTCGATCTAACCAATTCATCCGCGACCGAATCCCCATCATAAGCCGGAGTCCGGAGAGAACTGTCGCTTCCATACTCCTGCAGTACACTCCAGTCCAGAGTTTTCCTCGACGGACTCGGTCGTATTCGTATGCCTTATCCAACTCTACAAAGTATGGTTTAACAGGTGCGTACTCCCAAGCCTTCTCAAGTACCATTCTGAGACTAAATAACTAGTCGGTTGTGCTTCTGCCTGGACGAAAACCGCACTGCTCATTCGCCTTGTGTTTAAGAAGGTTTTCATAATGGACATGCCATTTGCAAAATAAAAGTTCAACATTTTCTCACCCTATCAGGCTGCCCCTGTTATTACATTCGCACCCAAGTAAGCATTAAATTGACCTATCAGGATATAAGAATCCATGTCTGCAACCATTTCAACTTCATCTAAAAAAGCGGTGTACCCCGACTCCGATTCAGTGCGTATATTGCAACTCTTTCTCCTAATAAATGGTATATACTCCAATACGCAGAATATATACATATGAAGACTTTCCACCTATCCCCAAGGTCCACAGTTCCAGAACGCCATTGTTGTTGAGACACAAATTATATTTGACAGCTTCCATGGCTTTGCTGTGAGCGAAGAGATGTGCTATTATGTGTCTATCTTAAGTTGATGTCGCTGCCGAGAAACTGTAAGCCCACTTATGCCGGCCGCTATTGGCTCATAGTTCATAGATCATCATAATGGTTTGCGGGACCATTCATGAAAAGCTCACATTGATTTTTTTCTGAAATACGCAAATAAATAAACATCGGGAATAAATTACTATTACGTACTCGTAGCTATAACCAATATTAAAGAATTACGAAATGGGAAATATTGAAAAATCTCGCACAGAATCCCTCAATTCGGAAGTCATTGATAAAAAAAACTTGAAACGACACAGATGGTCACATAAGGTAATTAAATATTTTGTTTACATTCGTCTTAATTTACGAGTTCGATTTACTTGATAAATTGATAGCATTGTGTTGGTCAAAATGTTCTATCTCAAGATTTTTACTTCTATTACAATTTTTCGAGAAACGAAATAGGTCTCGTAATCTTGTTTGTCCTTCTGTTTCTGCTTGAGGGGTTACATCATCTGGGGTCTTTCGAAATAGGCGATTTGGTCCACAATTTGGAATGTAAATAAGAAAATAGATGGCAAACAATTTTGTGATTGAACCTTCATTCTTCATATCTGAACTATAAGAATTAAGTGCAGGGATAAAAACAAATTTGTCTTGTACAGTATATAATAATGCAACTGCTGCCTGTGCTTTTGTAGTATAAGCACACCAAATTTTAATTGCAGAAATTTCTATTTTTTATCACAAAACATTAATTAGTCAATTTTGGTTAACAGACCGAATAATGCCCAGTTGCACAGTCAGAGTTTCAACTCTCGTTTTGGTTTAAACCTTAGTTCAACAAATGTTGGGTTTCACTGTGTCCGTTTAAACCCAAAGTTGAGTTCAACTCTCGGTTTAAGTCTGCATTTTTTTTTTCTTTTTTTTTTTTATATATTCTGCCGTTTAAACTTTCGTTTGACACCTGCTATTTCATACAGAGAGATGAGAGAGAGAATAAAAAAGAGAAATTGTCTGGGTGCTACACTTCTTGAATTTATCTGAGTGGAAACTAGAGTTATGATTAGTTTCAGCATTACTGCGGTAAACCCACTGTTAAAAAATGTCATCAGAAAATTTCAATAGATTTCCAACCAATATAATTTTCAATGAAAAATCCTTTTTTTCAAGTGAACGTCAGGTAGATTTTAGCCCAAACATAATGTAGACAAGCGTAAATTGTATTGAGAGTTTTTCAATACAAATTATTTATTTTAGTGTGTGAAAATGACGATTATTTCTTTGTAATGCTACTAGTGATTTCTTTAGATTCTTGACGAACAAAAAATATCTATAAATTTTCAAAACTTTCACATTTTGTTTTGGCTGAAACAAGACACTACCTACACTATGCTGTATACAATGCAATTTTGTTGTCCGATTTTGAACACACTTCTCGGGACAATGCCTGTAGATTTGAGCTTGCTCAGTTAAAAGGTTTCGGAGTTCATACCATTTTTGTAAACAGATCTAGATAACATTTTTGTTTAAAAAAATATAACCGGAACAAGAGAGCGCAGATTTTCGCAGAAACACCAGCAAACAAACTTTGCGCGTACCTATTACCAGACAATGACCCTAATTAGAGGCTCATAAAATCCTTTCAATATTCATTATCATTACTGGCGAAGGGTGATCGGATGTGGTAAAAACCCAGCGAATGACAAGAAGCAGTGTCTGTGATCGCATCCGTCCGAATGCCCACTACATTTCAACAACTACATAATATTATTATTATTAAAAAAAAAATAAATTACTCCAAAAATAATTTGGTAAAAGTAAATGGCAGTTCAAACATGTGTCAAAAATAAACCAATTCACTTCGTTAATACCAATTGTAATAATATTGCACACATTTTCTTTTATTTACAAATGGTAAAAAAGATAAAGTAGAGAAAAGCAATAACCATTTATTTGATCAAAAGTGCGCTGGTAGAAAAATATCCCCTTAAGGGAAATTGTTCTGCGCTTCCACAAATGCGTTTAGTTAACTGGCAGATTATTTTGAACTGTGAAACTGAACGAGTTAAACCAAAAGTTTAAACTCTCGGTCAGGTTTAGTTAAACTTCAGTTTAAACTCTGACTGTGCATAACTGGGCATAAATGTTGCAAATGCTATAAAATCGTATATTGATATACGCTAATGCTTTATTTTGCCTAAATTCAAATTCGTCAATGTATCGTCTTAGAAGAGTTCCCATTAGTTCTGATGGAAATGAATAAAGTCCTGCCTGAATGGCAAAACTAGCTGGGAAATATATGCATCAATCGTGAAGGGCGTTGAAGGTAGTCCGATGTGAAAAGTTCTTTCAGCATTTTAATGCTATTGCTATTGCTCCTGCTAACTTACCTAACCTCCCATACAAAAAAACATTGCAGACGCTTTTCTTTAGCAGTTCGAAAAGTAGCACGTCTATATCGGTCTGAAACGTATATTTGCTATGAAGTCAGAAGTTGACGTAACACTAAAGTTTTCTTATCGCAAACGTTATTTTTCGACACTCATGGGAACTAAAGTTGTAAAATTTTCAATATTAATATGCATTGTGCTGATAGACAAGAAGCAATACAATTGCTGGGCACGGACGAAGTCGGGCAGGGACAGGTATTCTATATATTATGTATTGTAACCCAGATCGGTGCGCAACTTCGTTCGTGGCGTGAAACCTAGGTTCTGCTAATATTATTTACCTAATCATCAGCAGACGTTTTTCCTTTAGGCACAATGCACAAAGAAGCGACCGGATGAAACAAGCAAATCACTTCTGAAACCGTTCCATTATGATTGGCCCAAAAAATACTCTTCTGATGATTCTGAGAATATTTCGCTTTCTCGATTTCAAGTCAGAATCAATTCAAGAAGCACTTGCACAAATACAATTTACAATTTTATACAAGCCAGCAGCCATAGCTTTATTTTTGACATATCACCAATACATGAGTAAAGCCGACCAGAAGCAGTTTTCTTGTTCCATTGGATCCAAATTTCCACTCATTTGGATGAAAAACGACATGAGTTTGAATATTATGCGAGTGACATGATTTCTTCAAATATGACATGATGATTGACGAAAGCAATTTTTATGTCGTTTTCCATTAGGCAAAAAGAAGCGTCTGGAACCAAGAAAGCCAATTCTGAAATCGTTCCATTGGGACAAAAAATACTCGTTTGTTGATTCTGAGAAGAAAATTTCGAAATTGTATTGCTTATAGTTCTTAAATAATAATGTTCTTTCGTAAAATGCGAAAAATGAGAAAAATCGATTTTCTGTAATTTTCTTTCTGCGTAAACCTGAAATACAGCAATACGAACAAAACAAAAAAAGAATCATGAAAATCGGCTCAGAGGTTATCGAGTTATAACGTCATCGAGTTTCACCCCATAGGTAGAAGATGTTTTTTGTATGGGCGGTGCAACGCCCTTTTGTCCAATTCTGACCAATCTTACAGCAACACTCCTAAGCCAATACCTAAAATTGTCTGTAAGTTTCAACTCAATCGATTCCGCGGTTTTCAAGATATTTTTTGTTTAGGCGGTGCCACGCCCCTTTTTACCAATCTTCATAGCAACACTCCTGAGCCAATACCTAAGATTGTCTGTAAGTTTCAATTCAATCGATTCGGCTGTTTTCGAGATTTAGGATTTTGAATGTTTTTTTTTGTATGGGAGGTGCCCCGCCCCTTTGTCCAGTTAACAACTTTCATATTTATTCACCTTTTAAACCTTCTCTAGACTTCCACAAATAATTCAAGACTTTGGGCGTACGTCAGTAGGTACGGTGAATTAATGTATCTCTTACGAAACGAATAATTATTTTCAAAATAAAATACGATTCCATACTCATATAGTATTTACTTATATGCAAATAAAATTTTCTGAATTATAGTTGCATCTTGTTCTTCCGCTAACTCTTGTACTTCCATCTGAAAGATTGTCACAGTTAAGCTAATTTACATGATACACTTCGCATTTTTATTTGTATAATGATATGTACACAATATAGCTAACTGTTTCTTGAGGAAATGTGTGCCACATTTTGCGAGGTAGACCGTTAATGAAAATGAAACTTAATCCTTTTGTGCTCTTCCTGAGGTATAATATCTCTCTACGTTTTGAAAGATTATCCCACAAAACAATATGTCAAGCGTAAGAAGGCAACTAATAGTCTTATAGCCTCACCTCTGATGCAGCCAGTTTGCTTCTCACATCTGCATTAAAATTGAATAATCAGGCACCTGGTGTACCTACATTAGGTAGGTATGCACTACTACTCGTATAACAAGCTATTAAATAAATTTCAATGTATCCACAGGCCACCAATAGGCAAAAACCTGCCACAGACCCACCCAAACCAAACAATTAAGTCACAGGAAACAAAAATAGAAAATTAAGCCGCAAAAAATTAAGTCAAAATGACATCAAAACAACTACTGGTGCTGGTAGTGTACCACGCAACATATGCAAGAACATAAATTAATAACTACACTGCTCCACCAGGCAGAACACCAAAGATACATAGTCGTCTAACCAGCCCACCAACTAAACAAGGTATGTCGGTCGCGAGCAGCAATTCCAATACCACTTCCTACGTCAGTGGGTACGCGATCTCGCCTATGTAAGGTGGTGAATACTAGACACATCGACAATAGTTTTGTTAAGTGTGTTTTTTTATCCTTTGAGAATAATACCGTGCGGCTGGTCTCTTCTATAATGTAACTTCTCCATTTGTAACACAGCAAACAAAAACGTGCCCGTAAAAAAAACGAGAAGTATTGTATGTATACATATATCTGCATCGCTGAAGAAAAGCATCTAGTGTAGGTGCACTCGCCAGAGATCGGGTTACGCAACAATTAAGAAGAAAAAACGGAATTTCACGAAGCCTCAGTTACCAATGGAATTTTCAATTTTTATGCACTTATTTTGCACACATGGACTGAGGACTGTTTATACATATTTGGTGTGGTACATATTTTTAACGTTCGTACCTTTATTGATGTTTCTCGCAGTATTATGTAGGTATAGGACTATTGGTACATACAATGGCCAATTCTTTAATTGAAATACCGACTTATTTCAGGAACTTGCCGACTGCATAGAAATCATGAAAATAGGCCCAGCGGTTATCGAGTTATAACGTCATCGAGTTTCACCCCATAGAAGATGTTTTTTGTATGGGAGGTGACACGGCCCTTTGTCCATTTTTGACCAATTTTACAGGAACACTCCTGTACCACTTGAAATTTAAGCTCAATCGAGTCGGTGGTCTTCGAGATATAAGATTTTGAATTTAAATTTTTAATTCTAAAAGTAATAATTAAAAGTTGAATTGAATTGAGATTGTTTACATTTTTTCATAATCCATTTTCAACGGCCACCGGATTTGCATTGCGAAGTCACTGACGCTGAGTGAGGAAAAGAAAAGGTTACTAGTGTATCTTAAAGGACCATTCACATGAGAACGAACGAATGAATTGATGAAATGCGAACAAAACACTTTTTATGGACTTATAAACAGAAAATTTCTCATTTTACTATTTGAAGAGTAGGATAATTAATTATCCCACAAAAATTCAAAATATATTAAGAAAATTTTAAGGATTTCAGTCGGCAAATTCACCGATGCCGACCGTCCTTTTTAAAATCGAATCGAAACTCGCTAAATTTTAATATATTATATCCACAATGCATAAACAGTAGATAGAATATGTATGGGGGCTGCCCCTCTGCAACTTTATTGCACCATGCCATGAAATAAAGTCTTATGCAAAAAGGTCCAAAACGCAATTTTGGGCATTATTGCACTCTTGAAATTGCAATAAAGTCCAAAATTAGGACATTGTCAGACTCATTAGAAATTGTCAGATGTCGTTGTTTATGGAAGCTGTCAATTGCTTACAATTCATTGTCAGACATAATATAACCAGTGGTTTAGGAGCGAAATCGAAGTTTGCGATGGAAAATAATTCAGAAGATATTGATACGAACAACTGTGGATATTGGAATTTAAATTCCAATTGGTATTGCAAAAGTAAAAAAAAAAATAATAAAAAATTGTAGGTACAGGAAGAAAGTCAGAGTGAATGGGGTTGTTGGATGCGCTGAGTATAAACTACCCAAAGAAGCCCAGTGGTAAGAGGTAAAGCGTAAAGGTAATAAAGAAAAAAAGTTGGGTCGAGCTGCCAATGAAACCGTCTCTATTTCCTGGATGATCGCGCGCATATTGGTGTCTTGATGTGTGGAGTCACAAAAGCTTGAATTTCATCTGATTGTTTTGAGTCCATTCACAAAAATTTGCGATAAAGTTCCGGCTCCTCAGCTTTGGGACAAAATCTTACAATCGTCTGAACGGATGGTTGTCAGGTAGTTGGTTATTGTAAATCTATTGTCAGTCATTGTCAGAGCATTGACAGGTCTGACGGTATTGTAAGATCTGACAATCGTGTGTACTTAGCTTAAGAAGCCCCTAAGTCTAAGTTAAAATTATCAGTGCGGAAAATTCTGCGAGACTGCCCTTCAGAATATTGTTGGCAGTATCAAGAGTTCTCTCGATGCGACATTTTCATTATTATCGTTGTTGCTTCTGACAACGCGACGTTTGATAAGTATATGTGATTCCGCTATAGTAACCAACATGAAATAGACGTAATTAGCCAATGTCGACTCTACAGGAATGACATTGCGGTCAATCCTCTTATAACTGATGTTGTTCTTTCCAAGAGAAGGGGAAATATGACTGGTTTGTCTAACTTGTCCAAAGTCATAAGGCGTTTAAAGGCGCTTTTAGATAAAATGGGGCACGTCTCCGATGCATATGGGATTTTCTTAGTACGCCCGGCTCTGCTCTAGATGCTGTCCCCTGTGTTTCCAAAAATAGCTATAAAACTAACCCTATTTGTTCACATAATTTCGATTTCGATGTCATGGCTAAAAGTTCGCGTCTTGAATTGTGGAGCGCTTACACTTTTTGTTATATCACATTCTGACCGCATTCATTCAAATAAATGTTTTGCGTTTTATTTTAAGACTTTATGTTAATGTGTTTATGTTTTTTATCGATTTATTTACATGTGGCTTCTTTCTTAAGACAAAAGAAAAGTAGCAAACGTTCAGCATATAGTTGTTGTTTTGCATTTATTGCATCAACATTCAGCCCTTAATCTGGAATTGGCTATACACTATACATAGTTGATGTTAGAAGTTTTTTGTCGAAGTGCTTTATTCAGTTAGCCGCATCTAATGCATTTATGCAGGGGGATTATATAAATATAGACAGACATTTGTGGGGTAACAATGTGCGAAAATATCCAACAAAGTGGAAGAACTAATCAAGGGGCCGTCTCGTCGCAGATGAAAAATGAAAAAGAAAAGCGCAAGGAAACAATGCAAAGAGTAACAGGTTCATTTGGGTCACGGATTTAGAGGTTGAATGGGAAAATGTATATATAGGTATATAGAGTAAATCATGCTTAAGGATATGGTTGCTGTAATTATTGTCCACACCATAGAGTGATAAAAACATGTGTCGTAATTGATAAATACGAACTACTCTAAGTGTATCTATGTATATCATAAGCTTATAATTAACATCTCAGGTTATACTGGGCTTGAAAATAACTTCAAAGTTATACACACTTAATTTATGTTATACCCGCCCGCTTCGCTAGACAAAAAAACTGTTTTCCAACGTAGTCCTGTTTTCGAACAAATGTACCAAGAACCGGACCTTCCCGGATTTTAAATTTTCCGAGATTCCCTCCATAGTGTACTTCCTTGGGCCTTGTCCTTCGGTCAATTCAAGTTCCTTATTCAAAAGTTCTTTTAAAAACAATGAACTATAACAATGTCGATGTATTTCAGTCAATCCACAATGATTGACGTGTCGGCCAACCTTCCTATTTTTCACTGAAGGGCTTATGGCACACAATATTTTTCGTTCTATTCTCGGGCCCGTACACGTACAAAGCGGGAGGCTTACAGACACGTCAGCACGCCGCATACAATTGACCATGTGAGAAACATGGGAATTCAAGATTGATGCCACAAACACCCAGAATTATCCTTGCGATTTATTAATTGTCATAGCGAAAGCGAGACTTACGGATAATTGAACACGTTTAAGAGATAACGCAAGAGGTCTGGGCAAAAAGAGACAAAGACAAAGCGGATGTTTCTCTGAGAAAGGCCATTTTGTCCATCCTTGCGGTTAACCCTAATCAACGGTTATTACAGCTGATAACAATAGAATCTGTTTGTTCAGTCAAATGTTAACCAGAGAATCCGTGATTTGGTTAGTTCAGAAGTTCCCAATTTTATTTGGCCGCGGAACCCTAATTGATCATACTTTTTTTGGCGGATCCCCATTTTGATAATAACAAATAGTGATTGTATCTTGTAGTGTAGATAGTTTGAATAATTTTTTTCCTGCGTTTTTGTCTGAACACCTAACGAATAAAAATTCGCGATTTTTTTGGAAAAATAATAATAACCTTACGGGGCTTAAAATGGGGTGCAGTAAGTAAAACATTTTTTGTTCATTCATATTCACGAGTGAACAATTTGTTGTTCGAACCTCCATCAATTATGAAAAAAGGCTTTGTCGCACTTGTGAATTTAACTCAAGATAATGTTTTGGATTTATTTCAGAAACGATATTTGAAGTAGCGGTAAAATAACTAACAATAATAACAAGGGATATGATGAAATAAAAGTATGTAGCATTTTTGAAAAGTTGCGATTACCAAGTCAGCAATGATGGAAATTTAGGTGTTGCGATAACCGAAGAGTTATCGATAATCGAGAACGTATTATACTGTGGACAGACGGAATTATAAGCACCTTTGACGAACTTCAAACTTCACTTAAAAGCTACTTTCCTTCGCTTTTAGTTGGTGAATATGAATCAAGTTGCAACTTGCAAGACTAAAAATTTACCAACAACAGAAAAGCGGTATGTTTTACCTTTCAACATTCGTCGAAAAAGAATTGGATGAGATTTCGGCTTAATAGTCGAAGTGTGAATTTGTCTATCGACCTTGAAACCTCCTTTTGTTTTGATTTTTTCAAGACAGCAGGCTCAGCCCTCCCACTGGATAAATTTAGTAAAAGAATAATGTTTAACTTTCTCTTATGTTTATGTAGTAAGAGATATTATTGTTTTCGTACAAAATTTCGAACTCAAGATTTTATTCAATTCTGATATGTTGCGATGATAGGGGAACTCAAAAAGTGAGTCTCGCTTCTCGCAATTCTGTCCGTCAGTCTGTCGCTTAGGCCTGTAGATAATTTAGATTTTTTCGAAAACCGCTCTAAGGATTTCAACCAAAATTAATAGGTGCGTTAATGTAGGAATATTTAACATGACTTCATACCCAGTTTTTTTTGCAAAAAAGTGTAATGACATGACGGTGCTTTTGACAATTGGTTTTTTCTCGAAAACGGATATGTATAATTGTATATAGGGTGTCCCAGTTAAGAAGTATAATCCTTTAAGGGAAGATTCCTGAAGTTCTGCCGAACAAAACATTTTATGGAAAGGGGTCTATTTTCATCGTATTTCCCGTTATAGCCCATCAAAATAAGTGACCTCTAATTTGGAGGTGTTACCACATAAAACGCTATAACTTATAAACTATTATAGCTACAAAAATAGTTTTGTACATTTTGAAAAGACAATTTAGTAGCGCATGCAAGTCATACCCCACGTCCTAATTGGCAGCCATCGTGCGACCGATCAACGAGCGATGATCGCTACATCGGTCGATAAAAATATCAAACTGCAATAATTCTTTTGTGTGTCCTTATTAAAACCCAAACGTGATTTTACTATGATTTTTTGAATGAATGACGTATGAACATACTATTTCCCTTTCTCGTCCGTCCGTCATTATTATTGGTTCTAGAGCGAAAGTAATAAATCTGTTAAGCTGTCGTGACCAGTATTGTTTTATTTACACTTCTTTCTTTTGATTTCTGTATTTCTGTAGGGAAGGTAAAAATTCTGTAAATATACAGAGAATTCTGTAGGGTTGTGGTGTAACACCACAAAAGCTTTTCATACCAATGCTATGAAAAGTAGTTTGGTCGCTTCAAATCAAACAAGTTTGATTTTTATCGCGCCGTCGTTGATAATGTAAAATTAAATAAAAAGAAAATTTAAGAAATTTAATTTTTTTTAAATATCTATAATCTATATACATATATAAAAATGAAGTTTACCACTCACTGATCATCAACGCCCAGCTTAAACCCTTTGCTCTAGCATAGGTATTTGGTGGGACTTAGTTCATTTGGCTAGTGGGAGTTAGTTCCAGTTGGGACATCGTTCGTAGGGCCCACTAATGTATTGTATAGTTTCTTCACAATAATCTGTAGCACATGTTTGATTGCCACCATTTTCAAATATGCCATTATCATTTTCTAATAGAAAAAAATATGTTTCACAAACAATTCAAAGAAATCGAAGCTAAAATTAAAATACCTATCACATCGCTCCATTAATTATTAATTAATATTTTCTTCGTCTTGAGTTGGGCGAGGACCACCACCGGACAAGAATAGTTCCCTCCTGTTATCAGCTTTTGTTCTTCGCTTAATATATTACATTTTTTTCTTTTAATGCTTTCGCTGTTCATAGGATAAACATGTGTCTACATATAAATATGTATGTACATTACATATAATAATAATGAAAATAACGAAAAAAATATTTACTTTGTTATGAAGAGATGCACTAAACTTTTGACATTTTTATGTGCTAAAAACTATTGATAAGAAAAGGTAACATAATGTTAAAAAAAATATAGGTATACCAAAATAAACGCACCCACCCACAACAAAGTTAATGACAGATTTAGTTTAAAAATTAAATTGTCAGACATATACTGGAAAAGTAGAACTGTTTGTTGCAAATCTTTGATTTGGTGATCAAAGTAAAAAAAAAATCGTAAAAAATGGTAACCTAACTGTAGATTTAACCAGCTTTGAACAAACCGGCCCTTAAAATCGAAGCTGACACATTTGATACATTGTTTTTTCGGTTTCATTTGATTACTGGGTTTTTGTATACCTACGTATTTTGCCTTTTTCTAATATAAATCCTATGCAAATCGGTCTTTATATATTATGTGTCCTTAAATTTATTCTTTTGTTTGTTTCAGGTAAAAACATCTTAAAGAGGAAAATATTTGAAAAATACACGTATCTAAGGTAATAGATTAAGTACATAGTTAGTTGGCGTATTATCTTTCTCCCCCAATGAAGTATTTTTTACAGTTATTAAGAACTGCAAGCTCAACAAAACGGTGTTAAACATAATGATTTCGTTGTGGTCCATTGATTGCATATCCGATGCTTACCACTGCCATTGCAATGCAATAACTACATTGCTCTGCTTATGCTACCACCCACTATAATATACCATGCGACTCCATGAAATTTGTGTCTCAAATATATTTTACTTCAACGGCTCTAAATCCAGCTTTAGTGCAACACGACGTAAAAGATACTAAAAAGAGAAGAAACATCAATTGAGTGTACCATTACAATACAAGTCCCACTTAATTTCTTGTGCCAAATGATCGCAGCTGAGCCATCATAGCGCTAGCAAGCAATGCCTTTGAATGTTAACAATAAATTATTTTAGTCATTACTCTATTAGTCCATTATAAAATTGATGGTGTCCTATGAAATAAGAAGTTATTCGTATGTTTGTCTAGGACCTAGGTCAAAGAAAATAAAATTCTCTAATATCATGTTTGCGACGTTTCGGGCGTTGTTACGTCCCTCATCAGGCATAAAAATCAACAAGGACAATTTTACATAGGACACTACGTCTAACAACAATTAAATTCGGCGTATATAATTACAAAAAAAAAATACTATTAGCCCATTATTCTTTTTTGGAAATTTAGAGTTATTATTACTAATATTTTATTAGCGTAACAATAAATTCTCAAGCTAAATACAGAAATTGAAAATTGAGCACCAGCTACAGAGGCTTTCAGGTCTAAATGAGTAAAAAAAGAATTTAAGAAATGACATTAATATGCAATACTAGCTGTACTCGTCCGGCTTTGCCCGTGCACAGAAATTGTATTGTTGAGATCTTAGAGAATAATGTTCTTTCGTAAGATTGTCTGTAAATTTGAGCTCAATCGGTTCGGGGATAGGTATAAGATTTTGAATGTTTTTTTTTGTATGGGCGGTGCTACGCCCCTTTGTCCTATTTTGACCAATCTTAACAGCAACACTCCTGAGCCAATACTTAAATCTGTTCTTTCACATTATTTTTAAATCAAGTTATTTCTGTTAATAGTTTTTGAAAAAAAAAAAACAATTTCAAACTTGAAATTTAAGGACAAAAATTGGGGTGAATACAGTAATTTTGACGATAAAAACTACTGACGGATTTATGTAGAGGAGTTGAATACAAGCATTTTTTTCTATTGGAGGGGGTCTATCTCGCTCCGGTTAGGGGTAATTAAAATAAATTATACATAAAAGTAAAGTAAAATATTAAAAAAACAATGGCAACACTTACAACAAAGAACTATAGTATTTTTCAAAGCCAGGAATCTCTTCTAAATTGTCTAAAATGCAAATCAGCAAAATTTTGTCTACCAATGTGAAATTTCAGGCTAGAGACTGTAGCTGAAGAATGACTGTTGTTGACATTGGGTAAACTAATATAATTTAAAGAAAGTTTGCATATAGGTACCCATCCCAAAATCCAACAGTGACCCCAAGCAGGGGGATTGCAGGGGGGCATGCTGCCCCCATACACATTTCAAGTCGCAAGGGTAGCAATTTGTACTCTAAGCGGACCGACATATAAAAGTAATTTTAAATTTTCTCAAAAATTAGAGGATAAATCAAACTGGTTTTCAGTGTTCGATTAAGAATTGATTTAGTCAGTAAAAACTACAAACAAATTAAGTATCTACTTTCTCAATATTGAAAAAATCAACATACCTACACTCAGAGGAAAAACGAGCTAAAATCAAGAATATCAGTGTCAGATCAAGCTCGTTCGTTGACGAAAGTATGGTAATCTCGGAAAATCTTATTTCAAGTACGAAAATCTTATTTTGAGCTCGTTTTTTCAAGACCAAAAAATCTTACTTCAATCCTGTTTCGGGATTGATTTAAGCTCGAAAATTCTTAAATCAAGACCAAAAAATCTTACTTCAATCCTGTTTCGGGATTGATTTAAGCTCGAAAATTCTTAAAACAAGACCAAAAAATCTTACTTCAATCCTGTTTCGGCATTGAATTAAGAATGTGGTTCTTACATTATGCGATGCCTGAAACACATTTATTTTGGGTATTCAAGATGTTTCGGGATTGATTTAAGAATGTGGTTCTTACATTATGCGATGCCTGAAAAAAATGTATTTTGGGTATTCAAGATCTAAACCTAAGATCTTAGTTACCTACCATCTTATAATATATCATCACATCATTCATTCATATTTCACATCAGTAGATAACATAGGTAATAATATTAAATTTTCAATGTTGCCTTATGAGAATTCACTCAGTAAGTGAGTGTGAATTTTAGGAACGAATAGAAATCAAAATAAAGTACATGCGCATGCACTTTAAGTATTGTTGTGCTTGTTTCAATCATGAAGAAGCTTGAAATAAGATTGTTTCGGCTTATTTCAAGAACAAAAAATGTGCACGACTGGGTCGCACGAAACTTTCTCGTTTATTGCGAATCATTTCAGCAAATTTTACGTTTAAAATCATACCCACTTAAGATGTACTCAGGTTTAGTAACTGAACCCTTGTTAATTAAATAAAAAGTAATACACACTACATGAACATACGTATTAACTACAACACTTTATTACTTACTTTCAAATTTCACCCCGAACTAACACTTTAAATTTCTTAGAAAAGGAGGCAAGTAGACGATGAATTTCGAATTCCCATTTTTGATTATTTAAAAAAAAAAGTGGTCTCAATGGTCGGATTTGGGTAGTCATTTTTGAGAAATATTCATAAAACGGCTATATTCGAGTTTTCTGAGAAAAACTAAGTACGTCATCGTGTTTAAAATGCTTATGTTGTCTTAAATATGTATTTTGATCAAAATCGTTAGAGCGGTTTTTTGTAAAATTATGCTGACAAATGTTACAACTTTGGATTCGAAAAGCACTGTTACTAAACTGTTTGGCTGAAAACTGAGTACGGTGTATTCTTCAGGATACACTATTAGCCCATTATTCTTTTTTGGAAATTTAGAGTTATTATTACTAATATTTTATTAGCGTAACAATAAATTCTCAAGCTAAATACAGAAATTGAAAATTGAGCACCAGCTACAGAGGCTTTCAGGTCTAAATGAGTAAAAAAAGAATTTAAGAAATGACATTAATATGCAATACTAGCTGTACTCGTCCGGCTTTGCCCGTGCACAGAAATTGTATTGTTGAGATCTTAGAGAATAATGTTCTTTCGTAAGATTGTCTGTAAATTTGAGCTCAATCGGTTCGGGGATAGGTATAAGATTTTGAATGTTTTTTTTTGTATGGGCGGTGCTACGCCCCTTTGTCCTATTTTGACCAATCTTAACAGCAACAC
The DNA here is from genome assembly GCA_955612985.1 of Cheilosia scutellata. Taxonomy (NCBI): domain Eukaryota; kingdom Metazoa; phylum Arthropoda; class Insecta; order Diptera; family Syrphidae; genus Cheilosia; species Cheilosia scutellata. The sequence goes on along the minus strand of OY015313.1, from coordinate 73,915,094 downwards.
TCCTGAGCCAATACTTAAATCTGTTCTTTCACATTATTTTTAAATCAAGTTATTTCTGTTAATAGTTTTTGAAAAAAAAAAAACAATTTCAAACTTGAAATTTAAGGACAAAAATTGGGGTGAATACAGTAATTTTGACGATAAAAACTACTGACGGATTTATGTAGAGGAGTTGAATACAAGCATTTTTTTCTATTGGAGGGGGTCTATCTCGCTCCGGTTAGGGGTAATTAAAATAAATTATACATAAAAGTAAAGTAAAATATTAAAAAAACAATGGCAACACTTACAACAAAGAACTATAGTATTTTTCAAAGCCAGGAATCTCTTCTAAATTGTCTAAAATGCAAATCAGCAAAATTTTGTCTACCAATGTGAAATTTCAGGCTAGAGACTGTAGCTGAAGAATGACTGTTGTTGACATTGGGTAAACTAATATAATTTAAAGAAAGTTTGCATATAGGTACCCATCCCAAAATCCAACAGTGACCCCAAGCAGGGGGATTGCAGGGGGGCATGCTGCCCCCATACACATTTCAAGTCGCAAGGGTAGCAATTTGTACTCTAAGCGGACCGACATATAAAAGTAATTTTAAATTTTCTCAAAAATTAGAGGATAAATCAAACTGGTTTTCAGTGTTCGATTAAGAATTGATTTAGTCAGTAAAAACTACAAACAAATTAAGTATCTACTTTCTCAATATTGAAAAAATCAACATACCTACACTCAGAGGAAAAACGAGCTAAAATCAAGAATATCAGTGTCAGATCAAGCTCGTTCGTTGACGAAAGTATGGTAATCTCGGAAAATCTTATTTCAAGTACGAAAATCTTATTTTGAGCTCGTTTTTTCAAGACCAAAAAATCTTACTTCAATCCTGTTTCGGGATTGATTTAAGCTCGAAAATTCTTAAATCAAGACCAAAAAATCTTACTTCAATCCTGTTTCGGGATTGATTTAAGCTCGAAAATTCTTAAAACAAGACCAAAAAATCTTACTTCAATCCTGTTTCGGCATTGAATTAAGAATGTGGTTCTTACATTATGCGATGCCTGAAACACATTTATTTTGGGTATTCAAGATGTTTCGGGATTGATTTAAGAATGTGGTTCTTACATTATGCGATGCCTGAAAAAAATGTATTTTGGGTATTCAAGATCTAAACCTAAGATCTTAGTTACCTACCATCTTATAATATATCATCACATCATTCATTCATATTTCACATCAGTAGATAACATAGGTAATAATATTAAATTTTCAATGTTGCCTTATGAGAATTCACTCAGTAAGTGAGTGTGAATTTTAGGAACGAATAGAAATCAAAATAAAGTACATGCGCATGCACTTTAAGTATTGTTGTGCTTGTTTCAATCATGAAGAAGCTTGAAATAAGATTGTTTCGGCTTATTTCAAGAACAAAAAATGTGCACGACTGGGTCGCACGAAACTTTCTCGTTTATTGCGAATCATTTCAGCAAATTTTACGTTTAAAATCATACCCACTTAAGATGTACTCAGGTTTAGTAACTGAACCCTTGTTAATTAAATAAAAAGTAATACACACTACATGAACATACGTATTAACTACAACACTTTATTACTTACTTTCAAATTTCACCCCGAACTAACACTTTAAATTTCTTAGAAAAGGAGGCAAGTAGACGATGAATTTCGAATTCCCATTTTTGATTATTTAAAAAAAAAAGTGGTCTCAATGGTCGGATTTGGGTAGTCATTTTTGAGAAATATTCATAAAACGGCTATATTCGAGTTTTCTGAGAAAAACTAAGTACGTCATCGTGTTTAAAATGCTTATGTTGTCTTAAATATGTATTTTGATCAAAATCGTTAGAGCGGTTTTTTGTAAAATTATGCTGACAAATGTTACAACTTTGGATTCGAAAAGCACTGTTACTAAACTGTTTGGCTGAAAACTGAGTACGGTGTATTCTTCAGGATATAAACATTACCTAGCAGTTACATTTTCATCCAAATCGAAAATGGCGTTTTCGAGATATGAACAGTTTTTAAAGTACCGTTTTTAGCGATTGGGGTGGAAATCGAAGGACGCATTCATGGTTCAAAAAACACTGTTTTTCAACTGTTTAGCTGAGCAAATAGTATTACTATGGATTTAAGCATTACCTGAAAGTAACATTTTTATCATAATCGAAAATGGCGTTTTTGAGATATGAGCAGTTTTTTAAAGTACTATTATTAGGGATTTGGGTGGATATCAAAGGACGCAGTCTTTTTAGAGAAAAACTGAGATTACTATCAAGTTAAGAATGAATATAGTACCTTAAAAATATTTTTTTTTTTTAAATCGTTTTTACCGTTTTCGGGAAAAAGCTAATTTTCAAAACTGCCGTTGCTGAACTTTTTAGGGAAAAACTGGGTATGCAGTCATGTTAAGCATGCTTACATTAACTCAACTATCAATTTTGGTTCAAATCGTTATAGCCGTTTTCGAAAAAATCTAAATTTAGACATATTTCGTAAAATTTGTATATGGGAGGTATCGTTAATATTAGGGCTAGAATAAAAAAAAAAAAAAAACGTCCCTAGCGGGAAGCCCACAAACTCTAAATACGAAGTTTGAAGCAAATCCGTCCAAGCGTTTAGATTCCCCAGGGGTGGGACAGACAGACATACGGACGGACAGAATTGCGAGACCCACTTTTTTGAGTTCCCCTATCATCGTAATATCAGAATTGATCAAAATCTCGAGTTCGAAATTTTGTACGAAAACAATATCTTTCTCTTACTATGTATACGAGAAAGTTAAAAAAGTAACTCAAGATTTTGCGAGCTCATTTGTGTTTCAATGTCCTCTTTTAAGATTGTTTCGGCTTATTTCAAGAACAATTGGTGTCATATTAAGATTTAGCACGTAAGAATGAAAAAATCTAAAATCAAGCTTGAGCATACTTGATTTTAGCTTGCGATTTTTCTCTGAGTGTACAACTTTTTTTTAAATTTTTTCCTTAAATTTCAAGTTTGAAAGTATTTTTTTCAAAAACTATTAACAGCTATAACTTGATTTAAAAATAATATCAAAGAACAGATTCCTGGCTTCCAAAAATCCTAAAATCCTTTATTGTAAGTGTTGCCATTGTTATCAAATTATTTTTTTCATTTTAAGTAAAAAAAAGTGCTTGTATTTAACCCCTCTACAAAATACCGTTATCAATTTTTGGCGCCGTAGTTATCGTACTCGTGCCAAAAATGCTTGTATTTAACCCCTCTACAAAATACCCTTATAAATTTTTGGCGCCGTAGTTATCGTACTCGTGCCCGCTATTGGACTTTTGTCTTTGGGCTTTTTTGAAGTCAAAGGTCTATGCAAACAAGTCCACGACCACCAACGCCTTGAAAGAGGAAATAGGGAGGTTTATTCATGAAATTCAGCAACATTTATTCGAAACGGTCATAGAAAATTTCAATAAAATAGTACGTACTTGCCTGCTGCCATTTATCCGATGTACTATTTTCCATACATAACCCCAATCTGTATACTCTATGAATCAATAAAAACGTAAGTTTTCTAATTAAAAATCTGTACACCATGGCAACACCAATTTGTTTGAAGTACTTAGGCGCATAATAATATAGACAAATTCGTTCGATTCGTAGCTCGTAGACATCAAACTACATACATAAGTAGTTCCATTTCTATCATTTGCTTTTCGTTTCGTATCGTTCATAGAAGTTGCACAGCTAACATATCTACTAAGACTTAACGTTAACACATTATACATCACACAAACACAACGAATCCAATCCAATCCAACTAGAGAATCAAACCGCAACAGTCACGCTCCCGCCTCCCGGACCCCACCGCCAAAAGCGCCTTCGTCGACAGAAAAAGCAACACAAACTTAAGCATGCGCTGCGCTCTTCAAAGTACCTATGACAGAACAGAAACAGAGTATCAGTAGCGTTTGCAGCGATAGCACACACCATGTTGTGGTGCCCGGTCGTTAAGTAAAATAAATCCGTCAGGACCGTCTTCGTGCGGGCAAATATTTCCATCACCACCAACTATCATCACAACTATGTATAACTAAAATAATTTTATATTCAGTTTACGAGTTTCGGATTTTATTTTCTTTCGTTTACGTCGGTTGAAATTGTTTACATTTTATGTAAATAAAATTAACAAAATTTTAAACAAAAATTACTCGCGTATTGCATCTTTGCGCTTAATCATCGTTGCGTGAACATCATCAGTCAAATTTAAAATAAATTATTCAAGTTTATCTCAATAACGAGCATGTGAGTGCAAAAGTTAAAAATTGTATCAGTTGCCCGGTGGTAACGGTAAATGTGAGATAAGGGCATGTGGGGGTATTAAGCCTAATTAACGTCAATTGAAAGTGTCTTAATAAAAAAATGTATAATACATATTGTGATTATTGTGGAAGTGAATGAGTGTACGATATATTCAACTTTAAACAAATAGCAACGCATTTTATCGGATTACTTACACAACTTATTTTAAATTAATTTGCAAGTACCTATAAATTATTATGTACCTAGAACGACATTATTTTATAATTTTGCAGTTAAATAATGTTTGGGAGTAATGCATTGAGATATGCAATGTACACAATACTATTGTTCAGTTGAAATCAAGGAGATACATTTTTCATTAACGAGATGCACTTTTACGAACTTGAAATATTTTCAGTTTGTCGGTATTGGTTTGTTTTTCGGATAGATTTATTGTTAGAGATTTGGCGTCTTTTTTAGTTGGTAATATAATAGATACGATAAAACTAATTAATAGTCTAAGATATGGTTAATATGATAATCTTTTTCTTTGTTCAATTATTTAATAAAATATCTAAGGCCAATAAAAACATGAAACCGGAACTAAGAATTAGATAATTCACACGTGTTTACAGCAATATGTAAATTGTATATAATATACCTAATAATAATATCTATGTGCCTATAAATTTATATTTTCCACTTTCGATTAATTTACGTGAAAAGCACAAAGCAAACGAGACTAAAATATAACAACCTTATATTCGCAAATTTTTTAAGTTCGTGATTGACTTGGTTAATCTTTGTAATTTTTATCATATACATGAACTCCTAATTGTATCTGTTTGGCTGTGTCTTCTGTGCCAGATCTCTGGTCACATTATCATACAATTACATAGGTATTGTTATTGTGGACATTTCTTCAAATAAACATATAACTCAAAACCGGATATAAGTATGTAGCTACATTTAATAGTGGTGTATGGATGCTAGTGCGGTGAAGTATGCAGGCGACAAGAATAGCTAGGACAATATTAGCTGCTATCTATCTTAATTCTTCTAAGAATCTTGCATTCCACTTTTCGAATTGTAGGATAATGTGAAGCGTTGCAGTGTTGTGCAATTAGTAGGTACATGTGTTATTTTTCAGAGGCTGTACTGGTATGCACAAGTTAGTAGTTCAGAATTCTATATTTTAAGTAGGTAGGTAGGTTAAGTACCCAAACAACTTTATCAATTTTTTGACTGCTGGTCAAAAAAATAGGTGTGAGAAAAATTTTTTTATAGAACAAAATTTTTTCATATTTTTTCAATTTGTTTTTTTTGTTTTTACAATTATATTAATAAAATGTACATTATTTGAGAACTATTTATTTTTGAATAGGTAATTTAAAAAAAATAACAAAAACTTTTGGAGTTCTGTTTTCCGCTTGGACAAACAAATAGGTGTGTTCCTAAATAATCATTAATTGTAGATTTAAAACATTTTTTGTTCTTTTTTTTTAACTTACTCTAGTAACCTGAGTATCCTCTATTATTTTCCAAAACTTTTTGGAGTCGACCTGGCATTGATCCTACCAATTTCTGGCACGTTTCGGGAGGAATGGAATACCATTCTCTTTGCACTGCTTCCCACAGTTGATTCCCATTTGTGAAGAACTGACCCCTTAAATTTCTTTTCAGTCCATCCCACAAGTTTCTAATGGGATTGAGATCTGGAGATTGACTTGGCCATGAAACCACAGAGATGTTTTGTTTTGGATCGTTGTCCTGTTGGAAATGCCATCTGAGGGGCATGTTTTCCTCGGAAAATGGCAGCATGACATTTTCCAAGATGTCCCTATATCTATATTTTTTCATGATGTTATTGACACGAAATATAGGACCGACACCATACCAGGATAAGCAACCACATACCATTATATTTCCACCACCATGTTTAACGGTCTCCAGTGTATAGGGAGGATGGTATTATTTTCCTTTTGGTCGCCTTACGTTACGCCCACAATCCGAGGAGAACAGATTTATTGTGGTTTCGTCACTCCACAGAATATTCCGCCATTTTTTCACTCCTTCAGGTCCGTTCCAACTTCTATGGCTTAAGGCAAATTCTTTCTTAGGAGTGCAACTTTTCTGGCGACTCTTCCTGGGAGATTGAAGTTCTGTAGTCTCCTGCGGATTGTGCGTGCACTGATTCCATCCCCAATTTGTGCGCCTATAGTCCGTGACGAAACAAACGGATTTGACTTCGCTAAAAGTAAAATGCGGCGGTCAGTAGTAGCTATGATTTTTTTCGGCCTTCCTCTATTTTCTATCTCTAATGGTGGCTTAAGAGCATTGGTTACGAAGTTCTGTGACCTTCCTAGGGAATCTGCTATGAGTTTACAGGTTTTACCCTCACCCCTTTACCGCTGAACTAGTTGCCTTTCTTCCGCAGAGCAGGGGACTTTTCGACCCATATTAAAATATGATTTAACAAAAAACTTAAGCAAGAATTGTGATAAAGTGATTAAAAAACAAACTCACTTTTAAAGTTAATCACTTTTTAATAACACTTTTGAAAAAAATCGCAAAATTTAAACAGTTTAAAGAAGCACACCTATTTTTATGTCCAACTCTTAAAACGTACAAAATGGTATTGCAACGAAAATTAATAAAATACTTAAAAGTACACTTAGTAAATGCAATAAGTTTGACGTCATACTAACGGAAATAAGCATTTCATAATAAACATGTATTTTGTTGCAAGTCTTGTTGGCAAAACAACTGTTATTTAGCAGCAAGAACAAATCAACTAGCAACAAAGCTCCTCACACCTATTTTTTTGACCAGCAGTGTATGTACCTACCGTATCGATTATGACGACGACACTATATAAAGGCTTCATAAATACTTCTACACTGCATTTTTGAATTCATGTAGCTATATAAATGATGTCTTTTTAGAGGTTTGGTTTTTAACACTGTCAACATTGTTTCTACAGATTGTCAATTCGACAGTTGAAAGTTGATTTGTGGGTAGTATGTTTTGCCATTTTACGATGAAATCGTTTTCGCACCACGTACACTGTAGTCCTAGTAGATAATACGCATCCCCAAAGACGACAAACAGTGCGAACAGAAAAAGTTATTGCCGTTTTATAGCGCAGTTTTGAGGAGAATCCGAATGAGAATTGGAGCTATGCCCATCCCCTTTGTGGAAGATTTTACGGAAAGATCTTGACTTAATAAGCTCCAGCTTGTGCAAGAGTTGAAACCGCGTGACCATTATACGCTTCGTAGGTTCAGTGAATGTGCCGAAAACATGATTGAGCTTGATCCTCATTTTCAACGCAAAATTTTGTTCTCCGATGAGGCCGATTTTTGGTTAAATGGATAATGTAAACAAGCAAAATTGCCAAATTTGGAGTGGAGAAACCCCAGAAGCCTTTGTCGAGACGCTCTTACATCCATTAAAGCTGATGGACCATTTGGTGTGGTTTTTGGACTGGTGAAATCATCGGCCCATATTTTCTTTAAAAACGATGCCGGTCAAAATGTTCCCGTCAATGGAGAGCGCTATAGAAACATGATTTCTGACTTCTTCATTCCTCAGTTGAATGGCATTGACGTGACAGAGCTTTGGTTTCAACATGATAGCGCAACATGCCATACGGCGCGCGGTACCATCAATTTATTGCGGGAAACACTTACTGAGCGCATAATTTTGCGTAATGGACCTGTGAACTGGCCTCCACGATCCTGTCATCTCACACCTTTAGATTACTTTCTTTGGAGCTATGTGAAGTCACTAGTCTATGCCGATAAACGACATACGTTGGACGATCTGGAAGTCAACATTCGCCGTGTTATTGCTGATATACGGTAAACTTACTCGATAAAGTTGTCGAAAATTGGTCTTCACGATTGCGCTCTTTTTCGAACCAGTCGGGGCGCGCATATGCCCGCAATCATTTTTAAACAGTAATCGCATAAAATTATCTATTAAATAAAGCTAATATCATAGACATTAACTTAGCTTAAAGTCTCTTATTATTATTATTTGGCAAATACAACAATAATAAACAAAATAACGAAAGCTGACAGTTAATAATACACAAGAACACATTTTAGCAATACAATTTCTGGGTACGATCAAAACAGTGCGGGTACAGCTAGTTCACAATTATGTCCACAGAGATCCGAAATTTGGAGATAAGTTTAACTTCCCCGGATGTCGCCAGGTATACACGAATATGTATTCCGTTTTGAACAACGTTGATACTCGTCACGGGTTGTATAACACCTGTATCTAGCGCAGAGGATAGGATGAGTATAAGGAGGAGAGGGTAGGAGGCGTTTTGGTTTCGGGTCTCAAAGATTTTCTCAAAAAATCTTTCATTGACTTTTTTAATCTCATAGAAAATGTATAAATATCTATTTTATCATAATAATCCCTACCTGCCTCATTATATAAGATATTAATTAACAAACATAGTAAAAAGTAAAAGCCACAAAAACACCTTCAGACCTTTATGTTATTGTAGGTATAGATATTTATTTTCTTTTTGGTGAATTGAAATAATAAAATACCATGTAATCATAAATCGACGGCAAAAGCTTTCAAGAACTATGCAAAATATGTGTTAATTGATGAACTTAGTACTTGGACTATAAACAAATTATTTTAAATACCAAATGGCAACAACTGTTTGTGAACCATAGACAAGGTCACTGCTTTAAGGGGAACGTTTTATTTACATCACACACATATATTTATATTTATCTACGGCAGTATGCAGCGAATCGTTTCGAGTAGATATAATACTTCAAGCTCGTTTTTTGAAACAAAATTACACTCGTTGGGTTAGCCTAGTAAAATATATATACACAATCCAGGCGAAGCTAGCTTTAGTTTGTTTACAACTTCATTCTTTGGTGGTATTTTTCTCTTTACTTATAAAACGCAAAAGTACTATGCGACAAACACGAATACAACCATTATATCGATAACAGTTTAGATAATGGAATTCGGGACCCGTCATACCCATATATACCTACATTGGTTAGCTGTTTTCCTTGGTTACCCTATAAAGATAAACAAATTTCAACAGTAGTCGGTCGATTCGGCATGTGACTATCACATGGGTTTTCTTCAAAACAATAATGACAAAAATAAATTAAACAAGCGTGCGATGTACACAGTTACACATGCTCTCCAATCTCTTTACATACGAGTATGTTGCTCCTTTCTCCGAATTATGTACATATATTACATTTTGTCTTTACAATAATATTCTATTTAATATGTATGTATTTTAATTTCCTGGAATATAGGTATAACCAACATAATATTATGTATGTTTATTTATTTATTAAAACCATTCGTTTGTGTGATTTTTTTGTTGTGTAAATACGTGGGTAGATACTTATTTATAATACCTAAGGGTGTTAATGTTTAAATTTGTTCCTGTATGTATACTAAGAGCAAAGAAAGTTCAAAATTATCTATAACTAGCTTTTGCCCGCGGCTTCGCTCGCGCAGTCCTCAGGATTTGGTAACAGAGATTGCTTCACAGTCAGTCAGTTGCCTTTTTTATATTTATATATCGTTCAGGAAACCTACCTAAGACAGTATTTACGATGCAATTAGTATCTCTGAAAAATATGTCTAACGCCCTATTGAAGAAAACAGTTCAACAATTATATAATCAATATTTGTTTGTCAAGCGCTGGCATCTCAACGCAGATCATACTTTAGCAGACTGAGCCACTATCTACGGGACACAACATATTTCTTAGTTAGTTTAATTAAATTCCACACTGTGGAACATATGCAACCGGAAAGATCATGAGGATGTTTACGGTGTACCACTTTCTAGCAGTATAACCCCATTCTTACAGAATTCCGCTTGAATATATTTGGAGTACGTACGCTGGAGTTATGTAGATGAAGCGATCAGCATATTCGATGAAGTTTGGACGCATTACAAAGTTTCAAATCGATACGACGAACGGTTCGTGAGTTAGGAAAAGGCCCCCCTTAAAAGGGGTTATTGCCCCTCGGGCCTCAAGCAAAATTTCCAAAATCGAAAAAATTATTATCTTTATTTCTTATAATAGAGTACACAAACCGATTTTGAAGTCAATCGGATGAAAAATAAAAATGTTCCCATACAAACTTTGACCCCCCCTCTTTTACCCTTTTAAGGGTTGAATTTTCAAAATCGAAGATATCAGTTTTCCTTATTTCTCATAGAGAGTACACAAACCAAGTTTGAAGTCGATCGTATAAAAAAGAAAAAGTTTCCCATACTAACTTTGATCCCCCCCTTTTACCCCTTTAAGGGTTGAATTTCCAAAATCGGAGAAAATGGGTTTCTTTATTTTTCATAGAGAGTACACAAACCGAGTTTGAAGTCAATCGGATGAAAAATAAAAATGTTCCCATACAAACTTTGACCCCCTCTTTTACCCCTTTAGGGGTTGAATTTCGAAAGTGCTTGTATACATCATAAAGGAAACCTCTGTGCAAAATTGCAGCTTTCTAGAGCAAAGGGTTTAGGTTGGGCGTTGATGATGAGTCAGTCGGAATCTTCATTTTTATATATAGAAAAAGATATAGATAAACTAACTAGCTAGGTGTGCTGTACCAATGAGCGGGAGTTCCCAGGTAAAGCTTTATAGGTTTTTCTACCGCGCCACCTCTAAAAAACATCCGATATTATAGTGTAATTGTTGTCATGAGGAAGCATATCGATTCAGACATTCGTATATACGGCATAGAATTGTAGGCCGCTTCCATTTGTCTTAAAATTAAAACTCACACAAAATAATGGTTGTAGGAAGCTGGTGGTATTTATTCACTTGTTATTGCAATATCAATACTGCATTCAAAAATTGTATTTTGTTTTAATTTTTTGTGGTCCAGAACCCCAAACAACAGGTGGGCTGGTCTAACCTAATTACGGGGTATATAAATTTGCTAGTCCAATAATAAATAAAATTTCTCCAAACGCGTTTCAAAATATATCGCTGACTTCTAGGCTATATATATCTTGTATAACTTGTGGTAAAAAAAGTATATACATGAAAGAAAACATTCCAACTTATGTACATATAAGCAAAACGTGCCACGTGTCTATATCATAACGTTTATGTCGCATGTCATATTAACATAATTTTGTTGCTAAAGTTATAAAAGTGAATTTAGTTTCTGACTTTTATATGGAAGCTACATTGTAATGCCCTGTTTTTCCTTCAAAATTTAATCAATATAAGTGAAGTTTATATTCAATTAAATTACAGCAAGTCTGCCGTACGTATTTGATTGATATATAGGTTTCTATTGTGCTCCAACGTTATTAAATGCACGATTTCAACAACTTGGGCATGAATGCAAATATCTTTTGAATCTCCTACATATTCTTTAAATTATCCAAATTATTCAAAGTTTATGATATTTAGGAAGGTTTTTAGACGCTATGCATAGAACGAGCACTGAAACAGTCGAAGCTCAATGAAGGATGTGAATCATCATCCTCAAAACCCCTTACTTTGCTTAAATAACAAGCTTAAGTTTTTGTAACCGACATCAAAATTGGTAAAATTTTATTCAGGGAAAGTTTGGGCATTAAGAAAACTGACCAACTAACGCTTCTTTTTTTTAAATGACACTCCAACTGCCAAGTAGCTCTCCTCAGTATTGGTTAACAATGTTGTTTATTTCAGATCTTAAAACAAACAACCTGTTTCACAATAATGTTTAAGAAATGTTTCTAATATATAAGTGTCATTTTGGACATTCGCTAGTTCCGCAAATTATTTCGTATTTGAAGTGACAAATCATCGGTTTGACACAATTGAATGTCAATTGAGTATCCAGTCTAGAAATTTGTAAACTTAAAATCTGCTCATGTGATCAATCCAGACTCAGATAAATCGGATTTAGTACCTACACTGGTGTTTGCACGTAATTTATGCAAAATTTAGATTTATTATAAAATGTTCAAATAATTCAAATATTGTAGATGTGAAGAACTATGTTTTGTATCTCTAAACTAAACAATTATTTACTTCATTCTGCAAATAAAATTGAACTTGAACTTATACTTTTGTATGCACGGAAATATCTATGTCTGTAATGTATAAAATTTAAGAATGCAATATAACTCTTAAGGAAGATCCCTTTATGAATCCCTTTGATCCCTTTACATTCTAGTCCTTGCTGCCAAACCTTATCAAATGCTTGTGCGCCATACATCTAAGAAAATGGCCGAACAAACTCTATTGGTTTCCAGTAAAAAATAAATAGTTGGCGCAACAAGTCCGCATAGGCATCATAGTCCCAGCTTCTCACAACCATTCGTTTTGTGTGAGTTTTTATTTTTGGGTTGAATGGGTAGTTAGTGTGCTGGACTGTGCGAGGGAAAAACACAAATTACATCTTCAGGTTTTTTCCACTGCGCCACCACTCGCGAACATCATCCTCGTTGTTCCTCTGGAGTAAAATTAAAGATTCTCCGGGTTTTTGTGTCCATACGCTCTAATCCTTTTGACTAGGTCTGGTTTCCGATATATTTTGTGATCGTTTTTTTCACATTTAAATCTTCATCTGTCCAAGTACACGGTTGTTCAATTATTTCCATAGGTTGCTCGCTCTATATCGCATCTAACACCTATAGATTAAGCCATCTTTATAAGTACACATGCAGCCATATATCATTAAGTAAGGGTGTGTTTATTTATGTTCGGTCACGTGTAATGCACATTACTTGCTGTATAGCATAGGACTATCTCTAGCTTACTTTCATTTGAAGGTAAATACATGAAGATAACAAAAAACTCAGCGAACGAAATGGATATACGATTTCTTTAAGCCACAAATTATCAGCGGAAAAGAAACCCCAAATAGGTGCTTCTAGTTTTTCGCGACTTACGCGTCTCACACAACTCATTTCTGTAGAAGAGAAATTAATTGTGTATTAACTTATTCATTATCTACCTTAAATATTGTTAGCTCTTAGCTACATATAGAGATGAAAGTAAAAGTTTTCCACGATGACAAAGTAAGAAATTCACAATCAAAGAAAACGAACAAAACAAAAAACCGGTGGAAAATATGCAAATGTAGGAAATAGTATGTATTGTACATACCACGTATATCACATTATATATGTATGTATTTAATTAATGCAGACTTTTTTCCAAGTTTTTTTTAGAGATTTTTTTGATTGTCTTCCAAGTTATTGCTGGTAGTTTGTAGATACAAATTTTACAGAAATATTCGTTCTACATTTGGTATTACGTATCTATTAACTTCCTTATCTAATAGGTAGGTAGGTATATAGTTGTATTAATTTCATCGTAAATATTACTCGTATGTTGGTTTTATTTCCCAGAACTGCATCAATTGTAAAATTAAAGTTAATTGTCACACGTTTTCAATATTAACGATTTTTGGCAGTCTCTCAACGTCTGTTTCTTGTCTTATCAAGTTTTGACCTAATGACTGATGAATTTTTTTTTCTTTATAAAAAATATTGCTGACAACTATTTTTAACTACAGAGTAATCATAATAAATATTTTTCATTGTAGAAAAAAATATATGTGAATCTAAGCTATTGCATGAAGCTACAACAGTTCAAGGTCTACTAGATTCGATTAGTTAGCTCGAATTGGATTATCATTTTGAACTAGAAAAAATAAGTGATAATTTTAATATGTATGTAATGTACCTTGCTTCTCTTCATATTTTTAACTCAAGATTATTTAAAGGAATCAAGGTAGGAAAATTTACATTAAAGCAAGGAATTGGTATTTGGCCACTTAAATGTTTAATAATATTTAATGCTTACTCCACAAACTTTATTCATTTTTCTTGAATTTATTCCTAACTTGAAACATTTTTGGTATAAATTTCTAATCAAAACCCGTCTTAGCTCCCACTGACAGAACACGTTGGTGTCTCAAAATTGATCCAGTCTGATGAATCCTACAGACAAACTTACCATTCTTCCATCACACTTCACACCACACCCCACGATACCTGGGGCCTGTACCACAAAACTACAATTTAACAATTTTACAGGCACTTGTTAGCAATGCCGATTTAACAAGTAACTATAATTACTGTACCACAAAAGAAAAACGCTTCACTTGTTAAATATCCAAATTTCCCTTCTTTGTACAACTCATTTGTACAAGTGCTTCCGTGACGGATAGACTATGCGCAGGCAAATTGTCTTAGCTGAAATCGTATTAAATATAATATGTTTGTTGATGACATAAATTTACAAAATTTTCAACCACACGTTTTGAAATGGGGAGGTCTTAACAAAAAATGTTCGCCAGTTTCAAAAATAATTTGATATTTTGTATTCGAAGTATATGAATATGATATGTAGCTATGTACAATCTATAAACTTTATCATTTTTATCAATTTCATCCGAATCGAAACAAAAAATGTTTCCCCTTTCTCGATTAACTCGTGGAAATAAAGATTTCCTTTCAAAATTTGTGCTTTAATATGACTGGTTTAATATAGTTAATATTTTATCTAGACAAATGCTTTACATTTCTGCTTGAAACCACATAAAATCTGACTTGTAACGACTTAACAAATTTCAACTCACACGTTAAGTTTTCGTAAGTTTATAACAATCGTTTGCAAAACTTTTTCTACGCTTGTAGCTTTGTGGTACAGAAAGTGGGAAAATTTTGTATTTCCCAATTGTTAAGGTATGCTTGTACAATTGTTAATTGTTAAATGGACATGTAAAGTTTTGTGGTACAGAAACTATTGTTAATTGTTAAAATTCGCCTGTTGTACAAGACTTGTAGTTTTGTGGTACAGGCCCCTGAAGTTGGGAATGGGATGCTATAGTGATTTGCAGTTGAATATAGTCATTGGTTAACACTGGCCTAATGAAGTTCAGTGAAGAAAAGTTCCATTAGTCGTTGTATATGTGGATCACTGCCTGACCAATTGACCCTCTATTAAGTAGTAATCAATAACGCATAAGCAAAGCAATAATCTCAGTCTGGTATTCTGAGCGCAGAGTTATATTTCCCTATATTAAAGTGGCAGACTAGTTCCTGTTCCCGCTCCGGCATCCATCATGTTCATGTTGTATGAACATCACTATTTCAACATTCCTTTTTCCTTTAATCGATTCATTTTCAATACCAGTTTTGTGATGCGCGCCTTTGTTATCTCATTTATATGCATATTCAATTCCCTAACCTCGTTTGTGACAAGTTCCAGGATCTTCCTATGTCCGTAGATGGTACCACGACCGTGCCATTTCACATCTCGGTGCAGATAAAATGCTATTAGAGTCGCTCTTTTCGGAATAAATAAGTCTAATAAATGACAAACGTTGAACCCTATTTAGGTTTTCTGAGAGGCTTTTATGCACCATATAACCGAGGCGTCTGTGTAAGTTTTTATTCAAAGAAATATTTATGTTCAAGCACTCAACCAACAGAGAGTTGCTTTAATCCAAGTTACATAAATGCTTATTCTACAACTAACGTTTTATTTCTACTAAAAGAAAAATATTTAAAAGGATTCAATCGGACATCTGCTAATGCAATCAGTTACGAGCAAATCATTGGCAGAACATTACCTTGTACAAACAACCCACCGTGTACTTCGTAAGCACTCTAACTTGTTTGCAACATATTTTATGATCTATTTAAAATTTAAACCCTTGAGTCTGTTGCTATCAGCAACATTAACTGTGCACGATCATTTGGGAGAAGAAAGAAGAAACCAATAAAACTTGGAACTAGAACCTTCTAAGATTCCCAAACTTAATTCCGCTAACGTGCAAGAATACCAATGTTACTGTCTGTTCACCGAAGCATTGCGTTATGAACATTGTTACACTAACATTGTGAGCAGAGCACAAAACGGAACCATAACAGAGAACATATAAAATCAGAACCAGAACATGAATCCGACTGTATTATGAGGGGGATCGCGTCTTATTCCAAAGACAACCAGACGTTAGTAGTTTTACCTTCCCTTGGACAGACTAATCATTTTCTGCTTTGTTGGATACCCTGCACGTCTCACGCTGAATTCACCAAGTGGAATAAAGTGAAGAGATCATGAGATCTTAGGGGCAACTCGGTTTAATTTCTGCTTCATTTGACGTCTTTCATATTGTTCAGCGGCGCGTTATACTGAGTTTATTCGTTTTATACTCGTAATGCAAAAGAACACTGCTCTGAACAAAGGAATCAAAGAGGGTGGAGTAAAGGCAAAATTCCAGATGCAATTTTCCGATTTCGAGAATAAAATAATTATTCTAGACCACGACTGTATGATTTCCTGTGCATCTCAGTTGCGATGGAGATATTTAATCTTTTCGACTTAAAAGGAAAATATAAATAGGGTGAAGAGATTTGTTGAAGTGGTCTCCATGCGATATGGAAATAAAGAACATAAAACGTTCAAGAGGAGGAAATTCAGAGAACAGTTTGGGCGAGGGGGTGCAGGCGGCCTCCTATAGGGGCTTGTGTTTTATTGAAACCTCTACATATGGATTCCATTACAAAATTGTAAGTTCTTTAATTATTATTATTATTATTTACTTTAGAAGTTTATAGCTTAAGTAAATGGTTCAATAGATCATTTTATACAGCTGTGAATCGTGAAAAGCATTATCTTCTCACTAATGAATCATCTTCTTGTTCCAAAGAGTTTTAAGATTTAAACAACACTACGGTCTACAATAATAGAGATGCACGTTGCACGTGCTGGATGTTAGATGGGATTTAATTCCTTTTTTCGCCTCTCATTTACAAAAATGAGATGACAATGAGAATTTGAAAATGTTTCCTATATTTGGTTTTGGTAAGTGGCTGCTGGAGCAATGCTCACCCAAATCCTACTTAGTAAATTGTAGGGTAAAGACTATACAGACCTTCAGGTAGTCTTGGTTATAAATTGGAGGTCTCAAACAATTTTAGCTTTATATCTCTAATAAGCTAAGAGTTATTTTTTATACGACAGAATATTGTATATATAGAGGACAGAAGTGGTTGTTACACTATATGATGGGGACTAATTAGATAAAAAAAATTAATTGTGGCAGTTTGCTCATTCTGTTATTAGAAATACTGAACTTGGCGTCAAAGTTGTCAGTCTTTAATTCGGCGTTTGTTCCAACGCTTACCAATGGTTATGAGATTTGGGTAATGACCACAAGATCGCGGATACAAGCTGCCTAAATGAGATAAGAGATTGTATGCAGACGCGACTCATATATGTTAAACAAAAAATTGCGCCTTTAAATGGCCGCGACGGCTTTGCTGGCAAGTACGTACTATTGAAAATTTTCTATGTCCATTTCGCAATGTGGCTGAATTTCATTAATACACCTCCCAATTTGCTCTTTCAAGGCGTTGGTGGTCTGTTGGTTGTTTTGCATAGACCTTTGACTTCAAAAGATCATCAAGATCTGGATGGCCAATTCTGATCGCAAAAACGGCCGATTACACGATTAGAAAGTGACTCATGCAGTAATTGAATTGTTTCTCTGGCTGTATGGCATGTTGCACCGTCTTGTTGAAACCACATGTTGGTTACATCCATATCTTGCAATTTAGGCACTAAAAACTAGTCTATCATGTCACGATAATGAACACCATTAATTATTACTGCCTGACCAGCCGCATTTTCGAAGAAGAATGGTCCGGTAATGCCTCCAGCCCGAAATCCGCAGCAAGCAGTCACGCGTTGTGGATGCATTTGTTTCTCAACAATTACTCGTTGGTTTTGGTTTTCTGAACTCCAAATGCGACAATTTTGACTATTAACGAAGCCATCAAGATGAAAATGAGCTTTATCACTGAAGATGATTTTGTTCGAAAATTGCGGACTGTAGCTTCATTATTTTTAAAATGTTGCTCAACAATGAAAATGCGTTGTTCTTTCGTATAGCGCTCCATTTTTCCTAACCCCGAACTGTCAGCTGTCACATTATTATCTTTTTTTTTTCTGTTGGCATCACTGTACTATTAAATGGCACAAATTTCAAATTTTACGTGAATTATGGGACATCCTTTACATGATTTCAATGGGTGTTGGAGTATGAGATATGAGGAATTTTCTACGGAATGTAACACGAACAAACATGTCACAAAGTTTGATTTAAGGCGGGTTTCGACTTACAGAGAGTTAACTTACGGAGTGTGAAATGTAGGAAAATTAAAAACATTTGTTCGAGTTGTAGAAAATCCGACTTAAAGATGTTCGACTTACGGAGCTTTCCCTACTTGTTACCACACCCCATTGCTTAATCCAGTTTCAAACAATTAGGTACATTATTCCAATTGATCCTCCTAACTATCAATCACTTCAATTTATTAAATTGTGACAAACAAAATGCCACAGCTCACATGGAAAAACCTTCACGATTTGTTCGTCTGTTTTAACGATGCACCTATATGCCCATCACCCATTTCCTTGTGGAAGCCATACCATCGTCCAAGCCCAATTAACTAATGAGTTTGACCCCGAGTTGCTGGTGAATCATAACAAGTTGTTGTTTTTTCTAAGACAATTTTTTTTTTTGAATTTAATTTCCGACCAATTTTAACTGAAAGCCATTTCGCAAAATGACATTTTCGCATGGGGGCCAATACGAGCGATAACCCCAAACAAAGCCAGTACACCGACCTTAACTTTAATTACATCATGAATATGAATAGTTAGGTACGTTAGTAAGTACATCTTCTATATATATTCCCTATGCAAATTACATTTGTCAGTAATTAGAGAAACAATCTAACATTTCCGTCAAGTCATAACCATTAGTGGTCATTTTACAATAAAAAGTTAATTCATAGAATAACGGGAGATGTTTAGATGGATAAAAGGTATTTATCTCTTCATATGCCGAAGAGGATGGCAAAATTAACTGTATTATCCATCGATTTGCGCCTGCAAACGACATCTACTCATATAAATATTGCCAAATTTAAAATGGATATAAATGTATGTACATGTTTTTAATTCAAATTCGTTCATAGTGGATTTGATTTTGTTTTAGTTTTGGTCGTTTTCAAATTGAAGAAACGTGCCTTATGTACGAGTATATTAACTTAAAAAATAAATAAATAAATAGGCGGTGCGACAGGCGGTAGACACCCAAGGCCTAGCTTCTCGCAACCATTCATTTTGTGTGAGCTTCTATTTTTGGAACGAATGGAAGGTACCTACAATTTTATGCCGAGTCCGAACGGCTGAATTGAGAAGCTTTTTCAGGACAGTCATACTCTCGGATGTTTGTCAGACGTTCGGGAGAGGTGGCGCAGTAGAAAAAACCGTAAGATGTAATTTGTGTTTTTCCGGGGATCGAACCTGGGATCCCTCGCACAGTAGTCCAGCACACTAACCACTGCGCTACTGCGCTCACAGTATATTAACTTATCTCCACTTTAATTTTAATAGTACATTTTTAGTACCGTTTAGTTTATTGATTTCTTACATTTAACTTAAAAAGATGGAATGATAGAATTGCATTTTGCAGTTTATAGTAAAAAATGTCACGGGTGATGCTTCAGTGTGAGTGTGCATTTATTTAATAAAGAAACTAATTTCAGATATTAAAAAATTCTTTGTTAAAACACAAATGCCCTTTTTCTTTGTTATCGCGATAACCGTATACATGGATTTTCGTCAGCGCAATGCTTTTTGCTTTAGAGAAAATGGAGAAATTTACAAAGGTGGACATAAGTATTTTGACAAAACTAAAGTTAATTCAACTCGTAATTTGAACTTACTTCATGTAAATTTTGCCATCAATGGAAAGGTCGTTTAAATTCCGTTTGAATGATACAAAACTTTCCTTAACCCATTAAGTACCCATTGAAAATTTATAACTTTTGTAAAAGTCTACTTTTTTTACTTTTTTCCTCGGTCTGAAAAAAAAATGTTTTGATGCAAGAAGTTTCTTCAAACAATTCTAATAGTGACTGCAAAAAAAAATTTTCAAAAATCTCTTCGCTAATATTTTTTATGATTTTTTGAATGGGATGATCTCAGAAAAATTTTGTATGAAATGGAGGAAAAAGTGGCTAAAATAGTCATTTTTCGCAATTTTCAAAAAAATTGCCCCTCCGTTGGAGTGGAAGACTCTACGGGCCGAAACTTTAGTGTAAATTTTCTGCTCATATGCTGATGCTCCCCATTCCCACTTTTCTGACCAAGCCAATGTCGCTATAGAGCGTGTATAGTTTGCTGTTAAATTTCTTCCTCCAAGTCGCTAGAGAAATTTTCAAAATTTCAAAGTGACCAAGCTTAACATATTCTATTCATCCGCATTCGCTATAGGATTTTATATAGAGTTGATTGCTTCCTGACAGCGCCTTACTATACTGAATTGCCTTCTTAAGCTAAAATAACTATTTTATAAAAACAAATACAGTAGAAATCGTTTATAACGATGTTGAAGGGACCTTAGAATTTCATCGTTATAACCGGTCCATCGTTATATCCGGTACAATAAAAAAATACAAAAAAATTATGTACTTTATCGAAAAAAAGTGATATAAATTTAAGAAAAGTCTCGAGGAACAAACTCACAAATTTGTTATTCTTTTGCACATTTGGTTGTGTAAAATATTTTTCTAAGAGAGTTGTGCAATATTTGGATTTTAATTTGAAGCGGCCATATACCATCTTGAGAACTACCTTCCCTCCACAGTCCACGTACTATACTTGTTGCTAACAAAAATCAACATTTACTAAGCTCTTTAGATACCATATAAGTATGTAAATCGAAAATTGAATTAACTTTAACGCTGTAGACCTGTGAGAATATCCAATGACCGGTGACTGCGATCTCTGGAAATTTAGATACCATAAATTGTACTAAATTCATCCTCGGCATTTTATTTTCTCTTCAACATTCTAGCAAAACTCAAGTAGCAAACTTATAAAAATTTAGCATACCTATAGGATAATTTATTATCTTGCTCCCCGAGCAGGATCATTTTTTGACAGCTCAAAATTCGTTTTTCACCACGATAGTGTCAGAAAACTATAAGAGGATAATTATTTAGCGCAATTGATACACGGCTTTATAGTACATTTACACCGCACCTAAATTCAAAATTTCAGCAGACAACATTTCGAAATCCAATTTTGCGTTCCCATTGAAACTTCAACATTTCAAATGACAGTTAGTACCAGAATTGATTCCCACTGGTGTTTTTTATGCTTCGAAATCAGAAGTGGTTTGTACCTAAAGAATTAATTTTATAATTATATTAATCTAAACATGAATATAAGTGATAATTCAGACATATTAAATACAATCTTAAATAAATAATATTAAATACAACAAAAAATTCCTCATCGGATTTTTTTACAGCGGTTTTTTTTGTTCAGTGAGCCCAAAAGACATCAAAATGAGGTTTGTTCGATTTGACATACTTGCAAATGCAGCGATGAAATTCAACATTTCGCTGAAATTCAACATTTCGAAATGCTGGAAAATGTATGGCGAAAAGCTGAACATTTGGCCTGAAATGCTGCATTTAGTCGAAATGATGAATTTAGGTGCGGTGTAAACGTACTATTAGATACAATGAAAATAACAATCCGTAGACTGTAAAAACAGTTTTTACTATCGCTATAAACAGTTTTTAGACTTAAATATGGTACATTTTCATCGCTATAACAGATTTCATCGTTATATCCGGCATCGTTGTAACCGAAATTACTTTGAATTAAACGGAGTTTTGCCGGGACTTTGAAAATATATCGTTATATCCGGTTCATTGCTATATCAGGTATTGTTACAACCGATTTCTACTGTATAATAGTTTATGGAAACGACACTTGATATGGTAAAAAAATGCAATTTTGTCGAAAGGCAGATCCGATTGCAAATTAAATTACGAAGAGAATTTAGATATATGGGCTGCCATTTTTAATCAGATAGTGTATAACAAGATTTTTCCCAAAAATGTGAAAAACATATCTAAGAATGTAAATATGTATGTATACTAAAATGTACATACAAATAGATGGGTAATAATAAAAGATTATTTAATCTTTTTCTAAACTCACCAAGGCATTGATCCAGTGATCTAATTTTATCTGCGATGCACTGCACACTCATCGTATCACTTTTTATTCTTTTTTATCTTCTGCAAACAAAAATCGTTACGCTTATATTTTGTTACGTTACGCTTGATTATTATTATTCAAGGTGTTGACGTCTGTATATTATTTTATTATACTTTTAATACATATTGTATGTGATTTATTAACTCTTCACCAGCATTTATAGCATGACGCTTGGGACTTTCTTAAGCGTTTAATAAATTCTATTAATTTTATAATTTTTATTAATTTTATCTTCAATAAAATAAAAATATGGTATGAACATATCCAACAAAATGCAATTGCTCAAAATACATCTTAGTGTATGTCATCTGTTATTGAATGAATTGTTTATTTCAGTCCTATGCATCATCCATCCGTTATTATTGTACACAATGTTGGAATATTGCCGGCAAATGTGTTTGAAAAAATAATTCTTTACTTCTAGGACTCATAAAGAGTTCTCTGTAAATTGCTATAAGACTCATCATTTCATCGTCCAATGTCGTTCACGTTAATTTAAACGATGAAATCAGACGAGAAGAATTCGCAGTTTTCGCCAAGCATCTGACGCGTAATGTCATCGATTGAACCTACCAACGCCCCATTTAAATTAATTGAGAGCACAGTAGGTATACAAAATATAAATATTTAGTACATTTTTTTTAATGCTAAGTGATGGAAATTATTTTTATGGCCCGATTTATTGCAAACATACACACGACTTGAAGTTTGACAGAGAAATGTAAATGTTTATGTGTTGAATAAAATAATGTTTATGTTTACTAAATTATCATGCTAATATTAGTTTGACTTTAGCTGATGCACGTGAATAGATCTACAGGGGAAGCATTAAACTATATAATCAAGTGCACCTAGGGATCACATGGCTTAGTGCTGCTTGATGATATTAAAAGTTGCCACAACTTCGTATATATGGAGTTGGAAAATTTTATTTTATTTTATTATGTAACACCATAGCCCTAGTAAATGTAGTGCTTGAGCACTTAATAGCGGAATTTTAAAAGTATAACTATTAGTGGGATAACGCAACTCAATTATGTGAACCGTTTTTGTACATCTGCTGTGCGTCAGTGGGTTATGACATCTGTGCGTATGTGTAATACATTTCCCATTAGGGACTAATATATGAATTATTTTCTTATGCTCGTACCTATATATATATGCTATGCATAGAATCATTGCTATATTTTGTTAATTGATTACTGTGACTTGGCGGGATATCATATGTATCGTCACCACCAGAGAGAGAGAGCATATAGATTGTATGGTTTGGTTTGGTTGAAAGTGACTGACAGGGATTGGGGACACGATCCCGAAAACCAAAATCCCTTTTTGGCTTTTCCCTGGATTTTGGCTTTTCGGGATTGTGGGTTTTCGGGATATTAGGTTTTCAGGATTGTGGTTTTTCGGGATTGTGGGTTTTTGGTATTTTGGATTTTCGGGATTTTGGGCTTTCGGGATTACATTTTTCGGGATTCTGTCCGACTCCCGACTGCCAGTTAGGAAACGCCAACACACTTAAGGTGCTAGTACACGGCATGTAGCAAGCCACTTACGTATGTGGCACTGACGTCATTTTTACGTCAGAATACGTCTTCCATCTTGACTCTATAAGTCCTCGTTCACACGAGCGACGTCTATTCGATTCGATTTTTTAACGTATCCGGTTTTATCGAGTACAAGACAGCATTTCACACGACGCTTTTTTCCATTCGATTTTTTCACGTATATTCATCGTCCATCTTGACACAATCTTCACGTATTCGATAAAATAGATGCGAGATTTTTCGAATCGCAGTGGCAAGTTCGGTCTGTATACGGGAAACGTATTTTAATAAATAGCTATTTGTTAATAGATAGTTTTGGTTTGATAGGGGGCGTTTCTATTAAACAACAGGTTCCACATTTTCCTCTATACATATAATTAAAAAGTATTTTATTTTATATTCTAATATTGTGAGATAATGTTACCAAAACAAAAAATAGCAAACAAAAAAGGGCAATTTGTTTCTCCTGGAACTTTGGAAAGGAAAATTTCAGGAATTGACAGAAATGTCAAAATAACATTGGTGAAAACGCATTTCGCGATTTATTAATCATTTCGGCTTAATCACGTTGGTGAGAACATGGTATTAGTGAGTCAAAGTGAAGCATTTCATTTATAATAAGTCCGCTGCATTCTCCTTTGGTGGACTGGTGCAGTGTGTACATTGTACAATGTACATGCACATGCTCATTGAAGGAAATAGGGTGTGGATTAGTACGTCAGGCGCACTCCTGGCATCGATTATTCGGGTTTGCGAATCGTGCATGTTGGTAGCACCGCATCTTTAGAAGATTACCACATCCATTGGCGCAACCAAAAAAAAAAAAAAAAAAAAATTCACATGCTCAAAGTCAGGTTCTTATTTGTTCTTATTTGGGGGACGAGCAAGATGGAACCATTTTGCCAACAAATTTAATATTTCTTAGATATGCACTTCGGTCTTAACTTTTTATCGGTTGTACCTATATCTAAGCAGTGACAGATATGATTTGATCAAATCAAGTTTAATTTTATTGTGTGGTAAATTGGACTTACTCTGAATAAACTATATTAATATAGTAGTTACTTTTTATACCACGAACTATTTGTTCTGTTCTGTATCGTGTTTTTATGGATGCATTATACTATACTGATAGCTATAACCGGCGCATTAGCTAAGCCGATACTGTGAAATCGGGTATTTGCTATGTTCTGGATGATATTACCGAAATTGTGTACATATACAATTGGCTATTCGAATCATATACTTACCAACCAAAAGCATTTCTATAAACTTGCATCCATACCAACTACATAACATACCATAAATTATTTAGTTAATACTTGTCAATGTCTCACCTCGTTAAAATATTACAATTTCTCTTTGCCTGAGTACATTTTAATTTCACTATAGCGAATTTGCGAAGTACATATACTTATACATATACTTGTATGTAACTTATTCATATCTTACAATGATTACCCATCAACATTAAGTATATACTCCTCTCAAATTATCGTATATTTTTCTTTCTCTCCGACAAGCCTTGTATAATAACAATCAGTTTCATGGAAAGGCTAATAAATTCATCTAAATACAATAATAACGAACCATAATGTTTACACCAAACCTATTCAAGATACAACTTTCACTTCTTCTACTAGTATCTTCATACTGAACTCTACGCAATGTAATACTAGTTACAGTATGGAGTGCATATTGGTGCAGACTAAGGCGGAGGCGCTGTTGGTATGCAATAGGTTTGGATAAACAAAAAAAAATGTATCTCAAATGAAAAATGTATCTCTGCATCGAAAAAGAATTCCCGCTGAAGGTAGTATTTGTTCCACATTCCACGAAGTGTAATCCCAACACACAGAGTTTTTTTTTCTTAATTAACACTTGCAGCAGTGGTAATGAGGAAGAGAAAATTCTCAAAACTAATCGAACCATAAAACTTCCGTATATCCAGCTAGCTAATGTAAACCTTTCATGTTCAACGAAACAAGTGACAATTCGAAATGAAGTTAAACGCAGCGGAACCAATCCAACATAATCATGGAATGTGACACAAAAAACTATTTCGAGCCCAAAGTGTGACACAGAAATGAAGGAGATTAAAATTGTATAATCGTCGTCTTGCCATATAATATAATTATAGAGATTAAGTGCAATCAGCAAAAGACGAATCATAAGAACAACAACTCAATCAAAAATGAATAGCCAACCGGCGAGCCAGCCCGAGAGTATCGACTTAGCCTATGATATGTGGGCTGGCCAATTTGAATTTATCGGGTCACCACAAAACAACAACTCACCAAATAACAACAATAACGTTCTGAATAACAGCAATCCCCAGTATAAGTTAAGTGATAAGAGTTCTAGTCAACACCGTAGTACCGAAAGTCTGGAGGACTTAAATCTGAACTTCACACCAACGTGGAGTGGAAGTGACTTTAGTAAGCAACCGATTTTAATCGATCAGGAGACCTTTCTCAGCTTGAATCCAAATGATTTTGATGACATTGTGTCATCGGGTCCAAATTCGTTGGTTTTTATTGAGAATAAATTCAACGAATTACCGACTGTGGGGACGGATAGCGGTAATAAGCTGATTAACCTGGAAGCTTTAACGAACAAATTGAACTGCAAGCCAAATAATAATAATACAAATGGTTTTAAGTTGGAGAATCTGAAGAATTTCAAAAACAAACTGTTGTGTGATTTCTCGGAGAAAAACAACAATAACGGAAGTATTGGTGGTCAACCGACGAGTGGATTACAGCAACAAACTGGTGGAGGATTTGGTGCCGGAAAAATGAATGGAATCAACGCAGAGTTGTGCGAGAATCTCAATGAACAGGTAAGATTTTTATTATGTCTTGACCATATCATATAGATTGTATTGAGACATACAAAGTTAGTAAGAACGAGTAATAATGCTGAGCGATACAGTTTATGAACATTCTCAATTCTCTATATGAACGGACCCTCCCATTCCCATTACATGTTGCCTCTAGAACAAGTACATCGAGCTCACTTATATATCTTTGATTCACCTAACCACTTGTCTCTAACGATTGGATTGTATACGTACACTACGGATGTTAGGTTCCCCGAAAAACAGAAATTACACCTTTGGTTTTTTCCACCCTCCATTCCTCCCGAACGCCTGGAAACATATCCAAGAGTATAGCTGTCCCGAGCAAGCTAAAACTAAAATATAGAGCCAAGATAAAGGAATCGTTCCAAGGCATACCTCGAAAAGCTAATCGAAAAAAGCAACGTTGGACGTTCTCGATTCTGAACAAAGAACTTTATGAAAGGGAGATCACGCTTGAGTAGCGTACTGAAGGAGGGCCCGAACAAAGGTGATAGGTATATAGAGATGGATGTGTTCTAAAGAATTCTCTTTAGACCAACATCTGAATGATGAGTTGGCCTTCTTAATCGGGATCAAATTCTGAATCGGTTCACCCATGTCCGTCTTTCCGACTGTCTGTCTATTTGTTTTGTTCCATGCGAGGTCCACGCCCCCTAATCCCTAGGAACATCCTCAAAAGACCTACAACATAACTATTAAAGGTATAAAGGACAACAAAACCCATAGGCGCACATGTTACATTATATCTTGTGTATGTAGCAGATGAAAATAGAAGAAGTAGGAGCAAATTTTTATTTATTCTGGAAAAAGTTGTTCTCTTGATACTTTTGCTTTCTTTTAGACTAAAACAAAATTGTATTCCTTGCTTACATCTTTGCATTCAGCATACTTATGAGTGCTACATTCTGGTTTCTATTTATACCATGCACAGCACACTTCAATTCTTTATAAACGTGATTATACTAGTAGTTTCCTTGTATAATATTATTCCAAGTTTGATCGATATATGCATTTTGCGCTTAAGGAACAGAACTAAGTACCTACTTTTATAAATTGGTATACATATTTCGAAATGTCAACAGCAAGAAGAATTTCTTGCTTGCACGGTATCGCCATAATAACAAAAATGTTGAAATCGATTTTACTTCGGCACCTTGCTCATACAACAGTACATGTCCAAATATTAAATATTTATGTACTTTGAAGAGTAGGTACACTTAACAAACTTTACATATTATAATAACGATAAGCATTGATCCGGTTAAGCGCACCTTATATATGTACCTGATAATTATTGCTAGTATAACGTGGATATGCGGTCTGCGGTACAAGAGTACTAACAATAGTTGTTTCTTTAAATTCTAAATAGGTATATATTCAATTAGGTACAATAAAATTATTAGTTTATAAAGCCGTTTGAGGAGAACTTGACTTTATTTCTTTAGACCTTCACACGGCAGCGTCTTAAATGACGCACAATAAACTAAGTCAGCATAGTCCAAAATATCTTTTATGAAGCCTTCCCACTTCCCAGTTAATTTTAGGGTTTGTTAGTCTCGTGGTTTTAATTGTTCATCAGTCAGCGAACTTTTTTTTTAATTTTAACATGATTGAAGGGTATACAGTACTACCTCGATAATGTAAACTAATTAAAACATGGGCAGTTCACATTTTCGAGGGGTTCACATTTCTGGATAGATACGAACGAATTCGATGCATTTCATGCTTTTTGGAATGATCACTGACTTGATTTTTGATTTTGAATAAAATAGAAGACACAAAAATATAATAATTTAACTTTAAAAAAACTAAACCTTATGATTTTTCAGACGGGACGTTTAACTGAAAAATCACCCAAATAGGGGTAAATTATAAAATAAAAGTTCACATATTCGAGTATCAGGAATTGATTTTGAGTTTACATTTTAGAGTTGTATGTAATGCTAACTTTTTCCGGTTTTCCCGTTCACATTTTTGGATAATTCACATTTTCGAGATTCACATTATCGAGTATCAAGAACTGGTTTTGAGTTCACATTTTAGAGTATGCAATGCTAACTTTTTCCAGTTCACATTTTTGGATAATTCACATTTTCGAGATTCACATTATCGAGGTAGTATTGTAGTACTTTTGTATTGTAATAATAAATCAATAAACAAATAGTTCAGTACACTAACCAGAACCACTGCGCTCAGAGTAACTATTATGTACATTGTAAATATGAATGAATATTATAATATTTTAAATTTAATCAGAGTCGTCTCGTTATCTAATGGTTTCGTTGTCGCATTCGTCTTCAATTCGAAAAACTGGGTATGCATGTAGTCATGTTAAGCATGCCTACATTACCTCAACTATGTATCAATTTTGGTTCAAATCCTTATAGCCCTTCTCGAAAAAATCTAAATTGTATAAAATTTTGAAAAATTTGTATATGGGAAGTACTGTTAATATTAGGGCTAGAATAAAAAAAAACGCCTCCTAGCGGCGAACCCACAAACTCTAAATACGAAGTTTGAAACAAATCCGCCCAAGCGTCTAGATTTCAGAGCTATGGGACAGACAGATCAGAATTGCGGGAACTACTTTTTTGAGTTCCCGTATGATCGTAATATAAGAATTCAGAATTGATCAAAATATTGTACGAAAACAATAGGGGTATTCACGATTCGGTGTATCTAGGTCTAGTAAAATTGTGAAATTGTATTTTTTTTATCACATCGTGAGCACACTTTTTCTAATCTCTATAGCAACACTAGAAAATAACAAAAAACATTTGAAATCGAACTGACATTTGCGAACTAATATATTTTACACTGTTGTATTTTTTTGTTACTATAGGTCTGGGGTATAGTAAAAGTGTAAAAGTGTAGCAAGTATATTTTTTTGTTATAGTGTAAGAAAACTTCACACATTTACACTATGACACTAGACCTGATACACCGAAGCGTGAATACCCCTAATATCTTTCTCTGAGAAAGTTAAAAATACTACAGCTTTTGCTACTATAGTTAATATACGTTCTAATAACTTTTAAGTATTGTCGGTGAAAAGTTAATAATGAATTAATTTAGAGGCAGACTAATAATAAGCTTATATTTTATTGATTTTTATACTTCTTTTTGCAACGCGTATCTACTTCATTAAAATGATATTCCAAGCAATTTCCACTGCACTATACTTAGTGTCTTATCGCAACAACAACAAACGACTGTAAGGTCATTGTGCACTTGTGCAGTCACAGTATTGGTTACGCATTACATTAACCGGATGTTGTTTGTTAATTACTGATAACAATATTTTTTTATTATTTTCTATAAATGTATTGTGCAATGAATTTTGTTTGTTAATCTATTTTTCTCTAAAACCTATTTTCGACTATTATACTGTTACAAGAAAAGCCTTAAAGACAAAAAATAAAATTACTGGGAAAGTTTTATTTCCAGAAGAAAACAATGAGGCTAGCAGAATCGGGAAGATCAGTCTAAGTCTGTATCTCTATAAAGAAACCTGATGGAACGGAAGCACAGCTTAGTCACTGGGTTCACTTCAGTTGCTTCTAGGCATCAACATGAATTATACCATTTACATATTTTTCTGTGCTGTACACTATAAAGGAAACTTTGTAGTTCTAGCGCCCAACGATAAATTCGTCGATTTAAGGATTTTTTCTGCAAAGTTAATTGAATTTTGATTTGAACGCTACATGGTGGAAACCATCTCAACAAAAGTTTATTTGTTGAGTTCGCGAAAATCAAGGCAAAGTTTGAAATCCTTGTTCTTCTTCTGAACAAGAACTATTGGAGTTAAAGAATTAGATTCGTGTACCTATTATAACTTTAGTTAGAAGTTCATTCAAAAGTTTTTGAAGCTCTATCTTCAGTACGCTAATCTTCATGGCAGGAAATAGAAAAATATTTTCATTTGAAAATCACTAAGCTATCACGATTTTGAATTAAATAATTTGGCTTATATATATTATTATACATATTTTTAGCTGTATAGTTCTGGTTGGAAAAGTTGTTTTGTTGTCGCTAAGGGAATAAAATCCCTAATGTGAAGAGACCTGCGCAAGAAATTTTCACTTAAGTTGGGCACTGTCCTCGATTAGAAGAGTAATTCTTCGACGAATTTGCAGATATGCATTGGTAAAACGGATATCAGCAAAAATACTGACTTTCAGAACTAAAAATGATTCCAAAGGTACTCCGCTCAAAGCAGTTAGTAATTTTTATTTCGTATACCCTCCACAGGAAGGTATATTCACTTTGCCATTACATTTGTAACGCCAAGAAGGAGTCACCGGAGACCCTATAAAGTAGGGGAAGGTCATGTAGCTTGGTCCGATTGTACCTTGGTTCTAGTGCCAATTTTCAGAAAAATGCAAAACTTACAAAAACCGGTTCTTTTGTGAAATGTTGCTCTTCTGTTCATTTCTCTTATCAGTTTCTTTTTGGGCGTACAGCTGCACGAGTCGGCAGAAAAAAAAATAAACATAGTTTTTAGTGAAAAAAAGTAATTTTTTTATCTCTTTTCTGAAGTTGTGTAGTGCTCAAGTTTCTGTCTCTTTTCCGCTACTTTAATCGATTTCGTAAGTGTATTAATTATCTTTTTGTAGGAACACATTTTCGTACGGATGTGTTTTCAATACTACGTCAAAATTGAATTTTTTTGGCTAAAGTGGTGTTCGTGTACCTACCTTGGACCTATCATAGCGCGTGTACCTTTGTGAATAGACCACCAGCTTCGGGCAAAAAAGAGAATTCCATAGAGCCAGTTTTGAAATGAGTAGCGCCGCCTCTTTTTCTATCTGTGAATACGTGTTGTACCACAGAAATAACTGTAAATGTTATTAGGTGCCAATGTATGCGTGACCAATTCGCCCGCCATTTACTTTAGCATGGCACACATACTTAACCACCTAATAACTTTTTGAAACTGGCTCTATGGATCTCTCATTTATATTGAAGTGATACATTTTTTTTCTTTTATGTTGTTCCTTTAAAATAAGTTTTTAATATTGAAGTCCTTTGTTAAGTTTTTTTTATGTAAAGGAAGTTTTTTTTTAATTTAAAACTATTATTTGAAGTAAAAAAAAAAATTATCAAAAAAACTTAAGATAATGGTTTGATTTTTTTCTGTTTTTTTTTTTTGAGGTTAGCATATAAAAGTTAAGTTTTCTAAGGAATGGAAAGCAATATTCTTTTGGTAGTTTCGCCATATCAAAGAAAAGACTTCAGGTAATAACTAACAAAAAAACAAAAACTAATGAAAAAACGACACATAAAATATTTGCAAAAAACTGAAATCCGGACCAAGGTACATGACCTTCCCCTATATAATATTGTATATTCTGAATCAGGATCACATTCTGAATCGATTTTGCCATGTCCGTTTGTCTGTCTGTTTGTTGAAAACACGCTAGCGTCCAAACGAATCGACTTAGGCCCGAAACACACATGCGATTTAAATCGCGCGACTATTTAGTCGCAAAAAATTAAACGCATGTGTGTTTCGGGCCTTAGGTGAATGAAATATTTTCAGAAGACTTCTTTTTACCGTCGGTCGTCAGGTATTGAAAATTGTCTATGTCGGTCAAGTAGTTCTGGTACCTCCCATATAAAACCAATATTAGACCCATGCGTGTAAATACAATACATACTAGCTCGCATGGCAAACATTTTGCACGACTTTTATGCAGTGGAGGGTATTAAATACTTTTACTTGTTTTAATTTATTTTAGTGTAGTCGGAAAACTTTAATTTGCAACCAACGAAATGCATTAAACTACAAGTATTCATGTCTTTCATGTATATTTTCCCTACAAAGAGGTTATGGGTGTCGCTGTTACCACATATTACATGAGAAAGGCCCAAAGAACGACAAACGTGTACGTAATAAAAAAAACATATCTACAAACATAAAATGACAAACAACTTGTGGAAGTATGTGCGTATGTTGTGTATAGCTCACCGAGTTTATTTCCCTCTAAGAAATAAGTTCTCAAACGTTTACAGTCCGCTCTCCCTATCTCTTTTTTAGTTGGCACCCAAATCTTGTTATTAGTGTCCGACAGTTGCCAAAAACAGCTTGAATGTGTATAGCTGCTACTTTTTTCTAAATTTAATATTTCCCCATAACGAGCGGTCCCACATGCTCAAAGTAAATGAGGACTGCAGTATCCAAAGTCCATTGAGTGAAGAAAAAGAGTGCATCCGATGGGTGAATCAAGCAATTACAGCAACAACTAGAAAACGCATAGACCGTCTTGAGAAGGGATACTCGCGGTAGGTTCTTTGGAGAAGCGTTCGCATACACATTGCACAATCCACAACGATTTTCGTTGAAAATTTTATACGGAAAACATTCCGCCGCGCAACCATAAATCGCTCATGGAATTTTCGTGAGTGTGGAAATAGAACATTCTGCCGGCCGTCAGAAAGACGAAATGTTTTGTCCTCTCAGTAGACCATTGGAGAGCGGCAGACAAAGAAGAGTTCTTTACGTCATTACTGTTCGAATGATTGATTTGACCGTTAAACTGAGACAATAATAAACCGCAAAAGTTATCATCGAATTTTGTATCTACAACCGAAAAAGTTCAACAGACCTAAAATTATCGCACACAACCGTGTCATTGAATAAACATTCTGCTGCCAGTGCTTCATTCATACTGCGCTCTGTTTTTGGTGGATACGGAATGAAAGAAAAATTGTGAATCATTTTGCTGATTAGAATATGAATTATATTCCTCACTCTATGTAGTGGAGCAACAACAAGCACAAAACTGTGACGACGATCAGTCGATGAGAGGGTAGCGCATGAAGCTATTGTAACGCCTTTACACAACAATACCATGTAAATTCGTAAATACCGATTTCGCGATACACCATCTGCTGCATGTCATTCAAAATTTATCTACCTATGAATAACAGTTTTGGCTATTTTATTTCGCTTCACTGCAAATGTATCTGAAACGTTCAATGGATGTTGATGATCTTCTCGATGACATACGTCAATTGAAGAATTCTTGTGTTAGTCATTTAATTTTATTTTTTCAATTTAGGTATATCAATTTTACAATGTTGTTATTATTTTTTTTTTGTTATAATTTTAGTTGGAATTGTTGCAACGACAAGTGACGGACTTAGCGGATACACAAAACATCGCTGAGGACAGAACTACGCGAACAAAAACAGAATATGCTGTACTACAGGCTCGGTACCATATGCTTGAGGAGCAATACAGAGAGGTTAGTTGTACTTTAATTAAGCATTTGTTTTGTTTATTATTTTTTGTGTGTAGGTGTCTTTTGATCAAAGCATATTATTCATTGTCTGACTGATGAAATAATATGTAGGTATAATCATGTATGTCTGCATTTATTTTCGGATTTTTTTTATATCCTGGGAATATTTATAAACGCATACCTATATTTTGGTTTTTGTTTATGCTGTCTCGATTTTTTTTTTTGTTATGGATGAAAGAAGCGTATATTATGTGCTTATGCTGTTTGTACCAGTACATTTATGTTTTGAAAGATTTATTTTTTAATCGTCATCGATACCTATTATTATTAATATTAATTAGCTTACAAAGGAGATTTACATTCACTCCTATTCCCGTTGGCGTTTGTCGTAAACGACTCGTATTTCACTTCGTTTTTTAGTCGGTGTTTTTAACTTTTTTGAGACAAATGAATTGAAATAATGGTGATCACATAGAAAAGGAAATAAAATTGTTAACAAAAGTTTAAAAAATAATCTGAACATCATTTTACAACGACACGAAACATGAGTCGTATACGACAAACGCCAACGGGAATAGGTGTGATTATTTGTATTAGGTAGTTGGAGTTGATTTATATTTATTTAATGAGCTATATCTTTAAATGTTTTTTTCTAAAAAAAAGATAATAGGTACACTGTCCAGCCAACGATTATGCTAAAAAGTACAAATAAAATTATGTAGGTAGGTATACTTTCTTTTCTGAAGTACTCAATTTTAATTTGCACTCAATCGAAAGCAAGAAGAATAAATTGGTGAATATGGTTAAATTTGTTCGTCTTAGACAGATCTGCTTAATGTTTTGTATGTCATGTCGTCTTAACGAAAATAAAAATTCTGATTAGACATTAAACAACACATGGGAACAGACATTCGGTCAGTACATCTGATATGTGCAGATTAGAATTGACATAGTGACAACTCGATGTCAGGTCCCACGCTTGATTTCAGGTAATATTAAAAGAAAAATCTCCTTTTAATTTAGTTTTATTTTCTTTAATAAATTCAGCTTCATAGCTCTTGACTCTATTTTCTCGAATGCCCTTCTATTTTCTATTATCATTTCCGATTTGATCCTACTTGATTATATCAAATTCCCCTTTCGTCAAGTAACTTTCTCAGAGTAGATTGCTTACAATATTAATATTAGGTATCTATTATTGTAACGTAGCTTATCTGAACATTGTTCATATAATTACCAGCAAAATAATAATGGAGAGGGATCGGGGATGCTTGACCACTAAAAGCGAAACTTGCGCCTCTTTTGAATGTAAGTTCTTGCAGAATTTTAATTTTCGGAGTGCTCAATTCGTATTTTTCATTTGTATAGATACTAACTAGGCTCATATGTCATATTTCCTTATTGAATTAATACGTTTATATGTCGTGAACTAAATCTTCGAATTATAGCCGCGCAGGCACGCATTGCCGAATAATTACCGAGATATGTACTAACAACGCTTCAATACTATATCAAAATTATAGTGCCCTAATTTGATGGTCGTCCCGGTTTTTGCCATACACATTTTCGCTTATCTCTGCAAATTCACCCCCGTGGATCGAAGCATTCTATGTAAATCTATGGCCATTATGTATATTTATGTATGTATATATTTTTTAAATAAAATGTTTTTAGCTAGCATAATTCTATATGTATATGTACCTATTTACTAAGCATTATTAAATAAATAAATAAATAAATAAATAAATAATAGTTATAGTGCGCAACAGGTTCATATAGGAATAGTTTGAATGAGTTTGCAATGAAATTATAATGGAAGGGAACTAAGAAGCCTTTTCAGGATTACACCTTTAGGTGTTTGTAAGACTTTCAAGAGGTGGCGCAGTAGAAAAAATCGTTTAGTCGCAATTTGTGTGTTTTGGGGATTGAACCTAAGTCCCCTTCAGAGTTAAAACAGGTTGCTTGAGCAGGTTTCAATTGTTTTTATTTTTAACTTTAACTTTCCCACTTCACTCAAGCAAATAAATAAATTTGATTAAGAAAACCTAAATGTCATCTATTTTCGTGATCATTTTAGACATTTTAAATTTATTGACTACTCATACGCCTCTGATTGAAATGAATTAATATCGTCCGTCTGTCTGTCATAATCCAATGCTCACTTCCCTGATAAGATTCATATGGACACTTAACATATTTTCCCTCCATGATTGCGATGTTTGTCAATTTTTAGTATATTTTAGACAAATGAATCAATAAAATGTAATTTAATTCCTCTTTATAGTCGGAACTGCGTGCCGAAGAACGCCTCGTCGAGGAACAAAAACGCCATCGTGAACTTCTTGCTCGTGTGGAGCGTGAAGCCGCTTTACAAAATGAGAATTGCCAAATTAAGATAAGGACCATTGAGATCGAGGCGAACGCCTTGCGAGAGGAAGCACAAAGATTACGAGTACTATGTGACAAACAAGCAAGCGATCTACACAATACCGAAGAGAAGCTGGAACTTGCTCGTGACAGTATAGCGGTACTCCAACAGGATCTTAGCGATGCCAAATTGCTTGAACGGACATTAGAGCAAGAGAAGAAAGCATCAGAAGATTTAATGGTTCAGCTGAGTGGTGAACTAGAGCGACTGCGATCAGAAACTGGGGCCGCAATACCGAGTACATCGCCGGAGGCATTAAGACTGGAAGAACTCCATCAAGA
The DNA here is from genome assembly GCA_955612985.1 of Cheilosia scutellata. Taxonomy (NCBI): domain Eukaryota; kingdom Metazoa; phylum Arthropoda; class Insecta; order Diptera; family Syrphidae; genus Cheilosia; species Cheilosia scutellata. Next base: position 73,878,315 of record OY015313.1, on the reverse strand, counting down.
GTTAGACGAGCTAAGACAAAAAAATAAAAGTAAGTTGATTACGGTTGTGATGAAATTAATTAATCTAATATTTTTATTTTTATTCTCTAGATCTCGAAGAACAAAATGAGGAGCTACAAGCGGCTGTCTTGACCCGTGGCGTAGAAGAAGGAAGACATTTACTAAATGGCACTCTAAACAGTTTGGCACAAGAATTGGAGGAGATGTCTCAGGTGCAGGTATGATAATGTCGTTTTATACATTCGACGAACAATGTTAGAAGGCATGTTTCACATTTTATATTTGTCGTACAAAATATGGCGGACGGTAGTCATCTTTCTTTATTGGTATAATAAAAAGAAGATCGATTTTTTCGTTTCATGAAATTTTGAATTCACAACACGCTCACTCTAATAAACTTCACTAAATGAACAAACACAATCAAAACAATTGCTTATACAACACGTTATATTGTTTATTTTCCAGGACTCTGTGGATTCAGCCACATTGGCATCATTGAGCCAGGTAAATTGGGCGGTGTAATCATTTCTGTCCTAACGTTCTTCTGCCTCCCTATAACGAATTTTCATTTCATTTAACATAGCTTGTTACATATACATAGGTACATTCGGCATTAATCATTTGTTTGCTTATTTATATTAACATGGGTTTCGGTTCTTTAAAACGTTTAAATATCACTTTATATTGCACCTTAACCCACTAGTGGTATTTTATCGGCTTGCCTTATTTCGTTACAACAAGAAATTGCTATATACGGCAATCAAATTTTCAGATCAACTTCTGCGTGTCATTTGTATTTTATATTTGCCTTCCAAATAATATGTTAAAATAAGGTCACTTAATAATAATCGCTCTTTTTATTATAGAAGAAGTTAGTAATTTGACGAATGTCTTTTCCATTATGAATACATTTTGTTCTGTTTCTGTAGCAGAAGAAACATTTGACAAAAAGCACATTGATAACAAAAACCTAGCATCCACTAGAGACATTAAAGCCATCTACAGTAAATGACGCTTATAAGAAACTCCAAAATGCCACAATTTTTGTTTCTTATAAGCGTGTGTTTCTTATATCCTAAACACGGATATAAGAAAAAAGTTTCTTATAAGAAATACACGGATATAAGAAACAGAAGTTTCTTATAAAAAATGTTCTTTGAGAAAGAAAACTTTCATCTATTTTTTTGGTATTTTTGAACGTTATTTTTGAAAAACTCTTTTTCTTTCTCTGTGACAAATTACAAGTTCTGGAAAAGAGCCGTTATATGTTTTATCTTTTTACACTTTATTTTATCATTCACTGAAAAAAAATAGGCAACATTTTTGCGCCACTTGAATATAACATGCATTTAGTTTGACCGTTATTTTTTTTCTTTGATCGAATTTTTATGTTAATTTCGACTATTTAATTTAAAAAATAAAATGGGTGGAGAAAAAGCCTTAACAGAGGCGGAAAGAGGACAAATCAAAGCTTAAAGGACGATCGCCCATTTATTGCCAAATTAGCTAAGAAACTCGACACGTTATATCCATATTTTTAAGTAATGAGTCTAACTAAATATAAATAAAAAAATTAAACGCCACATATGTACATAATGCGGAAAGGCGACTTATATTAAAAAAGGCGTCAAATTCTCATGACTCTTTTCCAAAAATCAAGAAAAAATGTATTATCGAAACAAGTCTCACAACTATTCGTCGTATTATTTCGAATGCTAAGCATATAAAAAGACTAAAAATCAAGAAGTCACATCTTAACCCGGTTTGAAAAGTGCAAAGCCTCCGTTGTTTGGCAATGGTTGACACGTAAAGTTTATGGATGGATTATATTCGACTGTATCTAAACTAGTCCAAGCCATCGAATTAGCATGGAGCTCGATTTCGCTAAATTATTTAGCCAATTTGTATAAATGCATCCCTTCCAAACCGGATGTGTGAATTTTGGAGCAGAAAGGTGGCTCAAAACACAATTGAACAATTGTTTTTTAAATCTAAAATACTCCAATTACCTTAAATTTAAGTAATGTTTGTGTTAAAAATTCAGAATTCTCTAAAACGTTTTTTTTAATTTTTTTTTTAAGTGTTCTATTCAAGTGGCGCTTGATAGAACACTTAATAATTTTTTGTTAATATGAAGGTTTAGTTTTAAATCTTAATTCTGGTCAAATCACAACAATTAATTAAACTTTAATTAAAAAAAAAATTAAATCTCTAGCATGCTTGGTTTGGGACCAGTGGGCGATAGAAAACCGACCTTAGGGGGTGTGCTATTCAAGTGGCGCGGAGTGTATAAGTTTTGTTTTAATTGAAATATTATTTTGTGAATTTTTTTTTTAATTCTTTATTTCAATTTCACAAATGAACAGAAGCACAACTGAACTGACATTTATGGCTTTTCTTAGAGTTCAGAAATGCATCTATTTCCTAAAGGCATTTACATTTCGCATAAGGAACATTTAAATGGGGCTTTTTTTCTGTCACACAAAAGTTTCTTATACACATCATATTTCAGAGGAAAACTGAGATTCGGTGTTGTAAAAACAATTCATTATATCAATGTTTTTCTTATAAGCGAGTTTCTTATAAGGTATGTTTTTTACATTGGTGTAAATGTGCTCGTACACGGTGCTTTTGTTCAGGTTTCTTATAAACGTGCTTTTCTTATAAGCGTCATTTACTGTATGTACATCGCCTACAATTTAAGGGGTGGTAAAGATAAGCCCACGATTATTCGTGGCATAATTATTATAATATATCAATGAATTTATTTATTGTTTTATAAAGTTTTCTTGGTTCCTATTCCAAAAATGTTAAAACTATACAGTATAAACGACATTGAGACAAAGAGGACGAAACATCCATCATCCATTTTCTCTGCACCTGCTTCGAATTTCATAACATAATAGATAGAAGTGTGGCTAGCGATTGTGTGCTATTGTGCTATTGAGTGTGTCCTGGTGATGATTTAACAGTAACTTTGTAAGTGGCCTGATTTTCCCCTATCAGCGCGGCTTAATGATAGGGATGTCCGTCGATCAAATTCACACATATCCTAAACAAAGGCACAAGAAGTCGATACTTAAAATTTTTTTCATCGATTTTAAAGCCGCCTATGAAAGCATATAATAGAGACGGGACTAAATTTGTGCAACACAGCAGCTGCAACTGGTGCTAGTATAGATACAGCAATGGATAAAATAGGCTTAGCCGGTAACGACGGCCAAACCAAGTACTACATATATGAAGTTGCCTTCTGATTCCAAAAAAAAAAACTATTGATGATTGACAAGTCTTCGGTTGATCTCACCGCCAACCTAAGTCATTATACTGGAGTTAACTGCAGATCCTAGGTAGGGAATGTTGGGACAACCGAGATAAAACGGAAATTAAAGACGCGAATAAATTCAATGTTGACTTGGCAACTTTATTACAAAGACTTAAAAATGGTAATTGACAGTTTTGCTTTATATACTATCTGGTTATTATATACAAAGAGCTAATTCTGTGTTAGTGTATAGAGTAATTCAAGTACAGTTTAATAGTTTCTCAATATTGTATAATATAGGAATATATGTATACCAACAAACCTTCTCTCAAAACTGTTAATTCTTATTTGATAGAAATAGTTTCATATTTCGTTAGATTTATATTAATTTTAGTACTGGAACTTTTATGTTCTAAGTCCTAACATACTAATAAATTCATTATGTTTAATTTTCTTTAAGTTCTTAGTAAATATATCTGCGGTCATTTTATCGGTGGGAGTATACTTAAGAATGAGAAGCTCCTTCTCTACAACATCACGGATATAATGCGCCTTGATGTCAATGTGTTTTGTGCGATTATGAAAGACGGGATTTTTCGCCAACTTCTGTGCACTGATGTTGTCGCTGAAGAGCTCCGTTGGACCGTCAATAAGTGTGACAAAGCCCATCTCTTCCAGAAAACGCCGCAGGTAGACTACTTCTTTGGATGCAGTTGACAGGGCTACGTATTCGGCTTCCGTGCTACTGAGGGCAATAGTTGACTGCTTCTTACTGTCCCATGAAATGGCTGCACCAGCGAGAAAGAATGCAAACCCAGTGTAGGACTTTCGATCGACACAGTTTCCACCCCAGTCCGCATCTACATAGCCTTTTAACCTCATACCGGTCTGAAAATAAGTAACTTTCATATTTATTGTAGTATTTAAGTACCTCAACAAATGCTTCGCAGCATTTAAATGTTCAACATGAGGATTAGTGTTGAATTGCGCCAGTTTAAAAACAGAATGTATTATGTCTGGCCTGGTACAGACACCTAGGTACGTCAGAGAACCAATCAGTGACTGGTACAGCTTCGGATCCACCTTTGTACATCCTGAACAGTCGTCACATTTCTTGAAGTTGGTACCTGGTTCTAGTGGAGTTGCACAAGTTCTGCTTTCCATCATTCCGTAGTCATCCAAAAGGTTTCGGATCAGTTGTGTTTGCGAAATCTGGATTCCATCTCGTCCCCTGGTGATCTCCATGCCAACAAACTGGTCAATAGGTCCCTTGTCGACGACTTCAAACTTCTGGCCGATTTTGCGCTTGACATTCTCCAATGTCTCAAGATTAGATGACGCTAGCAGAATATCGTCGACGTAAACAGCAGCGATATTGATTTCACCGGACCGCTTCAGCACGTAAACGCACGCATCCCCGTTGCACTTTACAAAACCAATTTGTCTAAGTGCACAATCCAATTCTTTGTTCCAATTACGTCCAGACTGCTTCAGCCCGTATATCGCCTTTTGTAATCTGCAGACTTGGCTTCTATTATTTTCGTCAATGAAGCACTCGGGTTGGACCATAAACACTTCCTCTTGTAACTCGCCATTCAAATAAGCTGTCGAGACATCCATCTGGTGTATAAGAAGATTATATTCTGCAGCCAAAGCCAGGATGAGCCGTATTGAGGAATACCTAACGACAGGCGAAAATATTTCCTTATAATCCACTCCATATCGTTGACTGCAACCTTTCGCCACGAGCCGTGCCTTATACCTCACCGGAGCACCATTCTTATCGCGCTTAATATTAAAAACCCATTTAGATTTTATAGGTTGGCGATTTTTTGGTGCATCCACAAGCACCCAGGTTTGGTTCTTAACAAGGGATTTGTACTCCGATGCCATCGCAGCCCTCCACTTGTCAGCGTCCGGTCGTTGCAAAGCCTCTTTCACAGTGAGTGGGTTTGGTGTTTTGTCTGTATGATAAATTATAAGATTATTTACATGCGGACTCACCGGTTTTCGTGGACGAAGCTTCATTCTGTATCCAAGAGTTTTTGAATTAACACACTCATCTTCTCCAACAGCTTCCAATTCATCTTCTAACTCTATGGCATCACCACCAGCAGCAGCATCAACAACAACATCGTCAGGTTCAGCAACAGTCGCAACAACCCCTCCAGGATCCATATTCGTTTCAAGTTCAACAGCATCATTCTACTCCTCGTCCTCGGATGAACTGATGTTTTCTTTGGGAAAAACTGAACTAGCAGCAGTCACCTCTACATCCTCTTCAAGATTGGGAAAGTCTAGTATTGGTACAGGTTCGCTTGCAGGATCAGCAATTTGTGTATCCGTCCGTAAAAATCTGACATTTCGCCCTATTATCACTGTTCTCCGCTTCGGATCATATAACCTGTATGCTTTCGATTCACTTGCGTATCCCACCATGAAACATTCAATGCTTTTAGCTGAAAATTTAGATTTTCGCGGCAATTTGTCTAGCAGAAATCCTTTTAGGCCAAATATTTCAAGGTGCGATACATTTGGCTTCCTACCGTTCCATGCCTCATGGGGTGTTATATTTGATAGCACTTTTGTGGGTGACCGGTTTCGCAAATACACGGCAGTATTTATCGCCTCCGCCCATAAGAACTCCGGCAGCTTTGAATCGATGAGCATACATCGGCCCATTTCAACTAGCGTACGATTAAGGCGCTCAGCGATACCGTTTTGCTGCGGTGTATAGGGTACTGTTAATTGTCGCCGAATACCTTCGCGTTTCAAAAAATCATCGAAATCTTTATTTAGGTACTCCCCCCCATTATCTGAATGAAAAACTTTAATTTTTTTGCCCGTTTCGCGTTCCACTGTTGCCTTAAATGTTTTAAATACTTCAAAAACGTCACTTTTCTTCTTAATGAAGTAAATAAAAATTTTGCGACTAAAATCGTCAACAAATGAAACCATATATTTAGCACCACTAAGAGAAGGGATGTGCATAGGTCCACAAACATCGCTATGTATAATTTCCAAAATATTTTGGCTGTACCGATTGTTGTATTTTGGAAATGGTAACGCACTCATTTTCGCTTTCAGGCATGTACCGCATTCGAATCGTCCGACACACTTAACGGAGTCCATACCGCGCACCATATTATTTTTTGGTAAGAGTTCCAAGCTCTTCACATTTAAGTGTCCGTACTTACGATGCCACTCGCTAATATTTCCGTTATTTACCACCGCGGCGCACAATTTTGAAATTTTCTTCGATTCATATGTGAACAAATCACCCGTTCGTTTTGCTCTCATTATTTCTGATCCGTTTATCCGAGCTAATATATTTGCGTAGTCTTTGCAGAAATTTACTTTGCACGTTTCCGTTAATTTGCTCACCGACAAGAAATTTGTTTTTAAGTTAGGCACATAGAGAACTTTATGTAAAGAGAGTTTTGCAGTTGCCGTTTCTATGCACACTACACCTACACCTTCAGAGAAAATATATTTGTCTCCGGCCAATTCAATTTTTTCTTTGTGAGTTGTTATATGGCGAAACATTGACTTGCTACAACACATATGGCAAGTCGAACCACTGTCAAGAATCCATGTTGAACGGTTGAGTTTTGTATACTCGTACATATTAGAGAGGTTAAGCATTGCACAATTAAGGTTTTGCTTGCCGTTGTCTCTATCTGCACCATTTAATCGACAAGAAGCTGCGAAATGCCCTCTCTTCTGGCATTTATAGCATTTACCTCGCTGTTTTCCTTGTTTGCTTTGTTGTTGCGGTTGCGGATGATTTTTGTTTTTGCTAGCAAAAAATGCAGTTTCATGTGGCTCTTCAATTTTACGCTCGCTATCTCTTCTCTTTTCTTCCTCCAACAATTTCGTCTTCAGTACACTCGTACTGGGTAACTTGTCTCTGGATTCTATGGCGACAACAAAGTTGTCATAGTTTCTTGGCAAACTGCACAACATTATAATCGCAAGCAACTCGTCTTGCAATTTAATTTCCAGCTCAACAAGTTTTTCGAACAAATCGAAAAATTTGTTTAGATGCTCAGACATTGATGCTCCCTCACACATTTTTAAATTCACTAACGATTTAAATATAGTGACCTTACGAGCTGGTCCGCTAGGAGAATGTACTTCATTTAAGCGATCCCAAGCATCTTTAGAAGTTTTTGCATTCTTCACATGAAGCAATTGAGTTGGTTTGACAGACAAAATCAAAGTTGCAAGCGCCTTTCCATCCTTCGATTTCCATTCGGCTATCGCAACGGTATCACCCGCTGCAGGAACCGCCTTCGCCCCGGACACGTAATCCCATAAGTCGCAGTGAACAAGAACCGATTTCATTTGGATTTTCCAACCATCATAGTTGGTATCATCCAACTTATCAATTTGGTAAAGCCCGGTGCTCATTTCGATTTATTTTAAAAATACTAAAAACCGATTTTAATTTTAATCAACGAGCCTGGGCCCATAACCTTTGTTGGGACAACCGAGATAAAACGGAAATTAAAGACGCGAATAAATTCAATGTTGACTTGGCAACTTTATTACAAAGACTTAAAAATGGTAATTGACAGTTTTGCTTTATATACTATCTGGTTATTATATACAAAGAGCTAATTCTGTGTTAGTGTATAGAGTAATTCAAGTACAGTTTAATAGTTTCTCAATATTGTATAATATAGGAATATATGTATACCAACAGGGAAGTCCCTAAACTTGTCATAGTGGCGGTAGACCCAAAAATGCTCTTCTCAGTACTCTTCTCTAATGAGACTAAATTTAATTTGAAGGAATCTGAATCTGACGGCTTTTAGGAAGTACAGACGTCAAAATGATGACATCGCCGTTTAAGGGGCACAATAAATCACGGAGGACGTAATGTTGTGTGGGGACGTTTTGTTTTTTCAGTTAAGTATAGTCGGACCAATTTTCAATATTAGAGGTATATTGGATCACGTACTGAGATCCTTTCAAGTCTCATGAATGCTCACGCTGAGAAGTATATGACGTTGTAATGAATCTTCCAACATGACAACAGACTGCAAAACGTATGAGGGATTAGCTTAATAAAAAGCAACTTACAGTTATGAGTACCTAGCACCAGAGATGATAATTTACTTCATATGTAGTAGATCTACTTCATTTTGTAATTATTGTTCATCTGCTACGTAGCAACTTATTTCTACTTCGTTTATTTATTGGGTCAAAATATCATTTAAAATAGACATTATTGATCAATATGACTCTAAATACTCCAACAACGACGAAAAAAGCAACGAAATATAAATATCAGGAAGAAAATGTGTCATGTAATGCACTATAGAATATCATTTATGTGCTTCTGTCACACTCAGTGTTACCGATGGGCGACATACGTCGCCAAATGGCGACTTTTCTTCTGTCGGGACGCGTGGCGACCACAATTCGAAATAAGCGTTTTTTGGACCCATTTCACAAATTCAGGCGACATTGGGACGCATTTTCAAAACTTCAATTTATTTCTCAAATAACACCCAACAATTTTGAAAAAAGAAATACATATTTGCGTGTGTTTTCTTCTTTAATAACTCTTCGCATGTTTGCATATCTACTAGATGACCCGATGAACTTCGTAACACCTAAAACTTATCTCTGCGATTATGAATCCCAATCAACCTTCCAACTCCAGTTCATTGAGATCGGCAATATTGGCCGCACTGTCTACAGTTTAAGTTTCATTTGGTGATTAAATGAAACTCGTTCGTATTCAAATGCATTCAATGTCTTTTATTTACATATTAAAATTGAGGTCAATTTACCAAATTTCAAAGCTAAAGCTTAAGCTATAGTGTTTTAAATAACTTGTATGGGTCGTGCCATTCCCGATTTCCAATCGCACCCTAATCCAATTTGTATTGACAATGCGCATCAATTGTTAACATTGGTCTTATAACTTTTGAAATCCAGTTTTTTTGTATGGGAGGTGCCACGCCCCTGATCCAATTTTTACCAAATCTCACAGAAACACCTTCAGGCAACAACAAGGAATTTCTCAATATTTGAGCTCAATCTATTCGGTGGTTTTGAGATATATGACGTCGAAAGATTTTCATAAAATTTTACCTCACTCTGTTCTGTGGTTTTCGAGATATAAGATTTTTAAGATTTTTTTGTATGAGAAGTGCCACGCCCCTTTGTTCAATATTGAGCAAACTTCACAAAAACTCCTTTGGATCAGTAACAAAGATTCTTCTAAAATTGAGATCAATCGGTTTGGTGGTTTTGCGAACATTGGTGGTGTATATTCCCATACAAAATGGAAATTTAAATTTTTTCGATTTTCCGGCTTTTCATTTGGGGTTTCCCGAATTTTCTAACCCCTGATTAAAGACCAACAAAGCAAAAGAAGAATCATCCAAATCGATTTAGCCATTCTTGAGTTTTTGCGAGATTAACGCTACATAGAAGAACTCTCTACATTAACTGTTATTTTTTCTTTATTTGGCTTTTTTATACCCGGTACCACACTGTGGTGAGGGTATATTCACTTTGTCATTCCATTTGTAACGCCCATATGGAGGCGTTGTAGGTATGACAAACTATATATATTATTGATCAGCATCACTTTCTTAGTCGATCTAGCGATGTCCGTCTGTCTGTCCGTCTGTCTGTCCGTCTGTCCGCACGATTACGGCCGTAATTTAAGAGCTATCGACTTGAAATTTGGTATGTAAGCTTTTATCCACCAAACTGAGGCTAAGTTCGAAGATGAGCAAGATCGGATGAAAACTACTACTACCTCCCATACAAAAATATCAGATTTATATAGCTTTTTATGTTAAAAATTTAATTTAAATAGCTACAGTAAAGATAGCAAGTTTAAACTTTGCACATATTGTTTTAATAATATTTAAAAAATTTTGACAAAAAATGAGCTTGGTCGAATAAAAACTACCCATACCTCCCATACAAATATATAATTTTTTAATACTAAAATATTTTTTTATTTTACAATAATATAGTACCGGGTATTTGAGCTACGGCATAGTCGAAGATAATTGTCTTACTGGTTTTACTTAAAATTTATTTCATTTAGAAAATAAATTCTCTTTTTTTTAATAAACTGTATAATTTAAACCTGAAAGACATTTTTTTCGTTAAATTGGGTGGGACGCATTTTTTGGCTCGGGCGACATTTTTTGGAGACATTTTCAAATTGTCCATCGGTAACGCTGGTCACACTACACATCCATCTATAGATCCCATTATCCCATTGAAGACCTAACTTTATCATTTTGGCAATTCCGCCACATGTCAGCTTCATTTTTTGTAAATCTACTTCGTTTTTTCGGGAAATTTGCTACTTTTTTTGGGTTCAGCATTATCATCCCTGCTAGCACAATCTCTAGATTTTAACCCTATAGAAAATCTATGGGAAATTGCAGATCAATACAAAATACTCTATGTTAGCCTTGCTTCTGGAACAGACTTTATTCGTTCTTTTTTAATTATTTATTTTAAATTTTAAAATGTGATTGCTCCACTTTTTGGTGAGATACAGATAAGTCATGAAATCGCCATGAAAACCGTATTGACGGTATAACCTGCATAACCTGCCGTTTTAGCAGTGTTTCTTCCGCATCCATTCAAATGCAAATATAACTTTCAAAAATGTCATTAAAAAACACGCAGCAGAGAGCCGAAAAACTCGACTTCTACGCCTTTGTGAAACAAGATTCATTGAAAGGCATGACAGTATTATTTCCTTTCTAGAGATCTTCAAATGCATCTCAATAAGTCTTGAAGAAATACCGAGCAGAACGTGGGCGATGTCTTCGAAAGCATCAACATTTTTGGCAGCGATCCAAAAAAGTGATTTCCTAGTAAGCCTCATTGTATGTAAGCGAAAAACTAATCAGTTTAACGCTGCCCTTATCAGTTTTCCTACAGAACAAATCTTTAGATTTCGTTTCTGCAATCGACCGCACAAAAGAAGTGCTGAATTCTCTTAAGAACATCTGAGAAAATGCGAAAGATTTTTTCAGAGAGGCTTTTCAATCCGCATCCCAACTTGCCGAGGACTTATTTGAAGTTGAATTAAGAGCTCCAAGAACTTCATTGAAACAAACAACGCGTTTCAATCCAGAATCCTCTTCTACTGAAGACTATTTTAGAGTGTCTATACTGATTCCTTGCATAGATTCGTTAATACAAAGTCTTGCGGACAGATTCATGGTCAATGAAGACGTTCTACCGTCGTTTCAAGCTATTCTCCCAGGTTTTGCTGCAATTGAGCGAGTGAAAGAAATGGAAAAGCTAACATGTTACTTTGATAATGCAATTTCGTTGTCAGCTGTGAAAGCTGAGTACATTCTTTGGTGCTAAAAAATATCGTCGAGTGATCCTTCTACCGAAGTTTTGAAATTGCATGATGTATGCAACTCCCTGCTTACGGTTTTTGCCACGCTTCCAGTGACCACTGACCACAGTTAGTGTTGAAAGAACCTTTTCAACTATGAAAAGGATTAAACCAGTGTCCCGAAGTGTTATGGAGAATTCAAGATTAAGCGCACTTGCTGTGATATCTGTTCATTCGGATATTAATGTGAATCCAGATAAGGTGATTGATCTCATGACAAGACGTCTTATACCTACTTTGAAAAAAATTGTGTAAACAAAATTTTAAGTATATGTTCGTTTAAGTACATTCGATTTAAAAACTAATAAAAATATATCTATGAATTGGAATATATAAGTTTTGTTTAAAGAATACCTCGTAAGATTTTGGCGTTTCTTTTGCTTGGGATTTGCTTGAATCCTAACCTCACCTAGCCTAACTGATCCGCAGATCTGTATAGGTCCACAGGTGATGGATAGCATCATCTTGATCTGTGACAAATTTTTTGGTCACATTCCTTTTCTAAAAGGTAGTGAATATACCATAAACACCTATACCCAATAAATAGATAATCTCTCTTAGAAACTGTCACTTCATCTACCCGTTATGAGGTCTACAAAACGAGATTGATCTGCTTTTGTGTGTACCTTATTGCGCCCTGCTTATAACTGTGAAACTTAAAAACCTTCAATAAGCGACTTGTATCAATTTTGGTATAATCGAGTAATCAAATTTTTGTTTGCTTCTTTTATAACCATTTCTTTAAATATGTATTTTTAATATTTAACTTTGAGTATATATTCAATAACATACCTTTCGAAGGTTATTATCTGTTTGCCAACAAGGTGACCCAACAAATGTGTAAATGTATACTTTTAACCATTGAAGAGCTTCTGTATTTATTTGTTAATGCTATCTAATTTTGAAGCCAATTCATGTCATAAACATTATTGTTTTCTTTCTTTAAAAATATAACTCACTCTATATTACTTCTTTAATTTTCTTTTCAGCTCCAACAAGCCTTCCAAGAAAAGGAAGATGAAAATACACGTCTCAAACATTACATTGATACCATCCTACTAAACATTGTTGAAAACTATCCACAACTACTCGAAGTGAAACCGATTGAGCGGAGGGGGAAAAATTGAAACAAATTAGCATTAAACAAAAACACTAAACCATAAGTAAAATAGATTTTAATACAAAAATATATGTTCTAGCATAAATCTCACATTATTAAACATCCACAAAAAAAAAACAGAGTAATAAAAAAATAATGGACTTAAACAAAATCGAAATTTTATAGAGAAAAGTTATTTGTTACTAATATTTTTATAAGGATTAACAAATGAGAACAATTTTTATTAAATTGTTACATCAAGAATGGACTAGGAGCCGCGTCATTAGAATTGTTTTTTTTTATACGTGCATGTATGTAATATAATGTTAGATAATATACAATCAAAATAAAATTCGAAAATGCCTTATTAATAATAAATTTCATTTTCGTCTTTATTTAAATTAAATTAAATTTTTTATTTAATTGCCTAATTTAATTTAATTTTTTTTTTTAATTTTCTAATTAAAAATAAATTTAATGCAGTTATATATATATATGTATTTATTTTTTTTTTTTTGTTTTTGTTTTTGGTTAAGAATTCGTATTTTCTTTGAAATATAAAATGATGATATTAATTGTAGGGCCCGCAATCGTTTGTTCGTTTAAATGTTTAATACAAAACATTGCATAAGCGTATTTATAAAAGTGATTATTAGCATTCGAAATTTGTGTTATGCTGTTATGTTCTTCCTTTCTTGTCAGCAAAAGTAAATACCAAAGACTTAAAGAAACAGCTCTTTGGTATGTTTTTTAGGAAGGTATTACGCTCTCTAAAGTGGCTCCATATACAATTAAAATCAGAATTTACAATCGATAAGGGCTTCCTTAGCACCTTCACTTTGAGAAAAAAAAATTCCATTAAACTTTGTATTTAATGTTTACAAGCCTGATTCCTAGAGCAAACAATGAACAAATCTAATAAGTAAAAATATGTTTTATTTTACAAATTCATACATTAATTTAAGAACTAAATGGGGCCGCTTTCCATTATGGCCTATTAGGGTAAAACTTGTAAAAATATTTTTGTTTGTCTTATAAAATGGCCTCCTAAAGACGAAAATGAAATTTATTTTACGAAGAAACTATTATTAACAAATAAAGTTTCTTAAGGACTTCTAAACGGAAGGGATTTTCGAGGTATTAGGTCTGTTCCTTTACTTTTAAATCTTACGAATTGTTACTAATTCTTACGAAATTTTACTCAATGTCGTTCCTTAACTTTTTCGTAAAAGATAGCGGCTTCGAGAGAGTAAGATATTATCCATCCACTGAGAAGTGCGAATCGTACTAGTTTTTACTCAACAAATTTCTTTGATTGAAGAATTGAAAACACTGTCAGTCGCCTGAAAATTGACAGATGATTTGAAATTTGTTTGTCCTATTGGGCATGCGCGTGTAACGACTATTTGTATTTGTGTTTTGATTTCCTGCGATGTGAGGAACAAATTGGCATAAAAACTATAGCAGAAGGTGGGAAAATAATTTAGCTTTTATCTCTTCTGGAACAACAAACAAAATCTTTCACACATTTAGATTCATTCACATGCAATATAGGTATGGAAAAACCAAATGCATCTGTCATTTTTCATAGTTACTACAAAAGCGTTCCGGTTCCCTAACGTTTTCGTAAGTTTTTCTCTTTGAGAGAGAATTTATCCCCACCACAGCCATTTTGACAGTCTTTTCCATCTTTACTACAAAAGTTAAGGAACATACTTACATATCTAACAGATAAACAACAATTTCTCTTTAAATTCCCATTTCTAACATGATGTTCTTTATTTTAAAACTGTAAAATAATATATAACTAGTAGAAATAATCAAATAACATACATAATTTTCATAATAACGAAAATATACAATAACTTCGTTTTTTTTATAGTAGACATCCATTACCTTGAGCTTTTTAATCATACTAAATTCGTTCCTTAAAGTGAAAAGTAATGGCAACTAAAGAGCATGCAAATGTCTTGTATTTTTGTGCAAACACTGAAAGTACATTCTGTTTTATTAAACAAGTCTTATATTCTGTCTAGAATATAAAGTTTTCTCTTACAAATTTGAATTATTTTACGACCTTAGTCGCTGTGTCTAAATCTGTGACTAAAGCCTCTTAGTATTGCTCCTTACCAAACTGCTAAGGGCAAGAAAAAGTATATGCTATGAAATTTTCAAGTTGGTCGTTAGCAACTTGAAAAATTTGCAGTATTTGCTGAAGAAAAAAAGTACATATTTACTGCAAAAATTCTCAGCATTTACTGTCTTTTATGCATACCACCCAATATGTACCTAATTGTAATTTTACAACTCGCTGTTTGTACAAGTAAATCCCATAAACAGTGAGACAAGTATGGGGGGCATCCTGCCCCTGCAACCCCACTACATGTGGTCACTGGAAGGATTTGGAATGAGTGCGAAGTTGAGTATATGAAAAGTTTCTATTATTGTTATTTATTTCCCTTTATTCACAAAGTAGGTATTTTAGCAAAACTATTCCTCTAGAACTTACCGATTTGTAATTCAAACATTTTCTAGAACTAGTATGTGGTGTAGGTACAAACAATTTTTTTTTTTTTGTATTGCATACACAGTACACACACACACACATTATTTTGTCAAGTCAATTACGAATATTATGCTCTTTGTTATATGTTATTTCTACTAGTTATGTGTTACTAGGTATAGAATATTTTACAGTTTTAAAATAACGAATACCATGTTGGAAAGTGGAAATTAAAGAGAAATTTTTGTTTATCTGTGAATAATACCTCGACAATGGCTTCCGTTTAGAGGTCCCTAAGAAACTTTATTTGTTAATAGTTTCCTCATAAATTTCATTTTGGTACTTATTTTTTACATATAAAAAATATTATTCCAAATTTTTCCCGAATAGGCCATAATGGAAAGCACAGCCACTAAAAGAGCAATATACTATATTTTAAATATCCATAAACATCTTTGTTTTTATACCTAATGCCTAGATTTGTTTATCTAAACTAATTTTTCTTTTGTTTGTATAGCCAAGTGATTACACGTTATAAACATAAAAAACATAATTAATAATTAATTAAGCAGAAATTTAATAAAAATGTACAGAACAATATGTTGCATAGTATTTGTATTTCGTATCTATTAATTTCTCTAATCTATTAATTTAGCAGTGTCTCAGCTAACTCAGGTCAAATTCTAGAATTTAATTTTAGTTAATTAAGACTTAAAAGAAAGAAAGAATGTAAAGAATGTTTGCTCGTACATATCGATATACCTACCAGCTATTTGCTAATCAATGAATTAGAGCAATATGCTATATTTAAATATGGAAAACACAGATTTTTGTTGTGCTAATGCACAAAACTTAACTCTATATGTACCTATATTACCAATTAAATAATAGCAACATCTTGGTTACTCTCAGACTGCACTTGAACGCGCACTCGATCGGTTTGTAGCCGTGAAGTGATGGTCATCTCCAGAACGCCTGCTCAATGCACAATGCATGTTAGTATGGAGTCCCATTGAAACAGGTGGAGAAGTTTAAGTATCTCGGGGCTTTCTTCAGTGTTTGTTCCAATTCTCACCTATGGTCATGAGCATGACTCATGAGGTTTATGTAATGAACAAAAGAATTAGATCACGGATACTAGCTGCCAAAATGAGATTCCTCCGTTGTATTGCTGGTGTGACCCGTAGAGATCGCATTGCACTCGCACGAATAATTTATAGTTTTGAGCTTTGGTTTAAGAATTTGTCCATAATACATATTCCCCATACTGCGCAAATTGCACGCTTAGCTTATGAATGACAGTTTGACTTTAAAATATTGAGGTTAGATGTTATCTAAACTCCTATAGGAATTTATGTTTTGCGATCTTTGCAAGCTTCAAAGCAGGTAGCTACCAGAATTAAGGACTAGCACAACACACATTCAACTAATGCTTTATGTCGTTTTCCATTGGTTTCACTCGAGGCTTCACTCATTCTGAAATCCAATGGAACAAGAAAACTGCTTCTAAACGACTATACTCGCGTATTGGTGAAACGTCGAAAATGATTGGCTGCTGCCTGCTGGCTTGTATAAATTACATATTAAAGTGATGCTAGCAATAACTCTTGATGTTGCTCTAGGCTGGGCTATAGCTATATTATAGTCCCATTCCATCTTAACGTCAACATTTAAGATTCCCCGTCTAAAGCCCCTTTCCAAACGAAGTGTTTTCTTCTATCAATTTCACTATCTAATTTATTTTAGTTATTTAATATCCGGTTTTACAGTACAAGTTTAAACTCCGTTTAACCAGATATCAAGTTTAAACCGACGTTTAGGACTAAAAGGTGTGTTACAGTGCTAGTTTAAACTTAATCGAGAGTTTAAACCGAGTTTAACTTAACCGGCCATGGATGGGGGTTTAAACTGAGTTTATTTTACGGAATTTCGTAGTACGATCCCGATTTATGACAAAGCAATATTGCATCATTTTTGTTTTTATGCAACCAATTAGTTCGCAAGTGCAAGACTTTATCTTTGATTGTACTCCACTGTTTCTAGAAACGCTTGTATACCGTCTAATACAATAGAACGGTGTAGCAAAACCGATTCCAGCCGGTACTCATCAACTTTGAGGTGGAATCAAAAATTGGAATGAATCATGGAATGGAATCAAAAAAAGTCGCAAACAATATTGGCTAAGCGATAAATATTATACTAATTGCATAATGCACAGTGCCAGCAAGCTTAGCTACATGTTAGCCATCCGAAAACATTGGCGAAAACATTCATCACACGTGATAGACATTTTGGGAATTGAGAAAAAGTGAAATTGTTGTGTTCCACAAATCGATTTTGACGATTTCCAAGTGATTTCAAATCGATTTTGGTCATTCGATGTGAAATAGTGGAAACGAAAAGATGCGATCAAAAATGTAAGTAAAAAATGCAATTTAAAACAAACTTGATAGGCTTATTTAAAAAAAATATATATTTAAAACAGGGTTAAACATAAAAATACTGCGCAGGAGGGAATATTTAATCATTTTATGGAGCGGCAAAAACGCAAAACTGCGGCTAGCTGCAAAGTGGCAGGAATTGAATATTGTTGAAGGTGTGGTTCAATAATTTGCAACAACATTAGAAATACACATTTAGACGGTAGTATGAAATGAACCTCTATTAAACGACTAATAATTGACAACATTAAACTTTCGTTTTTACCTTTTATAACTTGCGCAGCATCTGCAATTTCCAAGAGATTTGATATACCTATCTCTCAGCCTTCGACTTTTTAGTTTTTTATTTCTCCTGTGCAGCAACTAGCACAGCTACTCATTATAAGATCTGTTTATAATAAAATTATAATAAAAATAATCTTTTAAGCCAACAACACAATTTTATTAACAAACAATTTTCCAAAATAAAAACACTTACGATGTCCCAAAAATGACAGATGTTAGCTGTTTGTAGTGATGAGCAAAAAATCACTACCTGTGATTTAGTAGCAGTGATTGTAAAATCGCAGTCACTACCTGTGAACGAGTATCAAATAAAGGGTGATTGCGAAACGTGATTACGATTTTTCACTACTCATCAAAATCACAGTCGCAGTTTGAAAATCACGAGTCACACACAAGGCAAACTCCCAAACAGATACATACCACTCACACTCACAGTCCAGTCACGATACGAATCACAGTCACAAAGCAAATAACGAAAAAGCGAAACTGCGAACGCGAAGCAAGGGAACGTATAGAGATACAAATCACAGTCACGACAAGAATCACAACCACAAAACAAATCGCAGAAGAGTGAAACTGCGAAGCAAGGTGGCATAGCAATAGCAAATTGAACTGACAGACAGGTACGAGGTATGAAATGAGTAGCAGGAGCAGCAGATTTCTTAGACGTTTTTTAATCCATTGACATCGTAGGCATCCTTTAATGGAATTTGTTATTTTATGGCTCGATAGAAAGAAGACGAACCATATTTTGGGATATATACTATATTTATTTCGAAATGTCACCGGAAAGCCCTAAAATATTCAAAATTTGAGTTGATTTTTTTCGCTTGGGTAGACGGGGTTGCATTTGTCGGGATTTAGGAATTCTGACCTTACGCATAACCTTTACCGTGTTTTGTTAATAACTAGTTTTGATAACTATGCACTAAAGTAAAGAAAACAGGTTTTGTTAAAAATACATCGAGTTATTATGGCGCGGGTTTTTTTGGCTTAAAATGGCCTAAAAGCATAAATATGTCGGAGTGTGCTTGAGACTTTAGTCACTGTTGTGCACGGAAATGTAGACATACCCAAAGGTAGTTATGTCTAAGCGAAATCAGAGAACAACTTGAAGGTTTTGGTCGGTCTCGAATCAAGGAGGCGAACAAGAGACGGGTAGGCGTAGGTAGAGTAGAGGCAGATTAAAAAGGAGTCAAAAAGGAAAAGTCGAGCTCTGGGATCGTTGCAAGACTGTGTGCACTAAAATGAAGGACAATATATAATACTCCTGATGGTGAGGAGATTCCGACAAATATAATATTTTTTTTTTCTTGAGGAAATGCATTTTTTTTTTTTCAATTTTCTTTTTCTAAATTTTAATTTTTTTTAATCAAACCATGCTTATGTGACTCATTCCAGTTACATAGCTGAATAAGTATATAAGAAAATCTGTCAGATAGTCGCCTGTAAGAAAGTCTGGTGTATTTAAAGTACCTATATATCTGGTGGGTGGCTCGCTTCGCTCGCAGAATTGTAACCCTTTTTTCGCAGGGCTCACTCGATTTCATCGCTCCGCTAAGGGTGCGACAACTGTCTGGCAGGCGCCTGGAGCTAAAGTCTAATTATACATATTTACTCTGGGGTAGGTATACAATTTCAGTCAATAAAAATACATGCACTTTTCAGTGAAAATTTAAAACTTTAAAAGTAAAAACAAAATAGAAAGTAAAATTTCCGCAGAAAATTACTTTTACAGTGCTACATCTTAGAATAAGTCAATTAAAAACAAACAAAATTCTGTTAGTGTTGATAATGGAAACCTAAGCCGTTATTATAGTACTAAAACCGGGCTGATTGCCCAGTAAAGTTACCTCATATTGTCCGATTTCATTGCTGTCAATTCTAACTAGTATTCTTCTGAAACGGCTTAATCCGATTATAGAAGAACACCAAACCATCAATTTGGATTTAGAAATAGGTACTCAGCTCTAGATCAGGTTCACAGAATAACTGATAAAATAGAAAAAGCATTAGAAGAAAAATCAATATACTTTACCATCTTCCTTGATGTAACACAGGCTTTTGGTAAAGTCTGGTATAAAGGTTTAGCCCATAAGCTACAAAAATATCTTCGAAACAATACTCCGAAATACTAGAGTCATAATATAATCCAGTGATTATTTAGAATTAAGCAAGAAGATGAGTACTCTGCATGAAAATATATAAAAGCGGGAGATGTTAGGAGTAGGACCTGTACTTTTCCTTTAATACACGAACGACCTTTTTTATGTTTTTATTATATTACAGAAAGTTAATATTACATTTAGGAAAAGAAAAAGGCGTTTTTATAAATACATAGGGTAATTAAGTACTCTTTTAAATATACATTTATACATTACATACATATAGTTTTATGTGTACACAAGTATGGAGTCTTTTACCTCGCTTCTACAACAAGGACATTTAGGGAATGCATCTCGTTCATCGATTGACTGCGCCTGTAATTTTAAATTGCATTCAGAACAAACTTTCAAATATCTGCATGGCATAAATAGAACATTTGGCGTCAAATCTTGGGCACGAGTACGATAACTACGGCGCCCAAAATTGATAACGGTATTTTGTAGAGGGGTTAAATACAAGCATTTTTTACTATGGGAGGGGGGTCTATCTGGCTTCATTTTGGGGGGGGGGGGGGGGGGCAATTTAAAAAAAATAATACTTAAAATGAAAAAAAGCGGCCCCCCTGCAACCCCCCTGCTTGGGGTCACTGTTGGATTTTGGGATGGGTGCAAGGCTGAGTATATGCAAACTTCCTTTAAATTATATTGGTTTACCCAATGTCAACAACATTCTTCAGATACAGAGTCTGGCCTGAAATTTCACATTGGTAGACAAAATTTTGCCAATTTGCATTTTAGACAACTTAGAACGGATTCCTGGCTTTGAAAAATACTATAGTTCGTTGTTGTAAGTGCTGCCATTGTTTTTTAATATTTCATTTTAATTTTATTTATAATTTTTTTTTAATTACCCCTCCCGCCTAACGGGAGCGAGATAGACCCCCTCCCATAGTAAAAAATGCTTGTATTTAACTCCTCTACACAAATCCGTCATTAGTTTTCACCGCCAAAATTATTTTACTCACCCCCATTTTTTGTCCTTAAATTTCAAGTTAGAAATTGTTTTTTTCAAAAACTCGGCCCTAGCGAGGTATCCGTCGGAACGGAAAATTCTCCGATTTTATACGAATCGGTGGATTTTTGCATCGAGGTATACTTCGGAACAGCTTTTCGGAACTTCGTTCCGACAAATATATAACGCACACTGGCGTTTTGCGTTTCAGTGCGATGAAGTGCGTTTTTACTGATATTTTTGACAGCTTCATACGAATTTTCTTCCGATATGCTCCGACAGGTATTGGTTGCGGAATTTGTTTACGATTTGCAGTGAAGTGTTGATAAATGAAAGCAATAAAGAAAAAACATTTTAACAAAGTAATTGGTTGTATTTGTTGCTTAAATGTGTGTTTCCAGGGCAAAAAAAAACGAAAAAACAAGCACTAAATAGGAAAATCCCGATGTACCACGAAACAACATCATATCAAATCAATGCGTTGTCTCATTTTAATTATTCTTTCCGAAAGCGGATACCTCGAATGTAATTTGAGTCTCCGACGGAGTATGCGTTGCGGAGAATTTTCCGTTCCGACGGATACCTCGCTAGGGCCGACTATTTGAAGAAATAACTTGATTTAAAAATAATATGAAAGGACAGATTTCGGGCTTTCCAAAATGAAGTCTTTTATTATAAGGGTTGCCATTGTTTTTTAATGTATTTTTTTCCATTTAAAGTACTATTTTCTTTAAATTACCCCTTCCGCCTAAACGGAGAAAGATAGACCCCCCTCCCATAGTAAAAAGTGCTTGTATTTAACCCCTCTACAAAATACCGTTATCAATTTTTGGCGCCGTAGTTATCGTACTCTCCCCAAATCTTGACAAACGATGTATAGGTTTTGAGGCCCTTCATCTACTGGCGAATCCTTTTCAAATTCGTCTAGAGAGAGCTCATTGTCATCATCATTTTTCTCAAAAATGTCATCTATAGGCTCCATTTCCTCACAGATGCCTTGGTTCCGGAAAGTCATCCTATTTAAAAATATCATGGGAGTGATTTGTTCCTTTTCCAACGTTTCACTGGGCATCCAAATTTTAGCATGCCTGTTTTCGGATGTTTTCCTTCTTTTTTCGCCACTCGTTCCCCCACTTTCGGCAAGCAACTGAAGTTCACGGGATTTAAAGAATTCTTCATCCCGAATAGCTTTGACAAATTTGAAGAAATTCCCATTTTTCTGAATTATACGCTCTAGCACACCGTTATATGCTTCAACAGCTGAGGTAGTACGTATTTCTTCTTTAAAGACAGAAATATTTTCAGGACCGACCTGTTAGAAATAAATAATTGTAAAATAAAAATATTTTAAGCTAAACAGAAGAATATACTAAACATACTTTTTGTATCCACTGGTTTTCAAAGTATTTAAAAAACTCTGAAAATTTAATTTTCATCTCCGATGTATTAATCTTTGCTTTTAATTCCATAAAATCAATTTTAATGCTGTACACATGCCACCTTCGTAGTCCGTTACAAATACGGATGGACTCAACTTGAAAATATTTTGCTCGATGTACATATTCAAATAAGTTGGTGTAACTGCTCTTGGATTTATGTGTCATCAAAACAAAGAATAGTGGACATTTCTGTAATTAAATTTTATCTCATTTCAATGTTTATTTTTTGTAAAACAATTGAGAATGTAAATTATTGTACCTACGCGCTACTTCTTTATTTTATGTCAAAAGCGGGGCGTTAGAATTTTTGCGCGCTCGCGGCGAACGGGCGCCGGCGCAGACCGGCACGTCGCACTCGTCGCGAACGGGCGCGGCGCGATCCGGCACGTCGCGCTCCTCGCGAACATGCGCCGGCGCGCCCCCCTCCCTTCGCAGATCTGATTTAAAAAAAATCGTAACTGTAGCCTTGCAATTGCTTGTTAATTTTCTTTAAATTCTTAAAAATCTATACACATATTACACTTTTTTTTATACTTTCCTTGCCAAAATATTCCACGTACACTATTATCAGCTGACGGAAGCATCCCTGTGGCACAACCTTAAAGGTTCCATCCATCAAATAACGCCTGTTACCAACCGATATATTTTCTTCGATGAATTTCATCTTGCGATTTGACCCAAAAATGCAAAACGCAGATGATCCATCATCCGATTCGATGCAAGCTTTAAAAAAAGTTGTTGGATGCTGTTCATCTTTGGTCCTTCCAAAATTACTCCAAATCGATTCTCGTTGAAAAGCCTCAACTACTTCCAACGGAGATTGTGGTGAAGCGACGAAAAGTTTGCTCACTAAATACTGCAAGCCACGCTTCATTTTGGGAAAATCAAATTTCGTAGTTGCTACTTGATTCCTGAGTGAAGTCAAGTTTATTTCAAGTTGAAATTCGAATGAATCCAATAATATAACACACTGACAAACATTAAACAACGAACATAAAAATAACATAAACGAGTTTACAAAATTATTTACTATGAAGGACATGTATTGTAACTACGCGGTACATACTTTTCACAGACGTGTCTAAAAATTGAGCGAATGCCGCTCATAGCGTTAACATCACTTAGCACGGTTACACTATTCACACAATCCATTTTCATTGTATTAAGCGCTTTAAATTCTTTAAAAATAATTTCACTACCATTATTGTGATTATGTCCACAAAACTTTTTTGGTCATTGCAAAGTGTTGTCCGGCAACAAGTTAATACGTGCTTTACAGTTTTTTTCATAGCACTCATATTTATCAACACCATTATACACAGATTTTTTTTTGATACAATTGTTTTTCATTGAAAACATACAAAAGTTTGCTGCCCCTTCTTTTGCCACTGTCAATTTCAAAGCCTAAGCCACTATTACCGTCCATCTTCGCAAATAGAACTTAAATGACGCCCTGATGTGCGGCAGATGCTATTTTTCTGGTCATCATATTAATAACAACAGTTAAATTCACTGTTAAGCATCAATGAAAGTTGAATTTCACACAAAAATAGAATAGTGAAATAAGACCCCAAATTTGAGGACTTATTTCATATACTTAAATTTGGAGCCTTATTTCATCATGAAATAAACCCCCAATTTTAAGTATTAAATAAGGCCCCAAAACCCCATGAAATTATTATTATTATTATTACATATAAATTTATTAATACGTAATTAATTACAATATTGATTGATAGAATAAATAGTGCTAACTGCTAGGGCTTTCGGCTAATAGTAAGGAACAAAATCAAAAATTTAAATACAATTTTCAAACTTAATTTCTAGAATTAAACTATATACATCGTTTATATTTTTATACCCGGTACCACACTGTGGTGAGGGTATATTCACTTTGTCATTCCATTTGTAACGCCCATAAGGAGGCGTTGTAGGTATGACAAACTATATATATTATTGATCAGCATCACTTTCTTAGTCGATCTAGCTATGTCCGTCTGTCTGTCCGTCTGTCCGCACGATTACGGCCGTAATTTAAGAGCTATCGACTTGAAATTTGGTATGTAAGCTTTTATCCACTAAAGTGAGGCTAAGTTCAAAGATGAGCAAGATCGGATGAAAACTACTACTACCTCCCATACAAAAATATCAGATTTATATAGCTTTTTGTGTTAAAAATTAAATTTAAATAGCTACAGTAAAGCTAGCAAGTTTAAACTTTGCACATATTGTTTTAATAATATTTAAAAAATTTTGACAAAAAATGAGCTTGGTCGAATAAAAAGTACCCATACCTCCCATACAACTATATAATTTTTTAATACTAAAATATTTTTTTCATTTTACAATAATATTGTACCGGGTATTTGAGCTTCGGCATAGTCGAAGATAATTGTCTTACTGGTTTTCGTTGACTATGGTCAACAGTTCTAGGAGGCTTTTGTCGGAAATGGTTTTGCAGATACGATCGACTTCTTCGCAGACAAGTAAGTGACTGATTGTGAATCTTGGCTTAGCGGTGCACAGCTGACAAAGTGGTTGTGGTTAGAGTCACATTAAGCTCTAACATAGCGGCCATCTCGTGGACTTGTTGTCCTCTCCCGTCCGTTGTAAGTCGCTAACAGTTTCAATCGGCGGGAAATAGCTAGCTTAATGGGTGCCGTGAAATTTAAAAATTTGGCTTTAAGATTCTTTGGAAAGCGACATAAAACAGAATTCTCACATTTTGAAAAGCGACATAAAGCGAAATTATTTTGAGAAATTAAGACCAAATGCTATTTTCCCATTACAAAATTTAATAATCGGTCACTGATTGTAGTTTCGTGTTAAAAATTTCGCCCGAATTTTCTAATGAAGAGAAGTTAAAATTTGATAACTATAGGTATCGTATCCCAACTAACATTTCAGCTTCGATAAGCTTCAATAGAGGATTACTTTTAGTTTCCAAAAGAATCCTATAAAACTTCGGTAAGGTCCGAAAGGCGAACACTTATCGAAAGTATTTTATCTATAAAGCCTCTAAAACGATTTCTATTAGGACTCTATTAGCTCAATAATCGAAGCTTTACCGAAACTACGAATTTGTAAAAAAGATGTTTCAGATTCCATTCATTTTTTCATTTATTTGGTAAGTAAGTAAGTTAAGTATTTTCTATGAGTGGTTGTTATTCTGTATTGTAATCTGTCTCTTTGGGATTCTTTTAGGCCTGGAATGAAACATGAAAAGAGATAACAAATCTATAGAATGAAAGAAAAAAACCCAAACTCCCGCGGGATTCGAACCCAGACTTCTAAGTATCAGAAGTACCTTACTCATCATATGCGCTACCTGTAATATGCATTTTACAAAGTTAAAACTTAACCAGTTGAAACTTTTCTCTATTATCAAAACAAGCAGAGTTCCATTAGCATTACATATTTACCTTCGGAAGCATTACATAATATATACCTTCGGATCTTTAACCAAACTGAAGAAATGTTCGCCTACGATGTTTTATTCTTCCTCCCTTCATACCTATAAAGCTTCGCTAGTAAAATAATGCAAGCCACAAAGAAGTCTTCCATAAAGTTTCGATTAATAACTCTTGGAAGTTTTATAGAAGTTTACTTATAGAAGCTTGTGTAATAATATTTAATCGAAGCTTTATAGAAACTGTAACTTCCTCTTCTTTTGATAACTACAATAAACGAAGCTATGAATTTAATTGCTCTTTAGAGCTTCATCTTATTTTTCTAAAAGGCCTTAATGAAGTTGTTATAGAAGTCAAGACTTCGGTAAAGAGTTTGCTTCTGCTAGAAGCTTTACAGAAGCTCTAAAGAAGCCTTGACCTGTCGAATCTGAAACATTTGTGTCTTAAGGAAGTTGAAATGTTAGTTGGGATAATGTGTACAACAAAAATTGTCAGTACAGGGAAGATAGGATGTTTGACTCTCAGTCTGGTTGCAATAACTTACATAAATCGGTCCCTCTTTAAAGCTCTCACAGGGTTGTCAAAGTCTGATAAATAGCCATAAATCAGTGAGCAATATCATTAGGGTTGCCAACTGCCAATTTAAAACAAAAATATTGCTGATCGAAATAAATTGCAACGAAATAAATTGCATTTAATTTTTCCTCAGCACCAAGCGGTAAGATAATAGGAGCGTTTTTTAAGAGTATCCCCGGTAGGTCTAATCGCTTTTTAGCTTATTTTCTAACAAAAACAGGCAATTAGAATACAAAATTATATAACCACAATGGAATGGGAATTCTCATAGCATACATAGAAACATACATAGGAACATTCATAGCTACAAACAATTTTGTATATACCTGCACCTAACCTAGATTACATATTTGTTAAAAAAATATTACCCGACAGTGCAGATCTTTGCGGAAACACTAGCAAAAAAGGGTGATAAAATCCTATCAAGGCGTTATCATTACTGGGGACGAGTGACCGGATGTGGTAAAAACCCATCGAGTGACATGAAGCAGTATAGGTATACCTGCCGTCATTTTGATATCCCAATCTGAAAAGATGCTCTTAGAGCTGATGAAAACCCGAGGAATGTTGGACAGTTGGTAGTACTGCCATCATCATTTACAATTACAGCTGGATCACGCTACATGCACGAGAGAGCTCAAGACGCGATGGTTTACTTCCGCAAATATGGCACGCCAGATGTTTTTATAATTTTTACCTGCAATCCAAATTAACCTGAGATAAATGAAAATGTACCACCTTATACTTTGGAGGGGCGTAATGACCTAATTAATCGCGTGTTTCATTTAAAACTTCAGAAACTGATGAACTTGATAATCAAAGGAAAAATATTTGGTGCCATTCGATGTTTTATTTATACCGTGAAGTGGCAGAAACGAGGTTTACGGTTTACCATACGTGCATTTGTTGGTATGGCTGCAAACAAAAATCCGTCCGAACCAAATTGATGACGTAATTAGTGCTAAGATTCCTGATCCTAATTTAAATCCAGAATTGCATGTAGACGTAACCAAACATATGATTCATGGTTCATGGACAATGTAGATCACTAAACAGGAATAGTCCTTGCATGAATGACGGCAAATGTACTAAGAAATATCCGTAACAATTTGTGAACGAAACATCAACAGGAGAAAATGGTTATCCTATGTATCGTAGAAGGCATCCAGATAACGGTGGCCATACATTTACTCTTCATAACTAGGTAGGTGTTATTAAAATAGACAACCAGTGGATCTTGCCATATAATCCTGTTTTATAATCCAAACTTTTGACACACACATTAACAATTCCAATCAGGACGATACATCAGTTAATCGGAAGCTGTGTGGAGGATTCTATCGTTCAACATTCATAAAAGGTCACCAGTAGTCATCCATTTAGCGGTACTTTAGAGAATGGCCAGCGAGTTTATTTCACCGAACAAAATGCTGCAAACATCGGAGTCAATCCAAGCGAAACTACACTGACGGGATTTTTTAAACTTTTCCAAAATCACAATTTTTCTAAAACGTTGCTCTACAATGAGGTTCGTTCCTATTTTACTTGGAATAAAAAAAAATGTGCTCCTCGCAAGCAAGGAAGTCCAGTTGAAGGCTACCCGAGTGTGCAAAAAAGTCATGCGCTTGGAAGAGTGTACCCACTGCATCCCGCCAACTCGGAATGCTACTATCTTCGCATGCTCTTACTTGTAGTCAGAGCCAGAGAACCCACATCTTCTAAAAACTTAAAGACGGTGAATGGGAAATATTTTAAAACCTTTCAATCTGCATATGAGCTCGAGGTCTTTTGGGGGAGAGTACGATAACTACGGCGCCAAAAATTGATAACGGTATTTTGTAGAGGGGTTAAATACAAGCACTTTTTACTATGAGAGCGGGGGGTCTATCTTACTCCGTTTAGGCGGGAGGGGTAATTTAAAGAAAATGATACTTTAAATGGAAAAAAAATACGTTAAAAAACAATGGCAACACTTATAATAAAAGACTATATCATTTTAGAAAGCCCGGAATCTGTTCTTTCATATTATTTTTAAATCAAGTTATTCCTTTAAATAGTTTTTGAAAAAAATAATTTCAAACTTGAAATTTAAGGACAAAAATTGGGGTGAGTAAAATAATTTTGGCGATGAAAACTAATAACGGATTTATGTAGAGGGGTTAAATACAAGCATTTTTTACTATGGGAGGGGGGGCCTATCTCGCTCCGGTTAGGCGGGAGGGGTAATTAAAAAAAAATTATAAATAGAATTAAAATAAAATATTAAAAAACAATGGCAACACTTACAACAACGAACTATAGTATTTTTTAAAGCCAGGAATCCGTTATAAATTGTCTAAAATGCAAATCAGCAAAATTTTGTCTACCAATGTGAAATTTCTGGCCAGAGACTGATGTATCTGAAGAATGTTGTTGATATTGGATAAACTAATATAATTAAAAGAAAGTTTGCATACACTCAGCCTTGCACCCATCCCAAAATCCAACAGTGACCCCAAGCAGGGGGGGTTACGCATTTCAAGGCGCAAGGGTAGCAATTTGTACTCTAAGCGGAACGACATATAAAAGTTATTTTAAATTTTCTCAAAAACTAGAGGACATAAATCAATCTGGTTTTCAGTGTTCGATTAAGAATTGATTTAGGCAGTAAAAACTACAAACAAATTAAGTATCTATTTTCTCAATATTGAAAAAAATCAGCATTCAACTTTTTTTTTTTTAATTTTTTTCCTTAAATTTCAAGTTTGAAAGTATTTTTTTCGAAAACTATTAACAGCTATAACTTGATTTAAAAATAATATCAAAGAACAAATTCCTGGCTTCCAAAAATCTTAAAGTCCTTTATTGCAAGTGTTGCCATTGTTTCTCAATTTTAATTTTTTTAATGTTTAGTATTATTTTTTTTAAATTGCCCCTCCCGCCTAAACGAAGCCAGATAGACCCCCCCTCCCATAGTAAAAAATGCTTGTATTTAACCCCTCTACAAAATATCAATTTTTGGCGCCGTAGTTATCGTACTCGTGCCGTCTTTTGCAAAGTGATTCTCACTGGAATGACATTTTAACGGAGGCAGCACTTTTTACATCCCCCGCTGCAGTGATATCTATATTTTGTGTGTTGTTGACTTTTTTTCACGTGTCTTATCCTTTGTCATTATGGAATGAACACAAAGAGAGCATGGCTGAATATATTTTATATCTGTTGCAAGCAAATTCTCAAGTAACCTTCAATGAAGAAGTTTTTCAGGTTGCGCTTATTGAAATTGAAAAGCAAGTTCAGGCATTGTCAGACAAGAGCATAATAGGCATGAGCCTACCAAACCAATAGCAGATAACATAATTGGATTCAACATCTAACAATTACTATATTCACCCCTATCGTGGAATCCGCCGGGGGGAATTATTCACGGAAAAAAACATTTTGGTATCGTCGAATCCGCAAAGTGAACAGTTCCCCGTGTGGGTAATGTGAATGAGTTTCACTGTATCGTTGAAAACGTTCAAATCGAATTTTTCCCGAACAAAATGACATTTCTTACCAGCAACAAAATCATTGCGGATTTCATAGGTTTTCTTACTTGCTGCAGATCGTGAGGATTTTTTTTAAGAAAATGTACATGTAAAAAAGCTGCGTTATTAAGCCGAACATTTGTAATAAATCTGTGCAATATTGAACTTTATTAAAACAAAAAAAAAACATTCTAAAAACACATTTCATCCGGTAGCTCCATGAAATCATTCACTGCTCCTCTTAACCTGTCTCGTACTCTTCTCTGAGAACACCGCTCATTTCGTTCTTCCTCTTATGCTTCCAAAAATGGAGCTATCGTATCAATTATTATAACAAACACTTTATTTTTTATTGAAATCACTTTTAAAACACACTTTTTATATGCCTCCGGTGAATGCAGCTACACAGATTTGTGTTAACAAATGAAAGACAGCCGTTTGACAGTGAAACTACCTTTCCCAAAAACGTGTCGATAAGGAAACGTTTCCGGCGGATTCCACGATAGCAGTAGAAAGTGAAAGGGAATCGAATAGGTGAAGTGAAACTCAATTCCGACGGATTCCACGATAGGGGTGATTAGGGAAACTTCATACAATAGAATGGAGATACACACCACCGCAGCCATTTTTTGTCAAACAAAAATGGTCAAAAAAGACTAGATCTGACCTAAAAACGATGGATTTTTTCTTCTGGGGTACTTGCTATCAAAGAAAAAGTTTATTTTATGTCGTTTTCGATTGGTAATCCAGAACCGTCCGGAAGCAATCCATCGACCATTTTTGTCTGTCAAAAAATGGCTTTTACTATTGATCTACTTTTACTGTTGATCGTACGTAAAAAAGTTGCTTAATATAATTTTTAGGAAATTTCTCAAGGATAAAAATTTCATAAAAAAAATTATAATTTATAAAGTAAAATTTTGAGAAAAAGGCATTTTAAGTAAAAAAATGTAACAACAAATTTTCACAATTTTGAGTTTAAGGAGCCATAACTTTTTTGTAGCTGCCCAGATCCCACTATCCCAGATGTAACCGAAGTGCTTAAGACTTTTATGCACTACTTAATTGTCTTTTCAAAATGCCCAAAACAATTTTTGTACCTATAATAGTTTAGAAGTTATAGCGTTTTAAGTGGTAACATCTTCCAAATTAGAGGTCAGCTACTTTGATAGGCTATAGCGGGAACTACGATGAAAATAGACCCCCCCCCCCCGGGCATACAATTTTTTGTTCGGCATAACTTCAGGAATCTTCCCTTGTCCTTCTTAACTGGGACACCCTGTATATGAAAAAAAATCATCATGTAATAGGGTCCACGGAATTACATTTAGCGGCCAACCACCAAAACATTTCTCTACGGGGTTTGCCCCTTGCATTTTTTGACACGCAACACATGCCTTGACTGTTGATTCCAGGTCGCCGTCAATATTTGGCCACCAACACACCGATCTTGCTAACATTTTTATATGCACCGCTCATGTCCAACATGTAAATATAGAATTTCCCGACATAGAGGCAAAAATGTCATCTTTCGTTGGTATCAGGTATTAGTCATTTTCCACTACTCGATTCAATGACACACGGAAATCTACACAGCCGTATTTCGCCATTCTTTTTTGGCACGATCACTAGTGGGCTTGCCCATTCACTGTTTTGAACCCGGAATAGCGTTCCTTCTCCTTCCATTCTTCCTCCTTCAAGGCGTATGGCACCGTGTACGCACTGCAGAATATAGGACTACAGCCGGCTTTAATTGTCACCCCTGCCTTATGCCCAATTATTGTCGACGGCATTGAACTAAACGCCGCGCCGCACAGTGTGCGATTTACCAAAACTAGCTAGTCAAAAGGAAAAAAAACAACAACGCTAATATTCAATATTAAGTTGATTTTTGATGAGCTAATACGCTGAAGAAGGGCTATGCAAAAAATGATAACGGTTAAAAGATTGCTTCTGTTGATAATCGGCTGTCAAAGGCAACTGTCTATTGACTAATCTTAATATCGTAAGTAGTAGTTTTCGTCCGTGTTACGTTGTGAATTCTGTTTCTACAAGTGTTTATTTTGTAAAAGATTTAAAAATGAATAATTTACATAATCAAGGTATGTATTTTCTTTATTACTAAAAAAAAAACTGTTTCTAAAACAACGTTTAGCATACTAAACTGCACCAAAGTGCATTGGTCACATAGCTGAAAATTAATTAAAAGTTTTGGGTTTATTGGACCGCAGAAACTTTTGTATACGACTGTATATCGTGATTTTATATATTTTGTAATCTATGGGTCCTGCACATTTGAATAAACAAAATTGTTGAATAAACAAAATTGTAGGTGCAATAAATTGCGTTTCTGAAAAATATTCACGTTCTTTCAGATAACCTTCTAAGCGTATCAAGAAAATAACTATACGTGGTGTTGAGAAGTAATGAAGATAACTCCGGAATGTCATCATTTAAGTCTGAGGCTGTTCTTCTCGACCACCTTTCAGTCATATTCAATCTTTAAAACGCATCTGAGTTAATGTCAAATGAACTTAAGAGGGTTATTCATTCATTTGCAACAGCATTTAATCACAGATGGAAAACCTGTCACCGCAATAAGAACTCGTTTTTGAGAAAACATAACGATTGGCTGAATCAAAATATAGCAATAAACAACTTAGATGCCCCCAGTACTAGCGGTACGCAAACAGTTAAAAAAAATGGACGGGCAATAAAAAATTTTAGTTCAAGTTGCTCAAAATCAAAAACGAGGAAATTGCAAAAACTGCTCAGTGAATACAACTTAAGTGAGTTGATTCACGCTACTAACATTAAGTTGAGACAATCTGGTAAAAGAGATGCTGCTTGTATATTGGGACAAATGGTTTCAAGTCCCAAAAGAGCAAATAAAATCAAAAAAGCATTTCAGGAACCTGATAACCGCCTGCCAATTGAGCTATCGAAAATACGAGTTAGTTAGAAAATCGGCTTTAGGAAAAGGACTTAAACTTTACCCATCTTACGAGCAAATAAAGCTTGCAAAACCAAAGTGCTATCCTTCCCCTAGTGATTGCATAATCACTGAATCGCTTGCTGAAATTAGGTTGCAATCAATAGTCGATTTGACGATTAAGAGACTGTGTCTTGCGCAAAGGGATTCTCTTGACAGAATTTTTTTTGAAGAACAATGTCTTCTGACACGCTTAACAATGATTTTTAAATGGGGTTGTGATGGAAGTGGTGGGCAAAGTCGATATAAGCAAAAGACCACCATAAATCATTTCGAAGACTCGTCTATTTTAGCGACTTCATTGGTTCCTTTGCAACTACATGGATTTAATGAAGAAAATCAATTGGTTAAAGTATGGCAAAACGGCCATCATCTACCTCGTATTGCAGACCAATAAGATTTAGATTTGCTAAGGAGACTGACGATTTAGTCTTAGAAGAATTTTTAAATGTCAGAAACCAGATTACAGCGATTTTACCGACCTTGGTGGACGTTAACGGCCAGATTATTCCCGTACTTCATAGATTTGATGAAACAATGGTTGATGGCAAAGTATGCAATATACTAGCATTAAACAAATCTACTCAGAGATGTTATATATGCCAAGCAACAGCCAAGGATATGAATAATTTGGAAATTATTAGAAATAGGAGAAGTGATCCACAGACATTTGGTTGGGGCTTATCTACATTACATGCTCAAATAAGGCTAATGGAATGTGTTTTACACATTGGCTATAGGTTGGACATACAAAAATGGCAATGCCGAAAACCGGAAGAGAAATTATCTGTAGAGACTAAAAAAAAGCTAATAATAGACAAGTTTAGGTTAGAAACTGGATTGTTACTAGACACCCCAAAACAAGGAGGAGGGAATACCAACGATGGAAATAGCGCGAGAAGATTTTTCAAAAATTCGGCTGTGGCATCTAGCATAACAGGCGTTGATCAATCATTAATTGAGAAATTTGGCATAATTTTACGTACTTTAAGCTGTGGTTATCAAATAAACGTAGCTGCCTTTAAGCAATATTGTGATGAAACTGCTAATTTATACATTCGTTTGTATAAATGGTATCCGATGCCAGTAACATTACACAAAATATTGTTGCATGGACCTGAAGTAATACAAAATTTTTTACTTCCAATTGGACAAATGTCAGAAGAAGCGCAGGAGTCGCGTCACAAAGAATTCCGAAAAATTAGGCTTGAACACTAAAGAAAAATATCGAGATTAGAGGCAAATGCGGATATTCTGAATTGTCTTCTAATTACTTCTGACCCAGTCGTTACATCATTAAGGTCAAAAGAAAATATCAAAACAGATCCTCTCCACCCAGAAGTTTTAAAATTACTACACTTTGAAAATATGGAAGCGGAAGAAATAGCACAGATACAGGAAACTGAGAGCAACCTCTCCAGCAGCTGCGAAACAAGTGATTCAGATGATACTAGTGGCCCGGATATGTAAATATACATGTAAGTAAGGTTCCATTTCATGTTTTTATATTTATTTAACAGCTTTGAATATATTACAAATACGAATGAATTGTTTTATTTATACAAATAATTTTGTCTCGCTAAATATTCAAAATCGCACACTGTGCGCCGCGCCCATGGAAACTCCTTTTGAACGCATCTACCATATCCGACACAAAATTTATATTAATTTCAATTATAACCTTGTTGCAAACCACTTGCAAACATAGCCATCGCCAAACAACACGCACAATGCTGAACGACCCAACAGTGGCAGAAATTTGTCCTTTCTATCTACATATATGACTATTATTTCAATAATCGCCGACCTCCCCTTGTAGCGCCATTTACCTTAATTTTACCTACCATTGGTAGCACATGCCCATGAACACCTCTGTATTTCTTATTGTTTGCATCCAATAATTGAACTCGCCCAAATTCTTGCTCGACTTAAAATTTTGACATACCTAGCTTGAAGTCGCGGCACCAGTGTCTACTTCAAATGTTACTGGCTTACTGTTTATATTTATTTGTACATAGCATGGATTATTATTATTATTACCATTTACTTCAACCGACCGACTTTAAAGAAACCGCGGACTGACTCTGACTGTTTGACGGCCCATATGACTCTGACGTCTGACATTTTTAATTTTTTATGCTTAAAAAATCTTCTTCACTGTCACTTTGCATTTCCCCTCGCTCACAATATTGTTCACGTTACGGTTTTGTCGTGGTTTTGCCTCTTGCACATAAGCGAAGTGTGCCCCATCCGATGACAACTATAGCATTTCCACTGTTTAGCGGAACATTTTATGGGATTGTGATTTGTGAGCACTGTTGTTATATGATCTTAATTATCTTATTTTTTAAGATATTGAGGAGGTTTCCAGATGAGAAGATATTCACTCGTTTTTAGAGCATTTTTTAAGATTTGTAGAATTACAATAAGATATGTTAAGATTTTAACTTTAAATTTAAAATTAAATTCTAAAAATCTTTTCTGAATTAGCTCTTGTCATTAAGTTAGGTATATATGTAACTAATATCGAGGACCCTCTGGAATCGGCGATTCTGAACAGAATTTTTCTAAATTTTAACGCCTGCAGTGTTCGATTTAAATTAGCCGTGGAAAATTGAAGATTCGTAGAGTACAATTCAACATTTTGATACAATTATGTAGTTGAATCAGTTGCATTGTTAAATGCAATTCCCAAACAGTATGTCAGTTTGCTGAATACATTACAAATGGCAGGCTTGGGCTTTTGACCTAGTACGGTAGAGCTTAAAAGCTAAAAGTTTTCGGAAATTGTCAAGGATATCGACCCAAAAATAAGTTCAAAGCGGGAAATGTTACTTTTCAAAAATATTAAGGTAGGTACTGAAAAAAACAGAAGTCTTTCTAAATGATTTCTAAAAACGTTATTTGCCTACAAATGTTTAAAATAAATACAAAGCTGTTTCATGATACTATAAAACTATAATGCAAATCTCGCAGTCACAGACTTGCACAGCATCGAGTTACTGAATTATGGTCAATAATTCTCTCTGTACAATTTCTAAGTCTGGATTTGGCTTCAAAAAATGTCTGCCAAATGCCGCGTAGAAATATATGTATTATGTACATTACACGGTACGACAAAACAAATGATTGTGAGAAGCTAGGCCTAGGGTGTCTACACGCCTGTTGCGCCACCTATTTTATTTATTTTTTTTTATAACACTCCTAGCAGATGAACACAAACTGATTCAATGTCGGAAAAACTATGTTAATACAAATTAACGATTTTAATGAAATTCTGCATTGAAATAATATGGTGTTCAAACTCAGTTCTTAAGAACGAAAATTTAAAAATAGTGCTATCACTTCACTTTACGGGTTGTAGGTAGTTACATACCCAATTTTGGTCTTTCCAAAATTTGTTTATTTTTTATTATTTCGTTAAAACTTGTAGTTTACTAACCTGGAGATAATATAATGTGTGCACTCGCACTACATTCATAACCTTATGAAACACTCTACTTATTAACCAATTTTCGAAGAAAAAAAAACCTTGACATTCCGCGATATTAAATGGTTTCACTACATTGAACCTGTTTATTTGGTTGGTATTGTTTCATGAATTTATGCCATAATCTTAAAATTTGATGCGTTTTTTCGATTTAGGTACTGTTCACTCACATTTAAGATGAGTTAAGATATGAAACCGAAATTTGTAAGATCTAGAAAAAATCTTTATAACAACACTGTTTGTGAGGTCTGCCACAGCGATAACACGCCGATGGTGAGGGAGCGTTTCTGACATTGTTTCTTACATATTTATTTTTTCCTCTCTCATTTCCCCTTCCAGAATATATTGAACGTTGTAGTGTTGGTTGTTGTATAGCGTATTGCTTGACTTCTCCTATTGATTCTTCCGTAATAACTTTGACTCGGATGATGCCATCTCCATTCCCAATGCTATTTTGCATGGTTTTTCAAACGTTAGTGACTCCTCTGACAACAGATTTTTTGAATGCTTTCATTTAAAATTGCACAGATGAAACGATCACATAATGTTTCGTCCAAGAAGCAATCGAAGTTAACCGATCTTGCATGATGCCGTAGTTGCACTATATTTTCAGCAATTGTCTCGTTCGGTTTTTGATCCCTTTTATTGAATTTGAAGTGTTCTAGTACGACTCTGGATTATATGTTTTTTTAACAACGCAATACATGCACTATAATCTATAACTCTTCTTGAGTGGATCTTCCGGCACACACAAGTTTTTTAGGAGCTCGTATGTCTCGCCCCCGATCAGCGCAATCAAAAGCGGTCATTTTATTCATCATTTACGTCATTCACTTTGACGATTTGCTCGAACCAATCCAAGTAGGTGGTGAACGAGTTTTTCGATGGTTCAATGTTTCCGATAAACGACATTCATGTATACAAAATAACCGAACTTAAACAAATGCACCGCCGGCCGTGTGTTCAAAATTGAAATACTCGTCGCCAAAATGACTTGTGGGAAAATAAAAGGAAAATAACCGAACCGATTGACTGCTTATAACCAACTGCCTTTATTTCATTATGTAATTCATTATGTTAATGTAATTGTAAATACAACTCACAGTGATAATCCTATGTGCAATAACCAAGCAAAGTGGAACTTCAAAATTAATGTAGAAATCAGCCTTAGTTTCGGATGAAAGTAGTATGTGCCACAAGAAATCTATCGAAGCGCTTGATCGTACACTAAAGGATCTGCGCAATAATAACGACACACTGGGAGGCATAATTTTGGTTGAAGGTGACTTTCGTCAGACATTGCCTGACAAACAACGCGAGACTCGTGCATCGTGCTGATGAAATCGCAGCATGTCTAAAAACATCGCATTTATATATGCGCGCTAAATTATTTAGTGATAGCAACGTGAGTCAATTTTCTGCTATTTTACTTAAACTTGGAAATGGAGACATTTCGGAAACTAATGGAGAAATATTGATTAAAAATAAAAAGCTATGTTCAAATATTAACACCCTGCAGGATTTAATTAAAGGGATATATCCTGATATTCAAAGCATCACAAACAAGCCTTTGACATGGTTCCATGAGCGTGCTATTTTAACATCCAAAAATGATACTGTCGAAAATATAAACCAAACGATCCTGAATTTGATTGTTTGATTGAAACACCATCTCGGACGTATGTACATGTCTATAGAAACTGTTGTCGAAGAGCAAGATGCAGACCACTATCCGACTGAATTCTTGTATTCCCTCAGTCCATCGGTTTAATTTTAATTTCTTTTTTAATTTATATTTATTTTTTATTTTATTTTTTTCTTCACTTTTAGGTTTGCCTGTTCATGCACTCACTATAAAAATTGGCGCACCAATAATGTTAATACGCAACATAAGCCCTCCAACATTGTGCAATGGCATTCGCCTA
Source organism: Cheilosia scutellata (assembly GCA_955612985.1). Classification (NCBI taxonomy): domain Eukaryota; kingdom Metazoa; phylum Arthropoda; class Insecta; order Diptera; family Syrphidae; genus Cheilosia; species Cheilosia scutellata. The sequence goes on along the minus strand of OY015313.1, from coordinate 73,839,860 downwards.
CAAGTCAACGAATTGAAGGAGTATATTATTCAAGCAACAATTATGACTGGCACTGGTACCACCCAACCGATTGAGCTCGAAATTTTAGGGAAACTTCCATATTAGCACCAGAGTGTTCCTGTGTTCCTTTGAACTTTGGTAAAAGGACATGAGGGCGTGGCACCTCACATATAAAAAACACTGCAAACGCAATGACTCGATACTCATCTCAAGCAAATTTCAATCTTAATCTATTATTTTTGTTGCTTGTTTCAAAGGAAGTTTAGCGTAAATGTTTGGAAACACTTTAGTGAACGCACGTTCTTCCACAAACAGTTAATTCCCATTCCTACTCCTACCTGGAATTTCTTTCTCTTCAGAGAAGGGCGATGTTCTTTCAACAAGATAGAACACCTTGTTACAGTAGCATCGGTGTAACTCCAATTCTCAACCATACTTTTAACGAACGGTGGACTGACACTCTCAAATCATGGATTTTTTTCTTCTGGGGTGCTACTCGTATGAAAGAAAAAGTGGCACGAGACGATAACTACGGCGCCAAAAATTGATAACGGTATTTTGTAGAGGAGTTAAATACAAGCATTTTTTTTACTATGAGAGGGGGGGTCTACTTTGTTTAGTCGGGAGGGGCAATTTGAATCTACTTTGAATTCCCTAAGCATCATATGGTGCCTTTTGAAGTAATTTTTGTTTATAACTAAATACATATTTATTTGAGAAATCACTGTCAATTATATATCAAATTAAAGGTTATTATAATAAGATATCGGTGTGTAAAAAGTAGGCAAAAAAATGACGCTTTCAAAGAAGTCTAAGCGTGATATTTCAAATCGTTTTAAACGTAGAAAAATAGTTTTACTATTCACCCCTATTGTCGTCGTTGTTTACGACTCTAAAAAAAATCGACACGACTGTTTGGTATTGGCGACTGAAAATAAACGACTTTTGTCGCGGCGACGATCGACAAATGGCGTCTGAAATGTCAAAAAATGTGGATTAATATATGTGTTTGTTGATGGGCTATAGGTCAAAATTTAAGAAATACTCTTGATTGGTATTTTTAAATTTGTTTATTTGTCTCCAATATTTCGACTTTCTTCGAAAGTCATCTTCAGGGACTGTCAAGAAAAAATGTTTTGACAATAAAATTTACAATCAATATATATGCACATTAATAAACTTACACAATTTTTGTATAGAACATAAATTAAAACATTGTACACAATGATGGATAAAAATTATGACTAGCACAAAACATGAAGTTATTATGACGTTTGACGTTTGAGTCCTCATTGTCTTCTTCTTCTGTTGTTTGTTTATCAGGTGTCTGTAGATATGTGCGTGCGCATTTTTCGGTGTCCATTTTATAGTTTAGTCGTTGTTGTGATGGTACATTTATTATATGAAGCATTTCTTTTGTATACCTTCGTATGTAGTTGGTTTCTTCTTGTAGTATTTTAACGTTGTCGAAGTCAGGGTAATGTCCGAATTTTATGCAATGGGCAGCAGCTAACGCAGTTTTTTGTTCTAATGGTGTAGACAGAGCTTTTTGGTCAGATTTGTGTGATGCTATTCTTGTCCGTAGTTTATTTTTGGTCGTCCCAACATATGCTTTGATGCATAAGTTGGACCCGTCACCACTACAGGGAATTTTGTAAATCACGTTTGATTTATCAAGCTTGTCTAGTTTTGTTTTTGTATTGCTGTATAGTTGTCGTAAAGTATTAGTTGTCTTAAGTGCAATTTGATATTTATTTTTGTCATATACTATGTCCGATTTTGTAAATCTCTCCGAGAAGTCAGTAACATACGTCATTGATTTTATGTTTGATATTATGTTTGGTTTTTCTTTCAGCTCAATGTTGTGTCTTTTATAATAATTGTTGATTAAATCCGTCGTTGTCTTCTTTGGAAATCCATTTTTGTTTAGTATTGTGCTTATCTTCTTAATGTTGTCCTTATGAAATTGTTTGTCGCTGATATTTAGTACTCTTCTAATAAAATTGTTCGCGGTATTGAATATAATTCTTTTAGGATGCTTCGAATAGAAGTTTATGAGTCGTCCTGAGGCCATAGGTTTCTGGTACCAGTCAATTGTTAATTTGTTTCCCTTGCGTATGATAAGTGTGTCCAGGTATGGTAATCTTCCGTTGGTTTCTTCTTCTTTTGTAAATTTAATCACCCCTATGTTGCAGCTACCTGTAGGGGAAGAATAAAATGTTATTGACGAACGTCGCATGGGAAATAAAATGTAGGTAATTTATCCCTTGTTGGCAACGTTCATTGCCTGCTTTCAGGTACGGAAGTCCTGCGTCCTATTTTTGTCCACTTCCGGAAAGCGATGTGCATTTTTTTTTTGACTGCGCACCAAAACATTTACTTACGCTGCTTGAGAACGGCTGCTATAAACACAAATAGGCTAGGGGACGCTTAGTGTAGGTGTTTGTTTTTTTTTTGTCGTTGTCGAGGTAGGGATAGGTACGTACCCCTGCACACTAGATGCGGCCGATAACCCGGCCGAAAAATGTTGCCCAGCTGGTGTTATCCCTTGATCGGCTATATTTAAACCATTTTGGATGATATTAGGGAAAATAAAATAAAAAGTAAAACTACTTACCTAAAACGCGTGCAGCTGCGAAATAGAAAAATGGGTTTGTTTGTGACATTTGACAAATGTCAACCATATGAGGGCCATTCACAATGGGCGAATTCAGGGTGAGAACTCACATGTAGATGGAGCAGAAGTAGGTGCCCAGGGTGGAAATCGTGGTGGTAAAACTGGATAGGTCAGGGTAGATGCTGCATTTGAAAAACAAATGCTTTTCTAAGGTAGTCTATGAAGGGAGTGGGACAATGGGAAAAATGATAATGCGTACCGATAGATCGGATGATAGAATATGAGAATGGGGGAGGAACGAAAATAACAGCCTCAGACGGATGGTTCGATTTTGGGTCGAACCATTCGTGTACCAACTATCGACGACCTCAGAGGCCATTGATGACACACAGTGTCCGTTTTAAACATAGTGCGTAGTTTTTTTTGTCCTCAAAGCGAGGCAGTAAACGTGCGAAAGTATTTATTATATTTGAAGTTTTTCTGTTATAAACTTCTGTCCGAATATTAAAGCACGAACGTGCCAGACTATTAAATACCCGTGTGTGCTACCTAAGATTTACAAAAAATAGACAATTAAAAGTGGGTGCCTGTAACGCGGAAGGAGACAAAGGAACCAACTAGTACAAGACATAATATAACACATATAAGTGTCCTACCACCTGTGAAAGGGGTAAGTGAGGTTTTTAGTTAAACTAGGAGTAGTTATTATATCAGTGTCTTTAAATTAGGTATTTTATAGTGTGGCGGTCATTGACAAGGTCAATAGTCGTGGCCGCCCATTCTTTTTACGAGGGAGCCCCACGTTGAATCTCCTCAACATTATTCGTCGTCCACGTTGAACTTCAACCCACCACAACGTAAATCCCAAAAAGGTACCTGCAGCCGGAATACTTACAGAGATTCCCGGGGCAGTACTTTCGGTAGTTAAGGTGTGAAGGTCATCTGGGTCAAAGACAAGACCAAGGAAGAAAACAAATTCGAACCGTTTGAGTCGAGAACAAAGATCGCTCCCGGGCGCATATAGATATCCGTCGCATACACAGATTACGTATTGAGATACCGATACATATATTTATTAATTAAAAAAAAAAAAAACAAATTTTAACGTCATCTGCAAAAAAATTGGGATTGCGGGTAGTACATAAGCTACACTTTATATTTCCTTAAATATAAGAGTTTTAGAGGCTACTGTTCGCAGTGCTAATTTAGTTGCTGAGTTAGTTTTAAGTTTTTTTTTTGTTATACATAGTTTGTTTTTTTTTTATCTGGCGTTTCGAATTGTTTCATTTCCCTTTTTTTTTGGTATAAATATTTAAGTGTGATAAGTGCCGTTTGACCCCAAATCGTGTTTTCGTTTGCGTGTCCTCAGTGAGGCGCGTATTTCACCACCTACATAGAGCTCTTTTTAGGTAGGCACGCGGGAATCGTGGTCTTAATTACGGGGTTAAAAATCTGCCCCCTTAAAGTGTTGTTGGTTGTGGGGACAAACAAATCTTAAATTCCGTTTTTCTTTTTGTTACTCATATGTTAATTTTTGTTTTTTTTTGTGTACAACGAAGTTTAAAATTAAATTAAATGATTAAAGTAGTAGTTTATAAAATAAGTAAGGGATGAAAATTGCTAGAAACAACAATAGAATAACTTGAATGCTCATTGAGCAACGCCAGTTGATGGTTTTGTTTTTCCCTGTATTGTTTAGCTCACTGAAAAGTGAGATGGTATGTTGAGAGGATTTTTCACGGGTGTGACGGGGTGAGCTAAAACCCTTTCGGCGAGATGGCGTGATCGGACGACTGCATCCCCAAATTAGGGGAAATTCAAATATCGGCCTACGAGTTTCCAGGTGGGGAGGGAACGGCCCGCGCTGAACAACATCTGCAGCGCCCCTCAGTTTGGTGAAGGTCCGTCCGAAGATGGTGAAGGTAAAGTATGTACCTAGATGTTTGTCTGTTTTTTTTTTTTGGCATGTTTTATGTGTTGTAGTGGGTTAGGTCGAGCGGTGGGGAGCAAGAACCACACCATTCCGGCGAGCTGAGCCGTGCTGAGCAAGCATGCCAAGCTCTTCGCACTCGACATTCCTTTCCCTGTCTATTTCCGATCCTATTGTCGTCGTCGTTTACGACTCTAAAAAAAAGCGACACGACTGTTTGGTATTGGCGACTGAAAATAAACTACTTCTGTCGTGGCGACGATCGACAAATGGCGTCTGAAATGTCAAAAAATGTGGATCGTATTTTTCGACGACGATCGTCGGTATTGCGTGAGGCGTTTTGTGACGACGTTTGTTGTGGAAATGATACATTTCTGTCGTCGACTATTTTGCGGACGACTGTGTGATAATGTGTTAAAAAAAAGTATGTGCACTTAATTTTTAGTTAACAAAAAGACAATTATATTAATTTTGCAGAATGGAGATTACAAATAAAAGGCAATTTCTACATTTAGTGAACGAAATGCAGGAAAATATTCCTTTGGCAAAATCATTCACGAAGGCCTAACAAAAGTGAGGTTAATCGGCAATGGGACGACATAGCCTTATCTCTGAATTGTCTTGGACCATATAAATCTACGCGCTAAAGTAATAAGTTATTACACGACGACCCTAATTAAGGCCATAAAATCATTAATATGATGAAAAACACAGAAAGCGGAAAGATGCAGTACCTGGGTATCGTTTTTTGTATCCCTGCGGATGTGCCACAGGGGTATAAAAAGAGCTGCAACTGATATAGTTTGCATTAAGTTTTAACAACTGCGTGATCAAGTGTTAAAGAAAAGTTTGTGTATTTAATATTTAACTAACGAAAAGATAGTTACATATTCTTTAAAATGAAAATCACAAATAAAAGACAATTTCAACATTTAGTGAAAGAAATGGAGAAAAGGGACTAACAACAAGTGATTTTAATCGGCATATCCTTATCTCTGAATTGTCTTGGACCACCTTCGACTTCGATAGTCTAAAATACATTTAAAATCTGAAAATAATTGTTATTAACACAATGTATGCAATTTAAATTATTTCTACCACCCACTTAATGTCGGGCAAATCCAATGGATTGGATTTGGTTCGAATTTCCTTCCTTAACTTTACCAGCACTTTTTTCTGGTTTTCTTCTTCGTCACTGCCTTCAAAAAACATGTCACACTATTCATTTTTGATTTGTTTTATTAAATAATTAACCAAGTCACAAACAAAACACCAGACCAAATATAAATTCGTCGACTGAAATGTCAAATCCCATGTGTCATAGTTTGTGGAATGTATGTGGGATGTGAGAGTTCAGAGAGTCGAGTCGTTTCAGTTACGCAATACCAAATTCCAAACGACTCGACACGACAAACGTCGCCAGTCGTTTGCGACAGACGACGACGACAATAGGGGTGAATGTGTCGATGGAACGCGTTCAATTTATTTAATGTTTCATTTATTTTGTCAATTTTAATTATCGCGAAAAGGTCATCTACGTATGTATTTGGTCACCAATCTCGGTTTAGTTTCCAGCTCGTCAATGGATTTATCTAATAATTCTTCCATAATTATGTCTGCTATAACTGGTGATGCCGGGGATCCCATGGGCATTCCTATTTGTTGTGTGTAAACCACGTCGTTATATTTAAAATATCTGTTATCTTTTATGCAGAAGTTTAAAATGTCCATGAAAATGTCTTTGTCCATATTAGTGAAGTCCTTAATTTTTGTCCATTTGTTTTGAATGACATTTAACGCTAAATTAACAGGAATGCTAGGAAATAATGAGACTACATCAAACGAGATAATCATTTCATCGTCGTATATATAAATATATAGGTGTTATTAATACGGTTCTTGAATTCTACACCATTGTTAATATTGTACATTGAATCTTTAGTCAAGTTTTTCAAAATCGTTATAACATATTGGCATAATCCAATAAATGTGTAATTTATGTGATTGTATCCAACAAATGTGGATTGTATTTTTCGACGACGATCGTCGGTATTGCGTGAGGCGTTTTGTGACGACGTTTGTCGTGGAAACATTTCTGTCGTCGAATATTTTGCGGACGACTGTGTGATAGGATGTGTTAAAAAAAGTATGTGTAGTACTTAATTTTTAGTTAACAAAGAGACAATCATAGTTATTTTGCAGAATGGAGATAACAAATAAAAGGCAATTTCTACATTTAGAGAACGAAATGCAGAAAAATATTCCTTTGGCAAAATCATTCACGAAGGGGCTAACAAAAAGTGATTTTAATCGGCAATGGGACGATATAGCCTTATCTCTGAATTGTCTTGGACCACCTTCGACTTCGATAGTCTAAAATACATTTCAAATCTGAAAATAATTGTTATTAACACAATGTATGCAATTTAAATTATTTTTGCCACCCACTTAATGTCGGGCAAATCCAATGGATTGGATTTGGTTCGAATTTCCTTCCTTCATTACCAGCACTTTTTTCTGGTTTTCTTCTTCGTCTCCAGTCAAAAAAATCAGTCAAATATTGAAAACAAATAATTCCAGTCAAAAAAAACAGTCGAAAGTGAAAACAGCTATTTTTTGATATCAAAATAAAACAAAAATAGTTTTTATTTAATAAAAAAAAAAATAAAAATAAGTCGTACTTTATTTCACAGCAATAGTTTTTGTATACGTGGGTCAATTTAACAAATATAGTAACAATTATTAATTATAAAATACGTTAACTGGTTATTATTCTATACCATTAAAATACAGTCTTCTGAATCTGAATCTGAATCTCAGAAGTGAGTCGCTTTACACTTGAACAACGTTGGGAAATATTGAAAAAATATGTCCAAAGTGAGTGCTATGTATCCCAAACAGTATGTTTTTTTGAAAAGAAGTTTTGACCGAAGCACCCAACGCGACTGCTGTACGCAAGTTTGTCCAAAAAGTTCGTGAAACTGGTGTGCTAGTGGACGGATTGCGGAGTGGTGGCATCATTGGACCATTTTTCTTCGAAAATGAGGCTGGGAACAACTTTTCGGTCAACGGTGGGCGTTACAGAGCCTTGGTAACCGACTTTTTTTTTTACTGAAGGACCGATATTATGCCAACAATCGGGAAACGATTCAAGCAGTTAAGGCCAATATCATCCAGGCAATCCGTGAGATACAGCCCGAAACCATCAACAAGGTCTTGGAAAATTGTAGTGACAGAATATAATTAATGGGAATATTTGCTCTTACTAATAAAGCCATAATACATGGATAAAATTTGATATGTACTTAGTTTTCTTTCCAAATTTCAAAATTTGTACAACATGTTTTTTTATCTCGCAAATTATGTATTTCTAGTGGTCAAAATAGAGTTGTGTTTATTTTTTGTTTCTAAAATCTGGAGTGAACAGCTGCCATAACTCAAAACATAAACTACATACAACAAACCGAATTAAATGCAAAGGCATTCAAAATTCTCAAGAGACGCTGTGCAAATTGCAAGAAATACTAGATTCGATTTGACTTTTAGCGGTTTGCGGAAAATGGGTGTGTTCAGTTCATTGCACTGCGCGAATGCTCGTTTACATTTTAATTTTTTTAGGAATTTAGTCAACAAATAAAAACAGTCAGCTTGATTTACAGTCAAAAGCGAAAAAACTCCAGTCAAAAAAAACAGTCGGCTGGATTTCATTTTTTTTTTTCCAGTCAAAACCGAAAAAATCCAGTCAAATTTGACCGGAAAACAGTCAAACTGGCAACACTGATACTAATACCAGTTTGTTAAGTAATATGGTCATTTCTTACTTACTGCAGGCACAAACAACCGGAAAACCAAACAATCAGGCCTATTCGGCAAAATCTTTTATCCATTTTTCCTGTTATTCTGTTATGAATTTCCATACAAAAGTTCGAACTGTCAAAAAATCTTTTACGATCTCCAAAATTGGTATTCTGCGTGCAAAAATCTTTTATGAAATCTGTTATAAATCATAACAGAATAAAAGACAGCATTTTGTGACTTTTATCATAAAAGATTTTTATTAATTAGAAAGTTTTGGATTGAAAGGGATAATCTATATAATTTATGGACAACTAAATGTTTACAAAAGAAGACAAATGTAATAATTGTGCATAAACTAGTGGGTTTGTAATGGAAAATAATTTGGAAATTTATATTTTTGCTTTAATTCGCGAGGAACTCAATGTCGAGTAGCTACTTCTCCGGAGCGGCTCATGTTTCGGTTGTTTGGTCATGTTAAACGCATGTCCCCAACCAGGATCCCACGACGTCCTATGGAATCCGTACCATCATCAGGCAGGCGTCCTCTATGTAGACCCAGGATGAGATGGTTATATCAAGTTCATAATCTCTCCTCTTGCCGTATGGGGATTGTGCCCTTGATGATTTAGAGACGATGACGGAGAATCGAGAGCTATGGAGGGTCCACTTGAGCAACCTATACCCACAACCCATTTCATAGATAAGCGGACCATTGAAAATGATTGAATGAATTTTTTTGGTTCAGACGAAGACACCCACACCGATTACTTTTGCTGGAACTAAGATTAAATAGTAATCCATTTGATCTTCCTAATGTGCGTTTTACTCGCTAGAATAATAATGAACAAATTGGAACAATTTACAAAACACGAATACAACCATTTCATTTCAAATGCAGGTAAATTGTATTTCTAATGACGATGTAAAGTTGGGTATTTATTTCAAGTTTCTCGCGACACTACATTTTTATGGATACAGTTCATATCAGGCATCAATAGGAACACATTTTTCGTTTATCGCAGCCCAGTACATCGAGATCGATTCAGTTGGTTACTGATTTGAAATAGAGTTTTCTAATTGCATTTTGCTCCATGTACTAAGAGCAATATACTTCTTTTTGCCTCGTCGTGGTTTTTTGTTGTCTTTTTCCTAAAAAGATGTTCCAGTATTTATTACACAATTATTTAGTTTGTAATAAATCAAAACATACTTTTTTCAGACTGCATTTTAATATGTTTTTTGCACAAAATTGATCAGGTGCCTACCGCCTATGTATAAAAAAAAACTCTGCGGTTTGTTTTGACAGCTTCGTAACAGATTTTCAAGTTTCGAACTTCCATAACAGTTCATAGTTCATTTATTTATTGAAAGCTTACACATTAAGATAACAATAATCTTATAGACTAGTGCAAGGCTTAAATATAATTCATTCAATGAAAACAACAAGCTACATAACATGTTATATGTTAGGTTGATTGAATATTTTTAAGGGTATTCTCTTTCTGTTTTTAAGTTGAGAACATAATATTACATTACAACTTAAATTCATTGACTCTGCAATAGCAAACACATAGTATGGAATATACAATATACATCTCTGTTTTCACAAACAAAATACAATAAAGCATGAGTATTAATAAAATAAAATATTAGTCAGAAACTGTCTGGAAATAAGACTGTAACCCATTGCGAAACTGCGCAATGGTACTTGACCTTCTTAAATGTCGTGGAAGGGAGTTCCAAAGACGGGTTACATTAATGAAGAACTGGCGCTCCGAAGAAAGATAACGGTACCGTGGAAGAATGAGCTGTTGGGATCTGTTTGATGAAGCAAAACGTAGTCTATTAAATAAATAACTGGGTTGATGTGTCTGAATTACATTGAATAACAATATGAGTGATCTAAAACGTAAAAGATGGTCAAAGGAGATATTATAGATTTGTCGGGAGAAATCGGAGATACATATGATCGAAACGCCTCAAGCCATAGATGTAACGCGCAGTGTTATTAAAAGCAACATTAAGCTTTCTTCTGCTGATTGCATCACATCTGCAGAAAATTTCACAGCCATATGTGAGGATTGGAACAACGAGTGTCCTTGCAAGTAGCAATCGTGTGTTCAATGGCGTATAGTGTTGTGAGGCCCACAACATTCGAAGTGCACCATAGACTTTGCCTACCGCCGCATTAATATGCGTATCCCAAGATAATGTCCTGTTAAATAGCATTCCAAGATTTTTTGCCGTTTCGACATATTCTACGGTCGAGCCGTTTAGACGAATTACAGGAAAATATGTATGATAGGTCGACGGGCTTCCTACTAATCACTAAACATTTGGATTTATTAGGATTGAGAAATAGTCCATTCCTCTCCGCCCATACTGAAATCCAGAAATTTCCAGATCAGCGTTGACTCTACTTGCGCAGTCTTCGATCAGACCAAGAGGGCAACTTCTGAACAATTGTACATCATCAGCGTACATATGTACAGAAGATGAACTGACTATGGAAGGGAGCTCGTTGACGTATAAGGAAAAGAGAAGAGGTCCTAGTATGGAACCCTGGGGGACTCCTCTCGTTGTTGGGAGAAACTCGGATAATATATGACCGATCGAAACAGCTTGTTTTCTGAACCTAAGATAGGAAGACATTAATCTAACGGCCGATGTTGAAAACTGGTAACAGTAAGCTAGTTTGTTACACAAATTGTCGTGATCCACTGTGTCAAATGCTTTCGAAAAGTCGAGAAGAATTAAAAAAGTAGCTTGACCATCATCTATAGCCTTCCTGATATCCTCCACAACATTGATAACAGCGGTTGTACAACTGTGGTATCGTCGGAAACCGGATTGCATTGAGGAGAGCAGATTGCTTGAGCGAATATGGGCATTTATTTGCTTTTGCATGATGCGTTCAAACACTTTAGAGAAATATGGTAGAATGGAAATAGGTCTATATTCATGGCTATTAGGGCTCTTTTGAATCGGTAGGACTTTCGCTAGCTTCCATTGGGTAGGAAAAACGCTAGTTGTTAAGATGGTATTGAAAATATGTGTGACAGAGGGTAGTATAATTGGTAAAATTGCCTTGGCAAAAACTGGGTGAATGCCATCTATACCGACCGCAGTCGATTTTATCGATAAAACACTTGCAACCACGTCCGCGCTTTCAACACCGGAGAACTCGAACATTCGTTCATTTGAGTTGTGAGTACCATATTGGGGGTCGGGGGTGCTTTGAGGGACTAGATTCAGAATTGGAAAAGGAAGCGTTACAAAGGTGTGATTAAGTTCGTTTACATCGATATTAGTGTCAAGGCCAGTGTTACGCTTTCCAATTCCAATGTCTCGCAGATTTTTCCAAAGTTGACGACTTTTCATTGCTGGGTTTAATTTATTATAATACATTTGCTTTTTCGCAGTACTAATTTTGGAAACGATCTGATTGCGTAGTGTACGGTAAAGACGTAGATGGACATCTATGCGAAAGCGTTTCCACACATTGTAGGCACGATTACGTTGTAAAATGAGCATTCGAATCTCGTTAGAAAACCAGGTGCATTGGTCATTCTTAGTCAATTTAAATTTAATAGGAACATGATTATTAAAAAGTGTGTTAATATTCCGGGTTAGGAACTCAATTTGATCACAAGGGCAGGGCATACATAGCACACGCTCCCATTCGACATTTCGGGCGCTTTGTTCCAGGCTTTGGTAGTTAATATGGTCAAAATCCCTATATTCATAAGTTTCTACAGATAATATCAGATGAAAATCAAAAGTTAAATATATTAGATCATGTCTGGAGAAGGCAGGTGCTGACAGTTGATCATACAATAATTCAAATTTGGTATCACTAACAAAGAAAACGTCTAATGCCCAAAACACATGTGCAGAAATTCTGAATGCTTCACTGCATGCAGTACTGCAGATGAAACACATGTGCAGAATTCAATTTGCAGCGGTTGCTGTCAATGATGGGAAAAATATGTGAGGGAAACAAAGACGACAAATAATTCCCGTCTCTCTTTTCCTCGTATGCATCAGTAGCTGAATTTAAAAATTCGATGCTGCCAAGGCTACTTAATTTAATTCACTGCGTTGCTATGCAGTGGATTTAGAAATAGAGACATGTTGCAGTGCTGCGGTGGCTGCAGAATTTACATTTGTTTCACCACATAAGAACATGTGTATTCTAATCCTGCTGCGCAGTGAATTCTGCACGTGTGTTTTGGGCATAATAATGTACTAGATTCAGAAGTAAAATGAGTGGCGAACGTCATATTGACCGGAAACAAATTGAGTGCCCTCATGCCATTGACAAGAGAACTTTCTGCTAAAAGGTTACTGTTTAAATCACCCCCAACTATTATTTTGGGGTAAGATACGGAGATTCTTTCTAATAGTTCAAGCAGTGGCGTGATGTCAATATTTTTATTAGGTCTGTAAACGGACCCTAGGAGCAAGCTGTTTGTTCCCGATATGAGTTCAACAAAAACATAGTCGATCTGACTGCCCACTCCTGACTTACACTTCAACTTGCATGATATGCCCTTACGTACATAAATTGCTGATCCACCTCGATCTCTTCCAATTCTATCACCACGAAAGAGCCTGTAACCATCCACTCTATAGACACTGTCATTTAAATCACCTTTAAACCATGTTTCTGAGACACAGACAGCATCAACCTTAGAACCCACAAACAAATCCCTGAACTCATCCAGTTTTGGAAGCAAGCTTTGTGCATTTATATGACAAACTTGCAGACCATTCTTTTGGTTGCTTAATACGCGTATCATAGAACGAACGACCCCATCATTGTTTCCGTCCATAGAAACTCCACGAACATCACTAATTTCCATCGCAAAATATTAAACGTATTATATATAGTACGTACAGCCTTAGTTCGAAACAGTCGATTTAAAGAGGAAAAACCAAAAATACAGAAAAGAGAAAAGAAATGTATTGCGTATATAAAATTAGAAAGAGCAAAAAAAAAAGAATGAATTAAAAATAATAATTTAAAAGAAAAGAAAGTAATATTAAAATAATAATAATAATATTAATAATAATAATACTAAATAGTTTGGGAAGCTTTTTAATTATCCATGTGGGCTGGCAATTCCTTTAAGTGTGTGATGTTATCGATATGAACAGCTTCATCAGCAGAGTGGCACTTGACATATACGAGACCACGAAGAGTGTAAACAGAAGACAGTTTGTTTTGTTTTTTTAATTCAAGTGCCGCGTGTAGTAAATTGTTATTGTTTTTCGTAAGGCACTCACGCAGGTAAATCGTACGGTCCGATTGTAGCCCAATATCTTTGAGACAAAGTTGTTTTTTATTGGCTTTCCGATATTTAGCGATTGACGTGAGAACAAAGTTCCTATCATACGGCGACCGGAATTTAATTATAACCGAGGAGTTGTTGTTCTTCGGACGGGGTCGGAAAATGTCGACAACGATTGGTGGTTTCAAATTAATTGTGTGACAGATGTGATTAAAAAGTGATTTGAGGTTTTCATCGGGTGTATGGGGGATGCCAAAGAGTACTGCATCACGAGCTACACTTTTGTTGTCGTAGTCCTCTTGAGCGCTTTTAATAACACCGAGCTGTGATTTAACATCTGATAATTCGCTTGTGCAGCCAATCAATTTGTTTTTCGTATCCGATAATTCGCAATTTACATGAGACAGTGAAGTGCTTAGTTGTGAGATTTCGGATTTGAGTATCTCAATGTTATTGCTTGACGTTGTTTGAGTGATTTCAAGTTTCGTAACCCTTTTGTTGACATCGGAGATGTTTTTGCTGAGTTCGGCGAACTGGGTTTCCATTTTCAACGCAAGAGTGTCATTATGTTCTTTCATTTTTGATGAGAGCAGACCGATTATAAACTCACTTTGGGTTTTGAGCTTCTCGTCCATTTTCTCCCACATCTTATCATCATTAGCAGTCATTTTTTTGTTTGCTATTGTTTGTTGCGGCGATCCAATGGAAGTTCGAGGAGAGTTACGGTGCTGAATGTCGAACTTGGTGGTACACCGTTTTTTACCAGACATTTATGTAACTAGTTGTAAGTAGTTGTAGTTTTGGTTCGCACTAAGGGGTTTGACACATTTATGTAACTAGTTGTAAGTAGTCGTAGTTTTGGTTCGCACTAAGTGGTTTGACACTGTTGGAGTGGTTCGACACTTGTTCAGGGGTTTGACATAAAAAACACAATCAAATGGATAATTAGATTTAAATTTTATAGTATTAATGTCACCAATACGGAAAGTCTTCAGATTTTGCTGATGGAGCTTTATGATTTTAATTAATAGCTAATAGAGAAAGATCAATTTGGTTCGTAATAAGTTAAAATTATCTTAGGAAAAACTGCCCGCCAGAAAAAACACGTCTATTCAGTAGCTCGCTGCATACTCATAACAGATTTTCATAAAAGTTCGAAACCCTGAATACGATTTATAAAAGATCTTTTATGGTCGAGATCTTTTATGATTCATAATAGAAAATTCATAACAGAATAAAAGATTTTGCCGAATAGGCCTATACGGCTTACGGTTTCTGCACTGTCAAACCTTTCGCGATTGTCTGACAAAATCCGAGTATAACTGTCCTGAAACAGCTTCTATCATTCTACTGTTTGGCTACGTCATAGAATTGTAGATCCTTTCCATTCCCCGGAAATATAACTCACAAGCGAACAGCTGGACCAAGAGTGGTATTTGGAAATGTGGGGCCTTTGGCGAAAAAAAATGTCTTTGCCCAAATCTGAGAAACCATTAATTTTTTATATTGGAATTAAATGTTTGGTTTTGATTTTAAGCACCACGTCCACGATAGACTTATTTTCAGCAGCAATCAGTTTTTACTTTGTTTTTTTTTTTTTTTTCAGATATTTGAAACGGAATTCCTTAACCACCTTCCTCGGCCCTATTTCACCAACCACCAACTTTTCACTTTGCATTTTTCAATTTTTCACTTTATCTTTGCAAATTTCGAAATTATTCCTTTGCAAAGCTGAAATGTTCTCTCTTTGCAAAATTCGTTTCACCAAACACAAATTTTCAAAGTGCAAAGCATGTTTTTGCAAATTGAAAAGTTTTGCGAATTTGCAAAGAATTTGTTCATTTCGTTTCACCA
Source organism: Cheilosia scutellata (assembly GCA_955612985.1). Taxonomy (NCBI): domain Eukaryota; kingdom Metazoa; phylum Arthropoda; class Insecta; order Diptera; family Syrphidae; genus Cheilosia; species Cheilosia scutellata. Next base: position 73,824,367 of record OY015313.1, on the reverse strand, counting down.
AACAAATTACATTTGCACTTTGCATTTAAAATCGTGAAAAGTTTATCAGTAATATGCAAAGAAAAAAAATCGTTTGCAATTGAGCTTTTGTTGTGAACAGTTGGTGAATATAATTAAACATATGTGCAAGTGAAGTGGGAATACTTAATCATTTAAACAGTTATGCAGGTTATATTAAGGTATACAAATGTCTAATATGACTAAAATGTGGGCGTAAAAGTGGGTGTTATTTGCTTAGAACTAGAAGAGTTGTTTATGGTTCCTATTGGATTTGCCACAGCAGTTTTGGCTTTTACAAATATATACCGTATGTGAATACAGATCGGTATTTGGGTAGTCATTTTTGAGAAATATTTAATTTTCTGAGAAAAACGAAGTACGTGATCATGTTTAGAATGCTTATGTTGACTTAAATATGTATAGTGGTGGAAAAAATAATAGAAACAAGCTGGTTCTTCGTCTCTTATCGCAAAAATAAAATGTTTTCGGGAAAAAAGATAAATTAAACCCATAAAAAAAATAAATAGGCGGCGCAACAGGCGGTAGACACCCAAGGCCTAGCTTCTCGCAACCATTCGTTTTGTGTGAGAGTCTATTTTTGGAACGAATGGAAGGGACCTACAATTTTATGCCGAGTCCGAACGGCTGAATTGAGAAGCTTTTTCAGGACAGTCATACTCTCGGATGTTTGTCAGACGTTCGCGAGAGGTGGCGCAGTAGAAAAAACCTTAAGATGTAATTTGTGTTTTTCCGGGGATCGAACCTGGGATCCCTCGCACAGTAGTCCAGCACACTAACCACTGCGCTACTGCGCCCACAAATTAAACCCATACTAATAGTTTTAATACAATGTAATGAAGAAATGTAACATTAAAATGTTTAATAAAAAAAGAAGAGAAATAGTGAATAAATGCCGATTCTGGTTTTCCTTAATTTTGGCCTGGAAAAAATAATAGAAACAAATTAGTTTTTCTGTTTTTTTTTTTCTGTTAGGAATTAATTTACAGTAAAGGTGTTTCATATCCTTTTAATACTTGGTCGTTGCGCCCTTATTTTTTATAACTGCTCCACATCGCTTCGTCCCATGGAATGAACCAACTTGGCACAAGTCTTGGGAGTTATAGAGTGCCATGCATTTTGAATAATTGACCACAGTTTTTCCTTATTTTGGCTCTGCAGCCTCCGATCCTGCGCATAAGGGTGTCCCATAGATATTCTATCGGGTTAAGATCAGGAGATTGTGATGGCCACTCCATAACGTTGATTTTGTTTTTTATGAAACCATTCTTTGGCCAACTTTGAGGAGTGCTTGGGGTCATTATCCTGCATAAACTCCCATTTAATAGGCATGTCCTCTTCAGCAAATGGCAGGATAACATTGTTTAAGATTTCCACGTAGTCTACGGCACACATTTTATCCTTTATCATGAAAAGTGGACCAACCCCAGATACTGAAAAACACCCCCAAATCATTAAATTTCCTCTGCCATGTTTAACTGTCTTCTTTGTATATTTGGCATCGAATTCGCAATTCTTTGGTCGTCTGACGTATATTTTCCCATCGGAACCAAACAAATTGACCATAATTGAGCTTGGTTTCATCCGATCATAATACGTTATTCCAATTAGCACGGTGGAGGTGTTTGTTGGCGAAACTTAGTCTCTCTTTAGTATTTTTATTGCTCAAGTATGGAACTTTTCTATGACTTCTCCCAGGAAGACCTGCTTCCTTTAATCTATTTCTTATTGTACGACTTGTAACGGGTGCGTTTAAATCATTTTTTTTTTTTTAAATGGTTTCTTCTTGCATAGTCGTATTAACAGTTTGTCAAATCATGGAGTCTTTTTTCGTTTTCTGCATCTGGTTTCTACTTTGGGACTTGAATGGATAGCTAAGAATACTTTTTAGACCTTTTTTTTAGAACACTTTACGACCTTAGCTATTTCATCCATTGTTTTGCCGTCTTTTTTATCACCTCACGCTCAGAACTGGTGCAAAGGACTCCTAGACCCATTTTGACAAAATGTTAATTTCATAGTTTTAAGATTTTCTTCTAAAAAACACTAAATTACCTACATGATAAACTAATTTACAACTATTTCAATTAAAACAATACCGAGCTTTACTGCAAAATCACTGATTGATGCCGACTGTGGTAATCGTTTGTTTCTATTATTTTTTCCAGGCAAAATAACATTTTTGCTCAGACTTTTTACTGTTAGACGAAAACTAAAAGGTGATAAGAGCGAATTGCTGCAGCATTTCAAAGTACTTTTACCTAGCATTTGAATATAGAATTGATTTCGGAGAAAGACCAAATTGTATGCAGTTAATGATGGTTCAGCATTATGTAAATACTTGTTTCTATTATTTTTTCCATCACTGTATATGTATATTGATTAAAATCGTTGGAGCGGCTTTTTGTAAAATTATGCAAACATTTGGTACAATGTTGGGTTCGAAAAACACAGTTCTTAAACTGTTCTGCTAAAAACTGAGTACGACGTTTTCTTCAGGATATAAACATTACCCAGCAGTTACATTTTCTTCCAAATTGAAAATGGAGTTTCCGAGGTATTAGCAGTTTTTAAAGTACCATTTTTAGGGATTGGGGTGGAAATAGAAGAACCCATTCATGGTTCAAAAAAAACTGTTTTGCAACAGTTTAGCTCAAACTGAGTAAATGGTATTACTATGGACTTAAGCATTACCCGCCAGTTACATTTTTATCATAATCGAAAATTTCGTTTTTGGGATATGAGCAGCTTTTTAAAGAACTATTAGTAGCGATTTGGGTGGATATTAAAGGGCGCACTCATTTTAGAGAAAAACTGAGTTTGCTATCAAGTTAAGAATGACGATAGTACCTTAAAAATAAGTTTTTGCTAAAATCGTTTTTACCGTTTTCGAGAAAAAGCAAATTTTGAAAAGTACCGTTGTTGGACTTTTTAGCGAAAAACAGGGTAAGCAGTCATGTTAGACATGCCTACAATAACTCAACTAACAAAAATCGAAATTGTTTGAAATTTTTTAAAATTTTTATATGGGAGGTACCTACCGTTAATGTTAGGGTTAGAATATAAAAAAGACCTCCTAGCGGTGAGCCTACTTTTAATGTAATAAAATGTAACGGTGAGCCAACAAACTCTAACTACGAAGTTTGAAACAAATCCGTCCAAGCGTTTAGATTTCAGAGCTATGGGACAGACAGACATACGGACGAACAGAATTGTGAGACTCACTTTTTTGAGTTCCCCTATCATCGTAATATCAGAATTGATCAAAATCTCGAGTTCGAAAACAATATCTTTCTCTTACTGTGTACGTATACGAGAAAGTTAAGTTAAGTAGGCCGATGCCAAAAAAAAAGTACATGACTGGGTGAACATAAGTACCTATGTACTTGCTGCTATATAGTTAGAAATCTATAAGTTTTAAGTTATTACATAGTATTTATTTTGTATACCATGGACGTAAGTAACTCACATGTCTAACATTTTGCATAATTATGACTTGTATGCATTGGAGGGTATCGAGGCATCGATCAGGCCGATGATAAAGTTATTACTTGCTTTAATTGTTCTGAACTTGGACGCTTTATTTTAGGATATTAGGTAGATATGTTAAATATTGCTCAAATTTCAGTTTGAATCGAAATTCACAGAGTATTAGAAAACAATTTTTTTAAACCCAACAAATAATTTTACAACAACAAAACTTGCTCTATATTACGTGGTGGGTGCAATTAAATAAACAAACATATGCATATGTTTTTCACATAAATGCAAAGTTCTCTTTTTTAATTGGTGAAACACTTTTACTTTTCACTTTGCAAAAAGGTCTGAAAAAGCAAAAATGCAAAGTCGTGAAAACTTTGCATTTTTAGTGAAACACTTTGCAAAATTGCAAAGTGCAAAGTGAAAAGTGGTTGCTGAAATAGGTCCTTGATCACAAAATAAAAAAATGTCCTTACTGTAAAAAAGTATTTGCTCGCGTGTCTAACCTAGGGAGTCATATATGGGGTCATAGCATCGAAAGGCCATTTGTGTGTCCCCTATGTTCTAAAAAAGGTTTCACAGCTACTCGAGGATTGCGCATCCATATCATAGCTCACACAGAGAAGGAAGCAAGAACGTTATTTAGTGAAAGAGACTACTTAATGCATCAAAAAATGCATGAGGAACATCAGACCAGAGGTTTACCTGAACCCTATCCAAAAGATCTATTTTTGTGTGCAAAAAAACGTTTGATACATTCGGATAATTGTGACGACTGCATTTTTGAGAAGGGCGCTAATCTTAATCCAGTCAAAGCCACCGAACTGTCCTCAACATCTGAGTGGGTCAACGACTATTTGGAAAATGTAGATGTCCCACCAAGCGCATTAGATAATCTTTTAGCGGAACCATCTCATCAAGATACCATTTGGCTGCCACCACCTGCATATTATGTAATATCACAATTCAGCAAAAATAACTGCAAATGGAGAGACGTCATTTAAGGTTATCAATGAACCGATTAACGAAAACGAAGCTGTACCACCTGATCGGACCAAGGAAGATGCAAATGAAATTATGGGGGCAGAAGCGTATGGTAAATTTACGTGAGAACTTATAGATTGCAAAAGGGTAAGTTGTAAAAATGAGAGTGCTTGACTAGTTAGTATCCCTTATTTTGGCAGGAGTTTACGCAATATAATGAGATCATCTACCATTACACATATCTAAGCATTGTTTAGGACCTCCACCGATTAAGTGTCCCATAATGCTTCATGATATTTGCGGCAAATTTGGAAGTACGCAACCATATAAAATCACATATAAAGTGTGACTACAAGTGTCCGTTTTATCCTAAATCATACTGGGAGTCAAATGGCTTAAATCTTCACCTACGCACACATGCCGGAGAACGACCGTATAAATGTCCAAAGTGTCCGAAAATGTTCAAGTGTGCGTCGGCCAGAAGTAAAGGCACACTTAAACACCCATAGGATTTGCAAAGAATATAGGTGCAACGTTTGCTGCAAAGAGTTCTTCGCTACCACCGGACTGTTAATGCACATGAAAGGCCATGCAATTATCAAGGAATTACAGTGTCATTTTTGTAAGAAACAATTTCCAACCAGAAATCGCTTGCTAAGACATAAGAGGAGCGTATGTGAAAAAAAATTAAAGCCAATGTAGTTTATAGATGTCTCGAGCAAATTGTAATTATTAAAATCGGACCAGTCGTTAAGGAGTTCAGTGAAAACACAAGTACAGAAAAATTGTATATGCATTGTATTATTATTATAAATTCATATAAATACATTACTTATGTCTTATATGTATATAAAACTAAACGTATAAAAAATGTAGAGATATAGGTACTATATACGAGGGGAGTTCAATATATTCTCGGTATGGGGAGGATACTCCAAGAATATGACTAAATAATTTTTGGATTTTAGTAATTCCATTATTCAAGTGTTTTACTGTAAAATTTCATTTGGCTGTTATTATTAGTTTGCTTTTTGTCTTGGCTCGCAATCGCAATGGCTGGCGTGGCCAAGATAACGAAAATTTAGCACCGAGCTGTATTGTAAGGAATTTTTGGGGCTGTGTAGGGAAGATCCGGTAAGAATTTTTAATAGAACTGTTACTGGGGGAGAAACGTTGGTTCATCATTATGATCCTGAAAGCAAACAGGAGTCTATGCAGTGGCACAAAAAGGGCACAGGTCCCCCGAAGAAGTTCAACGTCCCTCAGTCTGCTGGGAAGATGATGGCTGCAGTGTTTTGGAACTCAAAGGGAATTTTGCTAATAGAGTACAAAAAAAAAGGTGAAACCATAAACGCCACATCCTACGCATCAACTTTGCATCATTTGCGGGAAGAAATAAAGAAAAAAAAGACGGGGGTAAACTGTCTGCTGGAGTCTTGCTTCTTCACGACAACGCTCCGGTGCACACGGCTCATGTTTTTAAGGCTGCATTGCGAGATTGTGGTTTCGAAGAGATTGAACACCCACCCTAAGTGCGGACCTTGCCTATAGTGATTTATTTTTGTTCCCAGATTTAAAAAAAATCTTCGTGTGAAGCGATTTACCGATGCGTCCCGTACACGCAGTAAATACTTTCTTGTGCAATGTCACTGACAATACAACCCAAAGGCAGTGGCACGTGGATATTCGTGTGGAAAACGTAGTGATAACATTTTTAGTCGACACCGGAGCACCGGTCACAATAATTCCATCTTCTCTTTTTAAATCCAAGTTAAAAATGATGAAGCTTGTGAAAACCGACCGTGTTCTAACCGGCCCTACTGGTAATTTACTTAAAATTTTGGAAAAAATTTGAAAGCAAATTAGAGTACAAAAATAACGGCCTAAAAACAAGTGTTTATGTAATAGACCATGTACATACTCCGCTATTAAGTCTAAAGGACGGTGAAGCATTAAACATTATCTCTCGTGTAAACCAATTTGATAAGAAAAAAGGCGATAGAGAGGTAAGTGGAGTCAATATCACCATAGAATTCCCAGAACTATTTAAAGGCCTAGGGTGTTTACCGGGAGACTACACCATTGAGTTAAAGAAGGACGCAACATCATTCGCAGTACATTCCGCGCGAAGAATACCGATTCCATTAATGGACAAGCTAAAACAAAAACTTGATACAATGATTGAGCAAGATGTAATTAAACCAGTAGAAAAACCAACCGAATGGTGCGCCCCGATAGTCATAGTAAACAAGCCTAGTGGAGACATACGGTTATGCGTGGATCTCACCAAGTTAAACGCATGTGTCAAAAGAGAATGGCATCCTATCCCAGTGCCAGAATATTCTTTAGCGCAACTAGCAAATGCCAAGTATTTTTCAAAACTCGATGCCAATTATGGATTTTGGCAGATCAAACTAGCCCCCAAAAGTTAATTACTTACCACATTTTTAACTCCTTTTGGTCGTTTTTGTTTTCAGCGCTTGCCATTTGGAATTACATCTGCACCAGAACACTTTCAACGCAAAATTCAAGGTGTTCTCCAGAATCTACCAGGAGTCATATGTCATATGGATGACATTTTGGTATATGGAGCCACAATGGAAGACCACGACGTAAAGCTGAGAAACATTTTGACCAGACTGAAGTCAGCAGGTATCACGCTCAACAAGGATAAATGTTCCATCGGGGTTACAAGTGTGATATTTGTTGGACACCACATAGATCAAGAGGGCATCAAACCAGAATCGTGCAAAATAGAAGCCATTCAGAAATTTCGACGACCGTCTAATGTAGGAGAACTTAGACGATTCCTAGGACTTATGAACTATCTAGGTAAATTCGTTCCAAATTTGTCGCAATTACTAAATCCACTAAATGAGCTTTTACATAGTAACGCAGTTTTTCAATGGGATTGTATGCAGGACGCCACTTTTGAAAAGATTAAATCGATATTAACATCTCATCCTACTCTCATACCGTTCAACCCAAAGCGTCGAACAGTCGTTTCAGCAGACGCGTCTTCATTCGGCATAGGTGCCGTCTTGCAACAGGATGATGGCAGAGGCAAGTTAAAACCAGTTGCATACGCTTCGCGTACTCTTTCGGAAGGCGAAAAACGATACGCACAAATAGAGAAGGAGTCTTTGGCACTCACTTGGGCTTGCGAAAGATTTCGAGACTACCTTTTAGGGATGCAGTTTGAAGTAGAGACTGACCACAAACCGCTGGTGGCCATATATTCGACGAAAAACCTTAACGACTTGACACCTAGGCTCCAAAGGATGCGAATGAGAGCGATGCAGTTCTGTTTTCAAGTCAGATACACACTAGGGAAACAACTGATTGCAGCCGACGCACTTTCACGCCAACCGCTGGATAAAATGGATGAAACTGATCTAGAAGAAGATCTGGGTGTCTACGTTGTTGAAATCCTATCTGATCTTCCCGCTACAGATCACAAAACTAAACAAATTTAAGAAGCACAACAAACAGACGAGCATATAAGGATTGTTACTCAATACACACTTAAAGGATGGCCTAAACGACAAGCAGCGTGTCTCGTTAAAGAGTTTTGGAATGATCGTTTCAGCTTTTCAGTTAACGATGGCTTGCTCATGCATGGAACACGCATCGTTATCCCAAAGTGTCTTCGAAATTATATTTTAGAGCGGATACACATTGGGCACCTTGGAATAGTTAAGTGCAGAGCTAGGGCCAGGATGGCGGTATGGTGGCCAAACTGTTCAAAGGACATAGAACAATTTATCTCAAGATGTCATATCTGCATAAAAGATAGAATTCCTCGACACGAACCGCTGATGCCATCAGTAGTTCCAGAGCGCCCATGGCAAATTATTGCAGGTGATTTATTTTCATTGGGCACTAATCATTTCTTACTCGTTGCAGATACATATTCGAGGTATCCAGAGCTGGCACGCTTAGAAGATTTATCATCACGATGCGTCATCAACCATCTGAAGTCAATTTTCGCTAGACATGGAATTGCAGACGTTTTTAGGAGTATCAATGGGCCACAGTTCGCCTCAGCAGAATTCCGTCAGTTTACTCGGGACTGGAACTTCAAACAAATTACTTCAAGCCCCCGTTACCCGCAAAGCAATGGCTTCATAGAATCGATGGTGAAAACGATAAAGGCACAAGTAAAACACCAACTCGACCCATACATCGCTCTTATGGAATATAGAGCTACTCCATTAGCAGATGGACTTTCGCCAGCGCAGCTTCTGATGGGCAGACGTATAAAATCGCCAATAGCTCAGCCACAACTTATACCTGGAGTAGTAAACAGCGAAAATCACAAAAGAGCCGATGAGCATCGAAAAATTAAACAGGCAAGTTATTTCAATAGACAGCACGGTGTTCTCAATAGGCCAGACTTTTAAAACGGAGATGTAGTATGGGTGCGTGATATGAAGGTTTGGGGAAAGATAACAGCCTGTGGCCCCACTCCAAGATCATACACCATACAAACGGCACACGGCACTCTTAGGCGCAACTCCTTCCATTTAAACCAAACGAAGGAAACCACTCCCCCGTACGAACCAGATGTGAACGTGAACTCATCGAGAAATCAAGATCCAGTAAAAGGCGATGATGACAAAATGCCGCAGGGTGAAGTCGAAACTCCAGATGATACCCCGGACGCTGATGTACCTACTCCACAAAGCAGATCGAATGAAAATAATCATTATGTCACAAGAAGTTGTAGGGAAGTTCGTATACCAAGTAGATATTTACAAACTTAAATTATTTTGAATTCGAATTACATATTATTTAAATAACTTTAGTTTTGCAATTAATAGTTATGTATAAATCGTATGTATGTATATTTACTTCTTAGTTAACTTGAAAAGAGGGATGTATTATAATGGACTAATGTATATACATTCTAACACATACATACATAATATATACATGTACTCTTATTACTTATACGTTACACCAGTGTTCCCAGGTTGAGGGGAAAATCGCCATTTTTGCCGATTTTTTAAGACGAAAGGGGAAAAAAGGGGACAGGGATAAAAACGGGGAAACAAATCCAAAAAGGGGAAAAATCTTAAAATCCTATCAAAAACAGTTTGTAAGGGCATTTTTGGACAAGAAACGTGTCCATGCAACATCTCACTTTTTTGTTTGTTTTCTGAATGCATTCATTCTTTTGACATTTCATAAAACTATTACCATGGCCTGGCCATACACTCCTTACCATGAACGTCGTGTCAGAGACAGGTAGATTTTGAGTGAGTATAGAAAGGAGAAAGGTAGACCATATAGAAAATGGACCAAAAATCCGTTTTCAGAAAGACTTCTCGCATGGGCATGACATGACGCATGAAGGTTCTTTTTCGAAACCATAGCGCTTTTGATACAAATCTTCCTTTGGTATTTGCGTTAGTAGAGTGAGGACGTAAAAGCGGGAGTCCGCTTTGGCTTTACCATAACATTTTTGTATTTTCGATTTCATTACTCCTGTCAAACTTTATTTCATTGCAATGAGGCGTTGTTTTTGAGTATAGCTGTATAACCAAGTCGTTCATGTGAATGAAAGTCATGCCCGTGTACTGGGCCACACATTCCTTCCTATGAAAGTCGTTTTGGGCGAGACAGGTCGATTTTAAGTGAGTAGAAAAGAGAGAAGCGATTTTCTCAACTAACCTAACAACACGACTTTCATGGGAAGGCATGTGTGGCCCATCACATAGTGTGTCCTTGCACTATGTCTAGATTCAAAATATTACGCGAATTTCTAAACAATGGTGGCACAACTTAATGGGTAAGTGAAAATAATTCTCATTTTATTTAGGATTTTGAAAAGAAGGAAGAACCAACAAAAAAAATTAAAATATCTCACACAATAGGAAGCATTGCCCGAGTTCAAAAGCTGGTTACGCAAAGATTTTTTCTTCGGGGACAAAAAAGGTATTTTTTTGATTTTCAAAGGGGAAAAAAAGTCATTTTGGTGTTAAGAAAAGGGGATTTTTTTTCTTAAAACCTGGGAACCCTGCGTTACACTATGTTAAATAAAGTTAGTTGAATCTTGGCAGCATAAGAGTTCGGACGTGTTTCCTTTTAAGACGCAACAATACAATGACAGCACTCTTATATCCTCCATCTCGAACAGTGGGCCTGTGAATGCGGCTACATCACACAGTCAGAGATGTGAACAAATTAGTTCTCTAAATAATGAACTGGACAAAATCTTGAAGTGGGGAAGAGACAACTTGGTTGTATTTAATGCAAACAAGACACAGCTCAAAACATTTTCTAGGAAAAATACATCAACAGTTCCTCAGATCGAAATGGACGACCATCCAATCCATCCCAAGGACTCAATGCACCTACTAGGAGTCACAGTCAATTCACGAATCACATGGCAAGACCACATATCCTCTATCGCAAGATCGGCGTCCGCTAAGTTGAGCTACCTATTTAGAGCAAAGAGGTGCTTTAGCCCCAAGCAACTTCTCCTTCTCTACAAGGCACATGTTAGACCAGGCGTCGAATATTCTTCCCATATATGGAGCTCGGCCCCAAAACATTCACTTAACCTACTTGACAGCATACAGACGCGCAGTTCGATTTATTGGAGACTCTACACTCACATCAAATCTATGCTCTATGACTATGACCTATGCTTGTTCTATAGGTACTTCCATGGTAGATGTTCTGAGGAACTCAAATACATTATCCCTCTAAATGCGCCCCACAAGACAGGCAGCTACATACAGTACACTTGACAACTGCGAGGACATCAGCTTTCCAAAACTCCTTCTGTTACAGGACAAGCAAACTTTGGAACTCGCTTCCTGGGGATATATTTTCTGAAGACTACAATTTGCAGCAATTTAAGTGAAGAACTAACATACATCTGCAAGCATCTCGGCCTCGGGGCTCTGTTGAAGCGTTATAGGTTCGCCTTTCCCGAGAGACGTATTTAAAAAAATAAACATATTTGAAGTTGTTCTATATTCACAATTTTATTTCAATACTGCAATTGTTTACAAATCCCCCAGAGAGCATTGAGGGAATGATTTGTCACCACATTTACTGCTCTCCACTTCACTGAATGACTTCTGTGGATACAAGCAGTTGTACTTCTCCATTTGACATTTGCTCGGGAAATTATTCACACAGATTCCATTACTGGCACAAATGGAGTTATCCAATGTCGTGCACTTGTAGTCACACTTGCGCGGTGGTGTTGGACGTACTCCAAGAGCAACGGCGAACAGAGCTGCAAGCGTTAAAATTGGTTAAAGTAAAATAAATGCACTTCATTTCATACAAATATGAAGTACTATGACAAGAATATTTACCAGCAAAAATGACAAGAACGTTGGTAACCTTCATATTTCAAAATTTATTTTGGTATAGTACCTACTGTACTGAAAGTTGTAAGAGAGAAGTATTTGTTGCGAATGTTGGCACTGGTAATTTGCATTTGTATTTATACCAAATCAGGATCCGAAAGAAGAGGTAAATAAGCGAGGTATAATATGAAATGTAAGTATTCAATCGTTATCAACCGGGTTAATTTATTTATAGGATTCTATTTTTATAATTTGAGAAATGCTGAAACTCAAATTTAATACAAGAGCTTTCGATTAAATGAAGGTGGGAGATTTCAAAATGATTTAAGAGGGGACCAAGAATTGAAACTCAACCAATTAAGTAACGTATGAGCTCAGCAATTTAGTGACGGAATATGAAAAGTTATTACAAGGATTTTTATGGTCAACGGTTTCAAAAGCTTTAGAAAATTCCAGCAGTATTAAAAATGTGACATTTCCATAATCTAAAGCTCCTTTAATATCCTCAATAACATTTATAAGTGCTTTAGGAGAACTGTGTTTCTTCCTAAATCCAGATTCCTTCGGTGATAAGATAACATAATATTCGTTTGAATAAAATTGAAATGGGTCTGAAGTCAGTACCTACTACGTAAACTTTTTGCTATTGGTATATGCCATTTTCCACTAATTATATAACATAGGATTAAAGAAATTTCGAGGGGAAGGGGATCATTGAAAAGCGTAGTAAATACAATTTTTGATAAAAGACGGTAAAGAAACCCATTTTGAAAAGTGAATATATAGTTCACGTAGATATAAGGATTTTTTTTTGTTTATTGTTAATTTAAAATTTTTTAACGTAACTTAAATTAAATTAACTTAACTTAAATAAAGTAAAACATAACGTAAAACAATACAAAACCAAGATAGAGAATGATAATTAATTAAATAAGCACTTACTGCAATAAAATGATTAATTATACTTAAAGCTATAAACATAAAAAAATTAGTTTATTTTAAAAGGGGCAAAGGGGATGAGGAAGCGCGGACAGGGAAAGATGGTGCGGAGTAAGTAGTAAGAGTTGGCAACTAAAGGGGCTACTTAGGCGAGTAGAGTAGCCAAGGTAGGGAGGGCAAGGAAAATATCTCGCGACGTCAACTTCACCTCGACGTAAAGACTGGCATGGTTTTTTTGTTGTACGGACCTAGGGTCAAGTCCCACACCCACCGACGAGCTAAGATGGGAACTCGCATGCCAGCAGCGACCCTAATGCAAAAATCGGTCAAGCAACAAAATGGTCGATTCCCGTTCTATGCTACTGCTACTGTGCAGTGAAAAGAGTTTTCACAAGTTCACGCTGAATTCGATTGTTTTCATGTGATAATTTTTTTATCACAGCCGTTTCATTTGTGACGAAGTGTGAAAAGCATAGACTAGGCAACTGAGACTCACAAGACACAAGGGAAACGAAAAATAAGCGGGGAGAAAGGGATTCAGAAACCCAAAATTTGTATTTAATCGAATGTCTGGAGAATAGCCCCGATTTGGGCAATGAATAGGCGACAGGATTTATCATTTATCATTGATAATAATGCGCCAAAAATCGACGTATTTTGATCTTGGTTTATAAACTATTTAGAAATGGCTTATCGTTTATGCTTTGTAAAATTGCGAATGAAATCTAATCAGTAGTTTTACACATTTGGAAGATGTCTTGCCGGTCTTTTCATAATTTTGAAAAACCCGTAAGTTGAAAATCGTTGTAGAAAAGTAAACATATTTTAAAAGGTGTTTCAGAACTTTTGAATTTAAACCCCTGCCGTCTCCAACCCCCCTCCTTGGGGTTTCGTTTGAATTTTGGATTAGGTAGGAGTTTCTACTCAAAGAAAAACCTTCAATACATATATCCAATTTCGCACATACTCCACATCTGACAGTAACCCTATACGTATTATACTGCAAATTATTTTTGGGCGCTATGCATTTTTTTGGGCGTTATTTCCAAATCAATTTAGGCGCTATTTCCTTGGGCGTTGTTGCCTAACGCCCGTTTAACATGACCAAACCACCGAAGCATGGACCGCTCCGTCCGAAGAAGGAGCTGCTCGACATTAAGTTTTTCACGTATTCTGACGTTTCTAATGCGATATCTACGGGTTACACCAGCAATATTAATATTAAATAAACGGGGTTTAATCTTATTATTAAAATTATAAACCAAACCCCATAATTGTAGACACATTAATCAATGTTACTACTAAATATTTGTTAGTAAATTATGGACTTGAGAACAGGGCATAAATAGAAGAGACTATGTACCTTTATTTTATACTGTATTGGGACCAGTATTCAAAGTTACATTAACTTGCTTAAGCAAATCATATCCTAATATCTCATCAAAGCTTTCGAGATTTGGATTTAAAAGCCGGCCTTTTTAAATTTTGGTTGAAAGTGGAGGAGGCATTTGATGATGATTACTGTTTGCTTATAATGTTGAGAAAAGGAATCAGAAAGATTAATTCCAAAAGTACCTACTGCTATTTTTTTTTTGATCTCTTGCAAAGCGTTCCATATGAAAAAATGCAGATTTTTTTGCGTCAATTGAATAGACACAAATATTTAAATAAAAGTTAATGGAATGAAATGAAACAAGTTTTTCTTGAAACAGTTTTTTATTGGGTACCTACTGCCGCCTTTATTGGATACGTCTTCTTAAATTCGATCAAGCATGGGATCGTACAGTAATCCAGCGAAATTTTCCTCCAGGCTAATTAGTGGGTAGTGGGATTCTCTGTCCTCAAACTGAAGGCCAGACTCATAAACTTTTCCTAGTGGCCATCCCCAAACATTTTCGATAAGGTTCAGGTCAGGAAAGTACTGCGGCCATTGAAGCAATTCCACATTTTGTTCCTCTATCCAATTTTTGACTAAGCGCGCCGGGTGGATGTGACGTTCGCTGTCCTGCTGAAAAATCAAATGTTGGGTTCCAAAAATTTCCGAAAATTTAGGAAAATGTCTTTCCAGGATTCCTTTATAACTTACTGCAGTCTTTTTTGAGGTTTAGAACTCAAGCTCAACAGTGCCGTAAAAGCTAACTGCTCCCTTTACCACAACACCACCTTCTGGACTATGATGCCGCGCTAAAAAACGTTCATCTTTCCTCACATCGTAGAAATAATAATTGAACCCATCAGCAGGGCTATCAAAATTAAGCTTCTTCTAATCCGAAAAAACCACGTGACTCATATGGAGTCTACAGAATTCTAATCGCATACATTTCTGTTGCTCGTTAAGTTGTGGTTTCTTTTAAATTGTTATTCGTTTTAAATTATTGGCACTGTTGATTACTCTTCCAACTGTTGAAACTATTGCACTACCTTTTTTTTTGCCGCAGAGTCACAAGAATTGGAAGCACATCTCAAAAGTACTCTTCGATCAACTGCTGCTGTTGCCGTTTTTTACAGGTTTTTTGCATACGAATCTTTGTTTCTTAAGTAGAAATAGATCACACTAAAACTTCGTTCAAATTTGTCCGCTATAACACGCTCGGTTAGTCGTTGATCTCTTAATAGATCATTTGTTGCTCTCTCAACAATAAAAAAATAAAAAAATAAATAGGCGGCGCAACAGGCGGTAGACACCCAAGGCCTAGCTTCTCGCAACCATTCGTTTTGTGTGAGTTTCTATTTTTGGAACGAATGGAAGGGACCTACAATTTTATGCCGAGTCCGAACGGCTGAATTGAGAAGCTTGTCATACTCTCGGATGTTTGACAGACGTTCGCGAGAGGTGGCGCAGTAGAAAAAAACCTTAAGATGTAATTTGTGTTTTTCCGGGGATCGAACCTGGGATCCCTCGCACAGTAGTCCAGCACACTAACCACTGCGCTACTGCACAATAATAAAGAAATTAATAAAGAGATTTTGATCCATTTTTATTTGAATTTCAGTTCAACGATTAAATTTCACTTAAAACACTTCAACTGTTGATCTAATGTGTCAAATTCCTCAAAACGTTCATAAACAATGAAGATCTGAGGACATGTTTACCTTGTGTCTGTTCAGTTGACGCAAAAAAAAAATCACATTTTTTTCATATTGAACGCTTTGCAAGAGTGTCAGAGAAAAAATAGCGGTACTTTTATAATTATTCTTTCTGATTTCTTTTCCCAACATCATGGATAAACAGTAATCATCATCAAATGATACATTTACGAACAATGTTGGAAAAAAATGCACAATGTACCTTAGAAAGTTTTGTGCCTATTCAGTATGTTAGGATTTGAGGGCGAATATTGTTTTATTGCCTTGCAAACACATGACAATTTGTACTGAGTGCAATTTAAAACTGGGAGCGGTAGCGATTACAGAAGGACACTATAACTATAGGTGTCTTTGTTGTAGACACATTGTAGAGGACACAATGCATGTACGTATTTGTATGAAGATTCGGGGTGCATTATAAGTAATTGAAATTGAATTGAAAATAAAACATTAATTCAAACAAATATTGGGGTTTTATTTTATTTCTTTATTTCATTCCAGTGAGGCCTAATTTCCAGTTTTAAAATAGGGCATAATTTCTATTAAAAATTTAACAAATTGTGGGGCCTTATTTCGTTTATTTTTGGGGCTTTTTATTTTCCATTTCATTGTGGCCTAATTTTCATTTTAAAAATGGGGCATCATTTTTCTTTATCAAAATTTACCCTTATTTCGCGGAGCCGATTTGGAAAGATACAAAATTGAGATATTACACCAAAAATGTCCACGGTGCATTTTTTATTTAGATATACATACTACATTGAGAGTAGTTTGAGTCCTGTCTTGGATTTTGCCTAAATCTCGAAGAGTTTAAATCTACAACCATTGGCTTATGCTTTTGTTGAGGCTGAGCATTATTATTACTTTGTATATCACGATATGTTTGAGGTGTAGGGTTTAGGGTATTTGTTATTCCTATCAGCATATTATTTCATAGATCTCAATATCTTTGGATGGTTATACAAAATTAAAATGGTAAATAGTAAAATCTATCTCGAGTATTGTTTGACCGGCTATTGTCGTAGCGAATCTGGTCACGAGATCATTAGTTGCGGGAGCGGGTCATAATTCTGCATTTCAAAATTCTGTATATTTATTTTTGGAAAATACTGTATGAACAAAATTCTGTATTTCAAAATGCTGTATTTCCAAAATTCTGTAAATGCAAAATTCTGTTTTCCGAAATGCTGTTTATGCTCTAATTCTATATTTTGAAAAAGTGTTTGCATAAAAAAAAGCAAGCCTTGATATAATTTTTAAAATTTATTAAGATAAACATTTATTTAAAATAAATTGAAATTCACTTAGGTGCCTACATAATTTAACAAAAACATAAGACAGAAGACAGTGGCAGTTTCGTGGCGTGGTGAACAAGTGGCAGGTGGCGTAGGAGTGGTGTGGCGATGGCGACAGAATGGAAGTGGTTTAGTTTAAACTAGTCATTTCGTATTGTATGGGGCTGGTAATGACATGGATTTTTGCATTACAACTATGTATTTTTGTTTATCCGGAAACTAAAAACATGCGAAACGACCAAGACCAATTTGCCGCCATTCCATCGCCACATCATTCCAATGGCACCGCTACGCCACTGCCACTTTCGGTGCGCGCCTTGTCTAAGAGTAAACTTAATACTTAAAAGAAATAATACGAACAGTAAGCATAAAGATAACAACATATTCTAAATTGATAAATATTGATTTGGAGCGCAGTAGTAAAATTCTGTTTTTTTTTTATCGCAACCGCTAAAGGTAATGCTTTGATTGCAGTAGCAAAATTCTAAAGGTATTCATCGCACTTTGTTTTCATAAATCTATGTTGACATTCAGGGAGACAGTAAAATATAAACAAAATTGTATTATACAAGAATCCTGTATTTTAAAAAACTGTTTTTGATAAACCCATTTTTTTAAATATAGTAAATAAATACAGAATTCTGAAATACAGAGTTTTGTTCATACAGAATTTTGAAATACAGAACATATTTTGAAAATAGAATTTTGACATTATGAAAATAGATAGAAACACATTTGTTACACAGATATAAGATATTTGTATTATAAAAAAAATATCGTTTATCTGCCTAACTAGGTAATTTTAGTTCCAGTAAAATTATGGTTTTTATAATCTCTATATTTTTGCTCTTTGCTACGATTCTCCTTTCTTTCCTTTGGTTTCTTATTCTTTTTTTCCGGTGGTTTATTCCTTTAATTTATTATGTATTATAAATTTAAAAATGATCTTCTACGAAAATGTTTGAATTAGAACAACTTACACGTAAGGTGCCAATGGGAAGTCTTGCTTAGCAATTTTAAAGACTTATTATCGGTTGGAACATTTTGTTTCAAACTAACAACTTAAAATGTCTTAAAACCTAGAACGCTACTTCTAAAGGAAGTATCTTAATATTTATTTCTTAGAACTTAGAATGAATGTTATAATGGTAATATAAATACAATGGTAACTTAGTGTATCTAGGTAATGTAAGTACATACATACATATAACATACATAATTGAAATATTATTGTGGTGGTCAGCTCCGCACAATACTGCTTAGATCCTTATATTGTGGTAAGATTTTAAGAATCTATAATAATTTAGTTCAGAGCAGCTCACCTCTGAACTAAAAAAGAAAAACGCCTAATGGAGCTAAAATTCTCGCAAGAGATCGATTTGACCTGGTCAGCCAAAATTCATAGTATCTACCTATCTATGCTTGTTAAACTATACGCAATAGTATTGATGATATGTATACATTTGTGCGGTTCGGTTTTGTATTTTATTGCGAAAATAGGAAAATGTTTAATTTAAATCATCATCAAGCTCACTACTGCCATCAAAACTTCAAATTGTGGTTGCACCTAAGTGATTCTTCCAGGATGAAATCTGTTTGGGGTCGTATCAATTATCATATATCTACCAGAGAAGAGTATAACAAAGTCGGCAAAAGAATGAAACAGGCTATTTTTGGATAATTTCTGCTCTCCTCTTTGGCGACTTTTGGTAAACATATATATAAATAGGGAGCATTTATTAACAACTTCACAATCAATTCTTGACTTTCTTTCTTTGAGCATCATCACAAGACTACCTACCACATCATTCCACTCAATATGAAGTTCATTACAATTGGTATTTTCTGCGCTGGTGAGATCTAATTTTTATTTGTAATCTAAAAAACATTTTTAATTATACAAGATACATTTTTAATTCTTTAGCTCTATTTTCCGTTGCCGTCGGCGGGGTAGCCCCCATTCCAAAGGACTTAGGACAATGCAACTACATTTGTCATGAAAAATCACATGCCTCAGTGTGCGCGACTAATGCAATTTGTTTAAATCGTTTCTCGAGCAACTGCGAACTTCAAATCTATAATTGCCTGAATCCACAAAAGCAATTTAAGGAAATCGACGATCACAAGTGCAACGAGAGTTGGGCACCTATTTGTAGCAAAGGCGATTTTCAATAATTGTCACAGGAAAAGTGGCCAAATGCAATGAAATCAATCGGAAATAAAGAACAAATTATCTTAAATTATAAAATTATTTTATTTAAAACTAGCTGAATACCTTGTATAGCTAGGATTTGATCTTAATTATGAAAAATAACATTTTTGAGAAAATCGCTTATGCTACGAGTACCTACACGATATGCGAAACCGTACATACGCCCGATATTAAATTGACGTCATAGTACTTGGCATATTATTTATGAATTTATGATGCTGACATGATTATGTTTGCATGCTTATCAAAATACATGCATGCATAGTGTATGTATTTCACGTAACATAGCGTGACTTCGAAGTGGCATGCGTATGTCGGGCTTTGCATTTTGTTCTGGTAAGTGCAACCTGTGTAAAAATTTACTGCTTTAGCAAAATTCCTCACTATTAAAAGATTATCCCTGAGCGTTGTTAGTTGTAATAACAAAAGCTGAGATAATGGGAAACTGCCGTTTTTTGAGAGAGAATGGAAGGTCTGTATCCGCGCGATATCAATATGCGGCAAAAACAATGCGTCGAAACTTAATATTTATAGGGCTTATCGGGTAGGGAAAAACACAAATTACATCTTAAGGTTTTTTCTACTGCGCCACCTCTCGCGAACGTCTGACAAACATCCGAGAGTATGACTGTCCTGGAAAAGCTTCTCAATTCAGCCGTTCGGACTCGGCATAAAATTGTAGGTCCCTTCCATTCGTTCCAAAAATAGACTCTCACACAAAACGAATGGTTGCGAGAAGCTAGGCCTTGGGTGTCTACCGCCTGTTGCGCCGCCTATTTATTTTTTTTATCGGATATGGCTTATAGATACTTTTACCATGCTCTTGGTACTCTTGGTTAAAAATTTAGAGTACAAAATATTTTCCTGCACCTATTTTGAGAAAGATATACAGTCCAAGGAACCTGCAATTTTAAAATCTATATATATACAGTTTGTCAAGGAATTGAGCCTCTTTGATGTTTTACTTCAATTTTTTAATAAATTTATTTTTATTAATATATCTACTAACGAACAGTAAGTAAGTAAGTCCACAACCGACCAAATATTCACACTACGGCAGATCCTGGAGAAAACCCAAGAAGTCCAAATCGATACTCACCATCTATTTATCAATTTTAAAGCCGCATATGACAGCATTTATAGAGACGAGCTATACAGAGCCATGTCTAGTTTTGGCATCCCTGCCAAACTTGTCAGATTGTGCAGAATGACGATGGAGAACGCTCGCTGTTCGGTAAAGGTCGGAAATAATCTCACCGAGACCTTTGATGTTTTAGACAAATCCTTTGAGGATTTAGACAAGGTGATGCGCTGTCATGTGACTTTTTCAACATCATACTTGAGAAAATTGTGCGAAACTCGCAAGCCAACACCCAGGGGCACAATTTTCCGAAAGTCTGTGCAACTACTTGCATACGCTGACGACATTGACATAATTGGCAGAACGCAGCGAGCTGTTACTGGTGCGTTTGCAAGTATTAGCACAGAAGCGGCAAAAATGGGTTTAGTGGTGAATGAGGGCAAAACAAAGTACATGCTGTCAACAAGAAGGGACACACAACATCGGCGAATCGGACAGAACGTCACGATAGACAGCTATAACTTTGAGGTGGTTAGGGACTTTATCTACCTCGGCTCCGCTATAAACTCTGATAATGACACCACAGCAGAAATCAAACGAAGAGTTACACTTGCCAACCGCTGTTTCTTTGGCCTAAGAAGGCAACTGACTAGTAAGGCCTTGTCAAGAAACACTAAGGAGACTCTATATAAGACCGTCATCATCCCAGTCCTACTCTATGGCGCAGAAGCATGGACGTTAACAAAGGCGGATTCTTGGTCGTTTCGAACGCAAAATTCTTCGAGTGATTTTCGGTCCCGTTTGCGTTGACGGGCTTTGGAGGAGACGATTTAACAGCGAACTCTACGAGCTGTACAGCGACATAGACCTGGTCAGAAAAGTGCGTATCAGTCGACTAAGATGGCTAGGACATGTAGAGCGAATGGACACCAACGCTCCGGTCCGAAGAGTCTTCGATTCCAACCCGGAGGCACAACGCAGTAGAGGAAGACCTCGCCTTAGGTGGCGCGCACAAGTGGAAGGGGACCTCAACCAACTTGGAGTGCGCAACTGGAGGCGGTTAGCCAAAGATCGGGCTAACTGGAGAGGCATGTTGGTTGAGGCTCAGGTCCACCCCGGACTGTAGCGCCATCTAAGTAAGTAAGTAACTAACGAACAGTTACAAAAAATACTACATTATGAAAGTAATAAAAAATACGCAAAAAATGAGCTTGTCAAGAAATTTGTAAAAACAATTTCGTGACAGACTGTATATATAAAAGTGGTGGCAAAAATGTAGAGTAATTCATCAATTGAGAACGGCTGGACCGATTTGGCTCAATTTTTTTTTCAGTTGTTCGTAATCGCCAGGAGAAGGTTCTTCTAAAAGAACATTTTGGGAAAACCCTCCGAAAAAGTCGGAAAATTGGAAAAAGCGAAAATCGATTTTTTGTAGGTATGGAATATTGTGTCCGGAATGGCTTTTCAAATGGAAAAATAGAAAATTCTTAGTGGAAAACTCGGAAAATTCCGAAAAACACGAAAAATTTATTTATTTGGAAGCTTGGAAAATTTCGAATAATTGTGAAATTCATTGTGATAAAAAGACGGTTTGTGTGCATTTTGGGTGGAGAAGTTAACAACATAAATAATACATGGCGCCAGGTGTCTTTTTCGCATTGTCATTTTCTATTGAGCAAATGTGCTATTTTTATACCCGGTACCTACCACACTGTGGTGAGGGTATATTATTCACTTTGTCATTCCATTTGTAACACCCATTAGGAGGTGTTGTAGGTATGACAAACTATATATATTATTGATCAGCATCACTTTCTTAGTCGATCTAGCGATGTCCGTCTGTCTGTCCGTCTATCCGCACGATTACGGCCGTAATTTAAGAGCTATCGACTTGAAATTTGGTACGTAAGCTTTTATCCACCAAACTGAGGCTAAGTTCGAAGATGAGCAAGATCGGATGAAAACTACTACTACCTCCCATACAAAAATATCAGATTTATATAGCTTTTTATGTTAAAAATTAAATTTAAATAGCTACAGTAAAGATAGCAAGTTTAAACTTTGCACATATTGTTTTAATAATATTTAAAAAATTTTGACAAAAAATGAGCTTTGTCGAATAAAAAGTACCCATACCTCCCATACAAATATATAGTTTTTTAATACTAAAATATTTTTTTTATTTTACAATAATATAGTACCGGGTATTTCAGCTTCGGCATAGTCGAAGATAATTGTCTTACTGGTTCTTGCTGCAATCGATTCGAGTTTTGCGTATTATTACACTGATTCCGGATAGTCGTATATCGCGCATCACATCCGCAAACGGTACAAACATTACGATCAATTGAAATTCAATGCGATAATTATCAATTCGATTATTTTTTCAGAAAAAAAACTTTGCATGTAAAAAGTGAGGTTATCCAATTGGGTTGCGGGCATTCAAAATCGCTTGATATGCCAGGAACTCCACCGCATAATATACAGCTGAAGGTGGGATCAATCATAATCATGTTGCGGAATCTGAATCATATCTGAAATTGTACAACGGTACGCGGTTGTCCATCAAGAAACTGATGAACTATGTGATTCAAGCGAAGATAATCAAGGGCAAATTCAAAGGAGAGGAAGTCCTTATCCCACGAATTCCGATTATTCCAACTGATCTTCCATTCCAATTCAAGCGGATTCAGTTCCCTGTTCGATTGGCTTTTGTGCTATGACAATCAATAAATCGCAAAGCCAATCTTTGGACGTCTGTTAGATTATTCTCGAATTTCCCTGTTTTTCGCACGGTCAGCTGTACGTTGCCTGTTCACGTGTTGGCAAACCGGAAAACAAATCGAAAAATATTGTTTTTCACATCGCTCTTTACTGATTTCGATTCCATTCAAATAAAACATTGCAATTTGAACTACTTACCTATCTGTGTTTTATTATCACTCTGGAGTTTATCTGAAGGCGTTAAATTGGGACGAGACGAAGTTCGCCGGGTCTGCTAGTTATGTATACATAGATAATCTGGAATGACACTATTTTTTAGAAACCACTCGAACCACTCGCAGAAATCGGTTGAAACACTCTATTTCATGATTCGTGTAGAAAATAGGTCAAAACATTAGGAAATAAACTAAATGTGGGGCACATTTTACACACAAAGTTGTTAATTTGCACATGTCCCTATGCGACCGGAACCTTAATAAAACAAATGTAAAATAAAAATTAGGTAACCTAATTATTGAATCGGCGAAGACAACTTACAGCGAAAATGTCACTAACAAAGTGATTGGATAGGACGGCTCACGCGCATTCTGGTCCATGGCAAAAGCAATCAGTAATAACTGTAGTTGCTCTTCTTTTCCACCTCTAGTAAAAGAAGACGGCACGCTAGCAACAACATCTATAAAGAAAACGCAGATCTTTAGCAGATCGCTAGCATGTTTTCAGGGAATTCAACCCCAGATTCTGCACAACTAGAGCCACCAAATATCCCGAGGGTGCAATCATCGATGGCAGAAGTGAAATTTCGGCCTCGAATAATTCAACACATCCTTAAAGAACTAGATTGCAATAAGGCAACGGGACCCGACGGAATCCCGGCTATAGTACTCAAGAGCTAGAACTTGCACCTGTACTTTATAAGCTGTTTAGCATGTCGTATTCACAGAAGACGTTTCCTTCTTGCTGGAAGAGCGCTCGCATTCAACCTATTCCAAGGAAAAGGAGGAAATGTCTGCCACAAAACTATCGTCCAATAGCGTTACTTTCAATGCTCTCAAAAGTAATGGAAAAGGCAATAAATGTCGAAATAATCAAATATCTAGAAGGCCACCGATTAATAAGCGACAGGCAATACGGATTTCGGAGCCGTCGTTCCACTGGAGACCTGTTAAGCTACGTAACGCACCTATGGACGCAAGCAATTGAACAACACGGCGAATCCAGAGCCGTAGCCTTGGATATATCAAAGCCATTTGACCGAGTATGGCATAGAGCCCTATTAGGCAAGTTAGCGTCTTATGGATTACCACAATAACTCTGCGGATGGATGCAAAATGTTCTTCTGGGAAGATGGATCCAAGTTGTTGTAGATGGTGTATTATCTAATTCGTTTGCTATAAATGCAGGAGTGCCCCGAGGATATATTCTTTCTCCAACTCTATTTCTTCTCCACATCAACTATTTGCTTGGATCGACAAATAATAATATCTACAGCTTTGCAGATGACAGCACTCTTATATCCTCCATCTCGAACAGTGGGCCTGTGAATGCGGCTACATCACACAGTCAGAGATGTGAACAAATTAGTTCTCTAAATAATGAGCTGGACAAAATCTTGAAGTGGGGAAAAGACAACTTGGTTGTTTTTAATGCAAACAAGACACAGCTCACAACTTTTTCTAGGAAATATACATCAACAGTTCCTCAGATCGAAATGGACGACCATCCAATCCATCCCAAGGACTCAATGCACCTACTAGGAGTCACAGTCATTTCACGAATCACATGGCAAGACCACATATCCTCTATCGCAAGATCGGCGTCCGCTAAGTTGAGGTACCTATTTAGAGCAAAGAGGTGCTTTAGCCCCAAGCAACTTCTCCTTCTCTACAAGGGACATGTTAGACCAGGCGTCGAATATTCTTCCCATATATGGAGCTCGGCCCCAAAACATTCACTTAACCTACTTGACAGCATACAGACGCGCAGTTCGATTTATTGGAGACTCTACACTCACATCAAATCTATGCTCTATGACTATGACCTATGCTTGTTCTATAGGTACTTCCATGGTAGATGTTCTGAGGAACTCAAATACTTTATCCCTCTAAATGCGCCCCACAAGACAGGCAGCTACATACAGTACTGTAACGCAATGAAAAGAACTTTATTCATTTAGCAAAACTATTAGAAAATGTTTTATTTAATTAGGTTATAAAATTTTATCTTTTCCGCACGTGGGTTACTGACGTCTGCTCGCTGTCGCTGTCAAGAAAGAAGAGAGAGTAGCAGTAGGTCGAAGTGACAACTCAAACAAGATGGTTGAAGTGGAGAAGTTGTCGACTGTCGAGAAGTTGTTCACTGTTGTGGCTGTGTCCACTGAGAATGTTTTCTGTTGGTGAATTAATTGTTGTACGCCACAATGCTCCCCCCTTAGGAGTTAGTGAAGCGAACAGGAGCTCTGATGATCCGTCCGGAACGCTTAGTGATGACTGGGGCATCCCAGTCCGAGCTGCTTGTCTGAGGCACCGGCGCAGTAGGCGACGGCGGTGATGTCTCATGGTCCGAGATTTGATAAGCTGGTTTCAAGCGTTGAACGGAAACATATGCTTCCTTACTCGGCATGGCCAGTTTGTAAGCTAGTGGCCGACGATCTAGGACTGGATATGGTCCGGTGTAAGCAGGCTGCAACGGTCGATGGCTACTGTCGGTACGCACATACACATGCGAGGCAGTACCGAGGTCCTTAGGTACGAAGAGTGCCTTCGTCTGTCGTGTGGCGTAAGTAGGCGATGTTCGCTGAAGTGCCTCCCTCAGTTCTTGAAGAAAGGCAATGGGCTCTTGAATGTTGTTAGGTGCCTCCAAAAAGTCTCCTGGGAGTCGAAGCTCAGCACCATAAGCCAATTGCGCGGGTGAAGTACCTGACTCGTTCACCATTGAACGGAGTCCTAGTAGCACGGCTGGCAGTGCCTGCATCCAGTTCTCGGGTAAGTGAGTGGTTAGTGCTGTCTTCAAAGTACGGTGCCATCGCTCAACTATCCCATTTGCCTGTGGGTGGTAGGCGGTAGTATGAATGCGGTGACATCCGAGGAGCTGGGAAAACCTTTGAAACAGTGCGGACTCGAACTGCCTGCCCTGGTCAGTAGTCAGGCGGAGTGGGCAGCCAAAACGCGCAACCCAATGCTGGAAAAAGGCGTCGGCGACTGTTGATGCAGTGATGTCTTCGACGGGTATTGCCTCTGGCCAGCGTGTTGCACGGTCGATGCAAGTAACGAGGTAACTGAAACCAGAGCAACTAGGCAGTGGACCCACAATGTCCATGTGAACGTGGTCAAACCTTTCGGCGGCTGGAAATTTTCCCAGAGGTAGTGAGGTATGCCTGTGGATTTTGCTTCGCTGGCAGGCAGAACAAGCACGAACCCATTTACCAACGTCTGCGTTCATCGATGGCCAGAAAAACCGGAGCGCGACTGACTTCCGAGAGGCTCGTGTCCCGGGATGACTGAGGTTGTGAACAGTCTCGTAGGCAGAGCGTCTAAATGCCGGCGGGATGTATGGTCGAGCACGCCCGGCTGATGTTTCACAGGTAATAGGCGTTTGGGATTCTGGAAGAACAATGTCGATAAACGTAAGTTTCTGACTCACCGCTTTTAAATTCTGCAACTCTGGGTCACTGCATTGCATCTTTGCGATGGCGGCATAATCCATAACAGTGGGACTCGCGATCGCTGCAATCCGTGAGAAAGCGTCGGCGGCTGCATTGTCCGCACCCTTGACATGGCGAATATCGGTCGAAAATTGGGCGATGTAGTCCATATGGCGTTGACGACGAGGTGTTTCGCTGGGAGATGATGCGTTGTGGAAAGCAAAAGTCAACGGTTTGTGATCTGTGAAGATTGCAAACGGTCGACCTTCAACGAAGCGGCGGAAGTGTTCGATCGCCTGCTTGATGGCCAACAATTCCCGATCGAAAGTACTATACTTTTGCTGCGCAGGCGTTAAAGTTTTCGAAAAGTATCCTAGTGGTTCTGTTTTACCATCGATAACTTGGAGTAACACTGCGCCAACTGCGGTATTTGATGCGTCGCACATGAGGTGTAGTTCTGCGTCGGGTAACGGATGAGCGAGTGAAGCAGCCTCCGCAAGCGCCTTGCGGCAACGTTGGAAAGCGGCTTGTGCTGTTGTAGACCACGAGAGCTGTGAGCGGTCCTTCTTAGTAACACCCTGTAGCATCTGCGAAAGTGGTGCTTGTTCGGCGGCTGCATGCGGTAGACACTGACGAAAAAAATTGAGCGCTCCCAAAAAGCGACGGAGTTCACAAACGGTGGTTGGCTGTGGAAACTCCGAGATAGCCTTGATAGTGTCCTGCGGTGGTCGTATGCCAGTGCTATCAACATGGTATCCCAGGAACTCAAGTGCGTTTTTGCCGAACTCACACTTGTCCATGTTGATGGTGATCCCATTGGCCTGAAGGCGACTAAAAATTTCTTCGAGATGCTTGTGATGTTCTTCAGGAGATTTTGACGCGATAAGCATATCGTCGATGTATGTGAAGGCGTAACTCAATTCGCCAAACACAGAGTTAACGAAGCGCTGTTGAGTTTGCGCTGCGTTGCGCAGCCCAAACGTCATGCGCGTAAACTCGTACAACCCAAATGGCGTGATGATCGCTGTCTTCGCTATGTCCTCTGGGGCCATTGGGATTTGGTGGTATGCACGAGCGAGGTCTATTCTGCTGAATATCGTCTTACCCGGCATAATGTTTTGAAAGTCCGTTAGTCGCGGCAGCGGGTATCGGTCGGGAAGCGTGACGGAATTGAGGCGGCGATAGTCACCACATGGACGTATGTCTCCGTTTTTCTTCACCACGATGTGCAGCGGACTAGCCCATGGGCTACTTGATGGGCGACAAATTCCCAAATCCAGCATGCGTTGAAACTCAGTTTTGGCGAGGGCGTAGAATTTTGGTGGAATAGGCCTCGCGCGGCAGGAGAGCGGCGGTCCAGAGGTTTCAAGATGGTGGCGAACGTTGTGTGTAGGTTTGTGTTGAGACGAAAATGGAAGTGTTATGGCTCTGTATTGCTTCAGGAGGTCTGCGTATTTATGGGTGTGATCGATGGAGTCTACGACAGAGTAGTCAGCGGAGATGAGTGATGCTGGGGAACAGATATTTGTAATCTGATCAATGAGGCGACGTCCATGGATGTCCAAGAGCAGGCGGAAATGTTGAAGAAAGTCTGCTCCTAGAATGGACTGTGGCACAGCAGCACGAACGAAAGTCCATCTGAATGAGCGTCGCAGACCCAAATCTAGCTCAATTGTGACTGTCCCATATGTGCTAATCCTTGTTCGGTTGACTGCATACAACGCATACGGCTGTTCTTGTAGTTTGCTGTTGGGTTTGACGGCTAAAACCGAAATAGCAGCTCCGCTGTCGACTAAAAAGGGATGACCAGTAACTTTGTCCAAAATAAAGAGGCGACAAGACTTACCAGCAACTGCAGACGCCTCCACTAATGTTGCTGGCTGCCGTTTCCCTGCGTAAATGTGCAAGGTTGCGCGCAGTTACGTGCACGAGCGCCAAAGCGTTGATGGAACCGACAGATCCCGTTTTTGTTTCTGGATTTGTCTCTGCTTGGTGTACGTGCGTGACCATTTGAGCTTCTTCTTCTGAACTGCTGACGAGACCTTGATCCTCCTTCTAGTGCGGCTAGTCTCTGTTGAATATCGAGCAGCACATCGTTGGTAATGGCCGATGTTTGATTTGACCTTGGCGGAAACTGGTGCATTGCCGCTACCGTGGCCGATGGGTAACAGTGGCCAATGACTTTGTCGGCGATTTGGGCGAGGTCGTTTAGATCGCCCGTGACCGCAGAAAGCACAGCCCTCACGTGAGACGGCAATTTAGACAACCACAGTATTTGAAGCACTGCATCTGGTGTGCCTGAGGACCCGGAGAGGTCTCGGATGCGCCGAAGTAACTGTGATGGTTGTGAGTCGCCTAGGTCGATGCCTTCCACCAAGCGCTGAAGTCGTCGTTCTTGGCTCTCTTCATACACTTGCATGAGCCTGTCTTTAACAGCACTATATTTGTCTGCCGCCGGGGGCGATAGAAGAATGTCGGACACTTGCTCGAGATCTCGCCGCTCCAAATTGGCGATAACGTACTGATATTTCATGTCATCAGAAGGCCTGGATGGAGCGAGAATGGCTTCCACTTGCGCGAACCACAGTGACGGGCGGTCGCGCCAAAATTGTGGCAATCGCGCTGCAATCGAAAGACCTGCGATGTGTGTCTGCGGAGCGGTTGCGTTGGAGTTCGACGATGGCGTTGTGCTTGTGCTTGCACCTGACTCTGCTTCGATTGGTGGCGCTTCATCTTGCTTGGTCGTGGTGCGAGTATCCATGGCGAGTCGGGTATTGGCGAGAAAAAAAAAATGCAAGAAAAAAAAAATCTGACACAGCGGCAGCGAGTTCGAGTAGCTATTTCGATTTTTTTATTTCAAAAAAAAGAATGCAACGAATTCTTTCGCGGGGTCACCAATGTAACGCAATGAAAAGAACTTTATTCATTTAGCAAAACTATTAGAAAATGTTTTATTTA
The DNA here is from genome assembly GCA_955612985.1 of Cheilosia scutellata. NCBI lineage: Eukaryota > Metazoa > Arthropoda > Insecta > Diptera > Syrphidae > Cheilosia > Cheilosia scutellata. The sequence continues at coordinate 73,794,615 of OY015313.1, read as the reverse complement.
ATTAGGTTATAAAATTTTATCTTTTCCGCACGTGGGTTACTGACGTCTGCTCGCTGTCGCTGTCAAGAAAGAAGAGAGAGTAGCAGTAGGTCGAAGTGACAACTCAAACAAGATGGTTGAAGTGGAGAAGTTGTCGACTGTCGAGAAGTTGTTCACTGTTGTGGCTGTGTCCACTGAGAATGTTTTCTGTTGGTGAATTAATTGTTGTACGCCACAGTACACTTGACAACTACGAGGACATCAACTTTCCAAAACTCCTTCTGTTACAGGACAAGCAAACTTTGGAACTCGCTTCCTGGGGATATATTTTCTGAAGACTACAATTTGCAGCAATTTAAGTGAAGAACTAACATACATCTGCAAGCATCTCGGCCTCGGGGCTCTGTTGAAGCGTTATAGGTTCGCCTTTCCCGAGAGACGTATTTAAAAAAATAAACATATTTAAAGTTGTTCTATATTCACAATTTTATTTCAATACTGCAATTGTTTACAAATCCCCCAGAGAGCATTGAGGGAATGATTTGTCACCACATTTACTGCTCTCCACTTCACTGAATGACTTCTGTGGATACAAGCAGTTGTACTTCTCCATTTGACATTTGCTCGGGAAATTATTCACACAGATTCCATTACTGGCACAAATGGAGTTATCCAATGTCGTGCACTTGTAGTCACACTTGCGCGGTGGTGTTGGACGTACTCCAAGAGCAACGGCGAACAGAGCTGCAAGCGTTAAAATTGGTTAAAGTAAAATAAATGCACTTCATTTCATACAAATATGAAGTACTATGACAAGAATATTTACCAGCAAAAATGACAAGAACGTTGGTAACCTTCATATTTCAAAATTTATTTTGGTATAGTACTGTACTGAATGTTGTAAGAGATAAGTATTTGTTGCGAATGTTGGCACTGGTAATTTGCATTTGTATTTATACCAAATCAGGATCCGAAAGAAGAGGTAAATAAGCGAAGTATAATATGAAATGTAAGTATTCAATCGTTATCAACCGAGTTAATTTATTTATAGGATTCTTTTTTTATAATTTGAGAAATGCTGAAACTCAAATTTAATACAAGAGCTTTCGATTAAATTAAGGTGGGAGATTTCAAAATGATTTAAGAGGGGACCAAGAATTGAAACTCAACCAATTAAGTAACGTATGAGCTCAGCAATTTAGTGACGGAATATGAAAAGTTATTACAAGGATTGTTATGGTCAACGGTTTCAAAAGCTTTAGAAAATTCCAGCAGTATTAAAAATGTGGCATTTCCATCATCTAAAGCTCCTTTAATATCCTCAATAACATTTATAAGTGATTTAGGAGAACTGTGTTTCTTCCTAAATCCAGATTCCTTCGGTGATAAGATAACATAATATTCGTTTGAATAAAATTGAAATGGGTCTGAAGTCAGTACCTACTACGGGAACTTTTTGCTATTGGTATAATATATGCCATTTTCCATTAATTAGGTAGGTCGATTCGATTTGTATTTAATCGAATGTCTAGACTCTAGAGAATAGCCCCGATTTGGGCAATGAATAGGCGACAGGATTTATCATTTATCATTGATAATAATGCGCCCAAAATCGACGTATTTTGATCTTGGTTTATAAACTATTTAGAAATGGCTTATCGTTTATGCTTTGTAAAATTGCGAATGAAATCTAATCAGTCGTTTTACACATTTGGAAGATGTCTTGCCGGTCTTTTCATAATTTTGAAAAACCCGTAAGTTGAAAATCGTTGTAGAAAAGTAAACATATTTTAAAAGGTGTTTCCGAACTTTTGAAATTAAAACCCTACCGTCTCGACATTGAATTCTTCACGTATTCTGGCGTTTCTAATGCGATATCTACGGGTTACGCCAGCAATATTAATATTAATTAAAAGGGGTATAATATTATTATTAAAATTATAAACCAAACCCCATAATTGTAGACACATTAATCAATGTTACTACTAAATATTTGTTAGTAAATTATGGACTTGAGAACAGGGCATAAATAAAAGAGAATATGTACCTTTATTTTATACTGTATTGGGACCAGTATTCAAAGTTACATTAACTTGCTTAAGCAAATCATATCCTAATATCTCATCAAAGCTTTCGAGATTTGGATTTAAAAGCCGGCCTTTTTAAATTTTGGTTGAAAGTGGAGGAGGCATTTGATGATGATTACTGTTTGCTTATAATGTTGAGAAAAGGAATCAGAAAGATTAATTCCAAAAGTAGTTACAACAGAAGTTACAGACTACGTAATCACGGTCCTTGACTTCACTATTAAATACAAGACCAGTATTCCCGACCGACAGCAATGGGAAGAGAATACGGTTATAGATGAAAATACGCTAGAAGTATACACAGATGGGTCTAAGACGGAGGACGGAGTAGGAGCCGGGATTTTCTCAGTTCCACTCTGCCTAAACCAGTCTTTTAGACTACCAAATAACTGTAGTGTCTTCCAAGCAGAAGTTATGGCTATTCGCGAAGCCGCTGAACTGCTGAAGGTGAGATCGATATCGAACTCAGACATCGTCATCTACACCGACAGTCAAGCAGCTATTAAAGCACTCGAATCACCAATATTAAGATCCAAATTGGTCAGGCACTGCCGCAAATCTTTAAATGAGATCTCGGATATGTGCACGTTAACGCTGTGCTGGGTCCCTGGTCATAGAGATATACCAGGTAACTGTAAAGCAGACGAACTAGCAAGGAACGGCACGAAAATGGAACTCTCTACTGGTAAAGGAGAGCCCCATGTGCCAATTGAAACGGTAAGATACAACATCTCCACACTAGCACTGCAACAGGCTAATGAGAGATGGCGCGATATTGACACCTGCAACCACGCAAAACTAACCTAACCTAATGGAATGAAATGAAACAAGTTTTTCTTGAAACAGTTTTTTATTGGGTACTGCCGCCTTTATTGGATACGGCTTCTTGAATTCGATCAAGCATGGGATCGTACAGTAATACAGCGAAATTTTCCTCCAGGCTAATTAATGGGATTCTCTGTCCTCAAACTGAAGGCCAGACTCATAAACTTTTCGTACTGACCATCCCCAAACATTTTCGATAAGGTTCAGGTCAGGAAAGTACTGCGGCCATTGAAGCAATTCCACATTTTGTTCCTCTATCCAATTTTTGACTAAGCGCGCCGGGTGGATGTGACGTTCGCTGTCCTGCTGAAAAATCAAATGTTGGGTTCCAAAAATTTCCGAAAATTTAGGAAAATGTCTTTCCAGGATTCCTTTATAACTTACTTGCTTACTTACTTACTTAGATGGCGCTACAGTCCGGGGTGGACCTGGGCCTCAACCAACATGCCTCTCCAGTTAGCCCGATCTTTGGCTAACCGCCTCCAGTTGCGCACTCCAAGTTGGTTGAGGTCCCCTTCCACTTGTGCGCGCCACCTAAGGCGAGGTCTTCCTCTACTGCGTTGTCCCTCCGGGTTGGAATCGAAGACTCTTCGGGCCGGAGCGTTGGTGTCCATTCGCTCTACATGTCCTAGCCATCTTAGTCGACTGATACGCACTTTTCTGACCAGGTCTATGTCGCTGTACAGCTCGTAGAGTTCGCTGTTAAATCTTCTCCTCCAAAGCCCGTCAACGCAAACGGGACCGAAAATCACTCGAAGAATTTTGCGTTCGAAACGACCAAGAAGATCTTCATCCGCCTTTGTTAACGTCCATGCTTCTGCGCCATAGAGTAGGACTGGGATGATGAGGGTCTTATATAGAGTCTCCTTAGTGTTTCTTGACAAGGCCTTACTAGTCAGTTGCCTTCTTAGGCCAAAGAAACAGCGGTTGGCAAGTGTAACTCGTCGTTTGATTTCTGCTGTGGTGTCATTATCAGAGTTTATAGCGGAGCCGAGGTAGATAAAGTCCCTAACCACCTCAAAGTTATAGCTGTCTATCGTGACGTTCTGTCCGATTCGCCGATGTTGTGTGTCCCTTCTTGTTGACAGCATGTACTTTGTTTTGCCCTCATTCACCACTAAACCCATTTTTGCCGCTTCTGTGCTAATACTTGCAAACGCACCAGTAACAGCTCGCTGCGTTCTGCCAATTATGTCAATGTCGTCAGCGTATGCAAGTAGTTGCACAGACTTTTGGAAAATTGTGCCCCTGGTGTTGGTTTGCGAGTTTCGCACAATTTTCTCAAGTATGATGTTGAAAAAGTCACATGACAGCGCATCACCTTGTCTAAATCCTTTTTTGACATCAAAGGTCTCGGTGAGATTATTTCCGACCTTTACGGAGCAGCGAGCGTTCTCCATCGTCATTCTGCACAATCTGACAAGTTTGGCAGGGATGCCAAAACTAGACATGGCTCTGTATAGCTCGTCTCTATAAATGCTGTCATATGCGGCTTTAAAATCGATAAATAGATGGTGAGTATCGATTTGGACTTCTTGGGTTTTCTCCAGGATCTGCCGTAGTGTGAATATTTGGTCGGTTGTGGACTTACCGGGCCTAAAACCACACTGATAGGGACCAATCAGCTCGTTGACAAATGGTTTCAGGCGCTCACACAGTACAGCAGATATGATCTTATAGGCGATGTTGAGGAGACTGATGCCTCTATAATTGGCGCAGTTTAGAGGGTCTCCTTTCTTGTAGATCGGGCAAACGATGCTGAGGTTCCAATCACCAGGCATACTTTCCTCTGACCAAATTTTAGAAACGAGTTGGTGTATGCTCTCTACCAAGTCATCTCCCGCTGCTTTAAAAAGCTCGGCCGGTAAACCGTCCGGTCCTGCAGCTTTGCTGGACTTCAGCTTAGATATTGCTATCCTTACCTCATTTTGGTCAGGTGGACGGAAGTCTTGGCTTTCATCGCCCAGGTTGAATGGTTCATTCTGCCTGACAGCGGAATATGTGTCGTCTTCGCCGTTTAACAGTCTGCAGAAATGGTTTTTCCATGTCCTCAGCACCGACTGTGACTCCACTACAAGGTTTCCTTGTTCGTCTCTACAGGTCTCTGTTCGGGTCTTGTTCCCGTGACACGTTCTTTTTACCTTTTGGTAAAACTTCCGAACATTGTTCCTGGAGTAACACCTCTCTATTTCCTCGATCGCGCGCTTCTCATGCTCTTTCTTTTTCCTCCGGAGAAGCCGGTGTTCTTCCCTCCTTTTTTGCTCGTAGAGCTCACGAGCTGCTCTCGTCCTTCTCTGCAGCGCCGCTTTGTAGGCCAGTTGCTTCGCTGCATGTGCTTGCCGGCACTCTTCATCAAACCAAGGGTTTCGTGGTGGTGGTCGGGTGAAACCGAGCACATCAGTTGCGGCTTTTCTGACGGCTTCTTGGCATCGATGCCACTGGTCTTCAGCACTTGATGAAGGCTGCAAAGGACTTCTCGAGAGGTTGAGGGAGACGCGATCGGCAAAAGTTCTGGCGGTTTGTTGCGTTTGTAGCCGTTCAACGTTGAATCTCCTCACAGTATTTCCTCGTTGTTGTGGGATATCCGCATACGTACCTTGGCTACAACAAGGTAGTGATCCGAGTCTATGTTGGCCGCTCGGAAGGTTCGAACATCTAGAATACTGGAGGAGTGCCTTGCGTCGATCGCAACATGGTCAATTTGATTGACCGTTTGATGGTCTGGTGACCGCCATGTTCCTTTGTGAATATTGAGGTGAGGAAACCGTGTGCTAGCTATAGTAACATTACGTCCCGCAGCAAAGTCTTCGGTAGGGGCGTGAGCGCATATCATGCTGATGTTGGCGAATTTAGCCTTGATGCGGATAGTTGTAAGGCGTTCACTAACGTGTCGAAAGCTCAAGACTTCTTGCCTAAGTCTGCCGCTTACAACGAATCCGCATCCAAATAGACGCTGCTTCTGTTCTCTGTAGCAATCACCGTAGTAGATGTCACAGTTTTTTATCCTTCTTTTGCCCGGCCCATCCCACCGCAGCTCCTGGATGGCGGTGATATCTGCTTTGTAGCAGCTTAGGGCCTCCGCTAGTTGTTCGGCTGCACGCGGTCTGTTCAGGGTTCGAACATTCCACGTGCAGATCCGAACGTCATTGTCCATATTTCGTTTTGCAGGGTCGTCAACAGTGAATCCGTCCTTATCCGAGGCTCTTGGTTGCTTCGTAACCATATTGTTTTTCCGTGGTTGGGTAGTTAACCCCACGCACAACCCCCAACCTGGAGGGCCAGGCCCTTTCTGTGACCCCTTGGGCGAAAGGGGCCGGATATTCCGGAGTCAGTAACCCGCTTCGGGGATTTGAGTGCTGCCGTTGACCCATTAAGGGCTCTTCCGCCACCATCTCTATTTCAACACCCTGACTAGTATTGAAAAAAATCCTTAATGCCCTCAGCTCCAAATACGTCGAAGTAGCCCATTAAGGTATCTGTCATGCCGACTGTTGACGTCACCGTTGATTCAATCGCGTGAATTCATCCGCCGTACGTCCTCTTTCTGAGGAGCTCATGTAAGACTTCTGAGACTCGTTCAGTCAGTCTTTCCGACAGAGCATTATAGTGTTGCTATTTTCTTCGTGTTCAACACTCGCGCTTATAAGTTTAGCAAGCCAAGCCCGGAAGGGCGAGGCCAGTACCCGGTGGTTACCACGCGGAGGTAAAATAAGCACAATTGATGTGTATGAAAAAGTTACAACAGCTGGGCACCGCCAAGTTGATGCCAGTCAGCGCCTACCCGATTCATACACACCCAACCACCTTTATAACTTACTGCAGTCTTTTTTGAGGTTTAGAACTCAAGCTCAAAAGTGCCGTAAAAGCTAACTGCTCCCTTTACCACAACACCACCTTCTGGACTATGATGCCGCGCTAAAAAACGTTCATCTTTCCTCACATCGTAGAAATAATAATTGAACCCATCAGCAGGGCTATCAAAATTAAGCTTCTTCTAATCCGAAAAAACCACGTGACTCATATGGAGTCTACAGAATTCTAATCGCATACATTTCTGTTGCTCGTTAAGTTGTAGTTTCTTTTAAATTGTTATTCGTTTTAAATTATTGGCACTGTTGATTACTCTTCCAACTGTTGAAACTATTGCACTAACTTATTTTTTGCCGTAGAGTCACAAGAATTGGAAGCACGTCTCAAAAGTACTCTTCGATCAACTGCTGCTGTTGCCGTTTTTTACAGGTTTTTTGCATACGAATCTTTGTTTCTTAAGTAGGAAATAGGAATAGATCACACTAAAACCGCAACAGGCGGTAGACACCCAAGGCCTGGCTTCTCGCAACCATTCGTTTTGTGTGAGTTTCTATTTTTGGAACGAATGGAAGGGACCTACAATTTTATGCCGAGTCCGAACGGCTGAATTGAGAAGCTTTTTCAGGACAGTCATACTCTTGGATGTTTGTCAGACGTTCGCGAGAGGTGGCGCAGTAGAAAAAACCTTAAGATGTAATTTGTGTTTTCCGGGGATCGAACCTTGGATCCCTCGCACAGTAGTCCAGCACACTAACCACTGCGCTACTGCACAATAATAAAGAAATTAATAGCCGTTTTTTATTATCAGCGTGATCTGATCCGGATCAGATCATGAAAATAAAACAAACTGGATCATTGATTGAGTTGTGGCAACAAACATATAAAATCCAATAACAATTATGACAAATTTCGTATTGCCACCAGCCATCTTGCAGCCACACGGTACAATGTGACGTCACAATGCGATGATTTCTCCATTGCACTTGCTCATATTTGAGTTTGACATTTCGCTTGTTGTGTCGGGGTGTTACCATATGGATACAAATCTGCATACATTTAGCATTGAATATTTTTTTTGGGGAAACTATGTTCAAATGTTAAGTTCAAATATGCATTATAATTAACCGTATTGTACTGCTAATATTTCCATTTATATTTCTATGCTATATAGCGAAACAAAACATCTCGAAAGTCGGAGTAGTAACTTATTCGAATTTGAAAAAAATGCTAATTGATTTTTTGTGTTGTTAATTGTGGTTCACATTTTGGTCTGGCAACATTACTGTGTGGCTATAATTTACAGGGACACCAACCTTTAGTGAATGAAATAAACAACGCCACGAAACAACAACGAGAAATAGTTGAAATAATTTTCAGATCATATTTCGTGATCTCGATGAAAAGCAGGATCACATGTTGTTGTTGTAAGTGCATGTAAATCGATGATCTATATGGATCATAGCTGATAATAAAAAACGGCTAATAAAGAGATTTTGATCCATTTTTATTTGAATTTCAGTTCAACGATTAAATTTCACTTAAAACACTTCAACTGTTGATCTAATGTGTCAAATTCCTCAAAACGTTCATAAACAATTAGGTAGGTCGATTCGATTTGTATTTAATCGAATGTCTAGACTCTAGAGAATAGCCCCGATTTGGGCAATGAATAGGCGACAGGATTTATCATTTATCATTGATAATAATGCGCCCAAAATCGACGTATTTTGATCTTGGTTTATAAACTATTTAGAAATGGCTTATCGTTTATGCTTTGTAAAATTGCGAATGAAATCTAATCAGTCGTTTTACACATTTGGAAGATGTCTTGCCGGTCTTTTCATAATTTTGAAAAACCCGTAAGTTGAAAATCGTTGTAGAAAAGTAAACATATTTTAAAAGGTGTTTCCGAACTTTTGAAATTAAAACCCTACCGTCTCGACATTGAATTCTTCACGTATTCTGGCGTTTCTAATGCGATATCTACGGGTTACGCCAGCAATATTAATATTAATTAAAAGGGGTATAATATTATTATTAAAATTATAAACCAAACCCCATAATTGTAGACACATTAATCAATGTTACTACTAAATATTTGTTAGTAAATTATGGACTTGAGAACAGGGCATAAATAAAAGAGAATATGTACCTTTATTTTATACTGTATTGGGACCAGTATTCAAAGTTACATTAACTTGCTTAAGCAAATCATATCCTAATATCTCATCAAAGCTTTCGAGATTTGGATTTAAAAGCCGGCCTTTTTAAATTTTGGTTGAAAGTGGAGGAGGCATTTGATGATGATTACTGTTTGCTTATAATGTTGAGAAAAGGAATCAGAAAGATTAATTCCAAAAGTAGTTACAACAGAAGTTACAGACTACGTAATCACGGTCCTTGACTTCACTATTAAATACAAGACCAGTATTCCCGACCGACAGCAATGGGAAGAGAATACGGTTATAGATGAAAATACGCTAGAAGTATACACAGATGGGTCTAAGACGGAGGACGGAGTAGGAGCCGGGATTTTCTCAGTTCCACTCTGCCTAAACCAGTCTTTTAGACTACCAAATAACTGTAGTGTCTTCCAAGCAGAAGTTATGGCTATTCGCGAAGCCGCTGAACTGCTGAAGGTGAGATCGATATCGAACTCAGACATCGTCATCTACACCGACAGTCAAGCAGCTATTAAAGCACTCGAATCACCAATATTAAGATCCAAATTGGTCAGGCACTGCCGCAAATCTTTAAATGAGATCTCGGATATGTGCACGTTAACGCTGTGCTGGGTCCCTGGTCATAGAGATATACCAGGTAACTGTAAAGCAGACGAACTAGCAAGGAACGGCACGAAAATGGAACTCTCTACTGGTAAAGGAGAGCCCCATGTGCCAATTGAAACGGTAAGATACAACATCTCCACACTAGCACTGCAACAGGCTAATGAGAGATGGCGCGATATTGACACCTGCAACCACGCAAAACTAACCTAACCTAATGGAATGAAATGAAACAAGTTTTTCTTGAAACAGTTTTTTATTGGGTACTGCCGCCTTTATTGGATACGGCTTCTTGAATTCGATCAAGCATGGGATCGTACAGTAATACAGCGAAATTTTCCTCCAGGCTAATTAATGGGATTCTCTGTCCTCAAACTGAAGGCCAGACTCATAAACTTTTCGTACTGACCATCCCCAAACATTTTCGATAAGGTTCAGGTCAGGAAAGTACTGCGGCCATTGAAGCAATTCCACATTTTGTTCCTCTATCCAATTTTTGACTAAGCGCGCCGGGTGGATGTGACGTTCGCTGTCCTGCTGAAAAATCAAATGTTGGGTTCCAAAAATTTCCGAAAATTTAGGAAAATGTCTTTCCAGGATTCCTTTATAACTTACTTGCTTACTTACTTACTTAGATGGCGCTACAGTCCGGGGTGGACCTGGGCCTCAACCAACATGCCTCTCCAGTTAGCCCGATCTTTGGCTAACCGCCTCCAGTTGCGCACTCCAAGTTGGTTGAGGTCCCCTTCCACTTGTGCGCGCCACCTAAGGCGAGGTCTTCCTCTACTGCGTTGTCCCTCCGGGTTGGAATCGAAGACTCTTCGGGCCGGAGCGTTGGTGTCCATTCGCTCTACATGTCCTAGCCATCTTAGTCGACTGATACGCACTTTTCTGACCAGGTCTATGTCGCTGTACAGCTCGTAGAGTTCGCTGTTAAATCTTCTCCTCCAAAGCCCGTCAACGCAAACGGGACCGAAAATCACTCGAAGAATTTTGCGTTCGAAACGACCAAGAAGATCTTCATCCGCCTTTGTTAACGTCCATGCTTCTGCGCCATAGAGTAGGACTGGGATGATGAGGGTCTTATATAGAGTCTCCTTAGTGTTTCTTGACAAGGCCTTACTAGTCAGTTGCCTTCTTAGGCCAAAGAAACAGCGGTTGGCAAGTGTAACTCGTCGTTTGATTTCTGCTGTGGTGTCATTATCAGAGTTTATAGCGGAGCCGAGGTAGATAAAGTCCCTAACCACCTCAAAGTTATAGCTGTCTATCGTGACGTTCTGTCCGATTCGCCGATGTTGTGTGTCCCTTCTTGTTGACAGCATGTACTTTGTTTTGCCCTCATTCACCACTAAACCCATTTTTGCCGCTTCTGTGCTAATACTTGCAAACGCACCAGTAACAGCTCGCTGCGTTCTGCCAATTATGTCAATGTCGTCAGCGTATGCAAGTAGTTGCACAGACTTTTGGAAAATTGTGCCCCTGGTGTTGGTTTGCGAGTTTCGCACAATTTTCTCAAGTATGATGTTGAAAAAGTCACATGACAGCGCATCACCTTGTCTAAATCCTTTTTTGACATCAAAGGTCTCGGTGAGATTATTTCCGACCTTTACGGAGCAGCGAGCGTTCTCCATCGTCATTCTGCACAATCTGACAAGTTTGGCAGGGATGCCAAAACTAGACATGGCTCTGTATAGCTCGTCTCTATAAATGCTGTCATATGCGGCTTTAAAATCGATAAATAGATGGTGAGTATCGATTTGGACTTCTTGGGTTTTCTCCAGGATCTGCCGTAGTGTGAATATTTGGTCGGTTGTGGACTTACCGGGCCTAAAACCACACTGATAGGGACCAATCAGCTCGTTGACAAATGGTTTCAGGCGCTCACACAGTACAGCAGATATGATCTTATAGGCGATGTTGAGGAGACTGATGCCTCTATAATTGGCGCAGTTTAGAGGGTCTCCTTTCTTGTAGATCGGGCAAACGATGCTGAGGTTCCAATCACCAGGCATACTTTCCTCTGACCAAATTTTAGAAACGAGTTGGTGTATGCTCTCTACCAAGTCATCTCCCGCTGCTTTAAAAAGCTCGGCCGGTAAACCGTCCGGTCCTGCAGCTTTGCTGGACTTCAGCTTAGATATTGCTATCCTTACCTCATTTTGGTCAGGTGGACGGAAGTCTTGGCTTTCATCGCCCAGGTTGAATGGTTCATTCTGCCTGACAGCGGAATATGTGTCGTCTTCGCCGTTTAACAGTCTGCAGAAATGGTTTTTCCATGTCCTCAGCACCGACTGTGACTCCACTACAAGGTTTCCTTGTTCGTCTCTACAGGTCTCTGTTCGGGTCTTGTTCCCGTGACACGTTCTTTTTACCTTTTGGTAAAACTTCCGAACATTGTTCCTGGAGTAACACCTCTCTATTTCCTCGATCGCGCGCTTCTCATGCTCTTTCTTTTTCCTCCGGAGAAGCCGGTGTTCTTCCCTCCTTTTTTGCTCGTAGAGCTCACGAGCTGCTCTCGTCCTTCTCTGCAGCGCCGCTTTGTAGGCCAGTTGCTTCGCTGCATGTGCTTGCCGGCACTCTTCATCAAACCAAGGGTTTCGTGGTGGTGGTCGGGTGAAACCGAGCACATCAGTTGCGGCTTTTCTGACGGCTTCTTGGCATCGATGCCACTGGTCTTCAGCACTTGATGAAGGCTGCAAAGGACTTCTCGAGAGGTTGAGGGAGACGCGATCGGCAAAAGTTCTGGCGGTTTGTTGCGTTTGTAGCCGTTCAACGTTGAATCTCCTCACAGTATTTCCTCGTTGTTGTGGGATATCCGCATACGTACCTTGGCTACAACAAGGTAGTGATCCGAGTCTATGTTGGCCGCTCGGAAGGTTCGAACATCTAGAATACTGGAGGAGTGCCTTGCGTCGATCGCAACATGGTCAATTTGATTGACCGTTTGATGGTCTGGTGACCGCCATGTTCCTTTGTGAATATTGAGGTGAGGAAACCGTGTGCTAGCTATAGTAACATTACGTCCCGCAGCAAAGTCTTCGGTAGGGGCGTGAGCGCATATCATGCTGATGTTGGCGAATTTAGCCTTGATGCGGATAGTTGTAAGGCGTTCACTAACGTGTCGAAAGCTCAAGACTTCTTGCCTAAGTCTGCCGCTTACAACGAATCCGCATCCAAATAGACGCTGCTTCTGTTCTCTGTAGCAATCACCGTAGTAGATGTCACAGTTTTTTATCCTTCTTTTGCCCGGCCCATCCCACCGCAGCTCCTGGATGGCGGTGATATCTGCTTTGTAGCAGCTTAGGGCCTCCGCTAGTTGTTCGGCTGCACGCGGTCTGTTCAGGGTTCGAACATTCCACGTGCAGATCCGAACGTCATTGTCCATATTTCGTTTTGCAGGGTCGTCAACAGTGAATCCGTCCTTATCCGAGGCTCTTGGTTGCTTCGTAACCATATTGTTTTTCCGTGGTTGGGTAGTTAACCCCACGCACAACCCCCAACCTGGAGGGCCAGGCCCTTTCTGTGACCCCTTGGGCGAAAGGGGCCGGATATTCCGGAGTCAGTAACCCGCTTCGGGGATTTGAGTGCTGCCGTTGACCCATTAAGGGCTCTTCCGCCACCATCTCTATTTCAACACCCTGACTAGTATTGAAAAAAATCCTTAATGCCCTCAGCTCCAAATACGTCGAAGTAGCCCATTAAGGTATCTGTCATGCCGACTGTTGACGTCACCGTTGATTCAATCGCGTGAATTCATCCGCCGTACGTCCTCTTTCTGAGGAGCTCATGTAAGACTTCTGAGACTCGTTCAGTCAGTCTTTCCGACAGAGCATTATAGTGTTGCTATTTTCTTCGTGTTCAACACTCGCGCTTATAAGTTTAGCAAGCCAAGCCCGGAAGGGCGAGGCCAGTACCCGGTGGTTACCACGCGGAGGTAAAATAAGCACAATTGATGTGTATGAAAAAGTTACAACAGCTGGGCACCGCCAAGTTGATGCCAGTCAGCGCCTACCCGATTCATACACACCCAACCACCTTTATAACTTACTGCAGTCTTTTTTGAGGTTTAGAACTCAAGCTCAAAAGTGCCGTAAAAGCTAACTGCTCCCTTTACCACAACACCACCTTCTGGACTATGATGCCGCGCTAAAAAACGTTCATCTTTCCTCACATCGTAGAAATAATAATTGAACCCATCAGCAGGGCTATCAAAATTAAGCTTCTTCTAATCCGAAAAAACCACGTGACTCATATGGAGTCTACAGAATTCTAATCGCATACATTTCTGTTGCTCGTTAAGTTGTAGTTTCTTTTAAATTGTTATTCGTTTTAAATTATTGGCACTGTTGATTACTCTTCCAACTGTTGAAACTATTGCACTAACTTATTTTTTGCCGTAGAGTCACAAGAATTGGAAGCACGTCTCAAAAGTACTCTTCGATCAACTGCTGCTGTTGCCGTTTTTTACAGGTTTTTTGCATACGAATCTTTGTTTCTTAAGTAGGAAATAGGAATAGATCACACTAAAACCGCAACAGGCGGTAGACACCCAAGGCCTGGCTTCTCGCAACCATTCGTTTTGTGTGAGTTTCTATTTTTGGAACGAATGGAAGGGACCTACAATTTTATGCCGAGTCCGAACGGCTGAATTGAGAAGCTTTTTCAGGACAGTCATACTCTTGGATGTTTGTCAGACGTTCGCGAGAGGTGGCGCAGTAGAAAAAACCTTAAGATGTAATTTGTGTTTTCCGGGGATCGAACCTTGGATCCCTCGCACAGTAGTCCAGCACACTAACCACTGCGCTACTGCACAATAATAAAGAAATTAATAGCCGTTTTTTATTATCAGCGTGATCTGATCCGGATCAGATCATGAAAATAAAACAAACTGGATCATTGATTGAGTTGTGGCAACAAACATATAAAATCCAATAACAATTATGACAAATTTCGTATTGCCACCAGCCATCTTGCAGCCACACGGTACAATGTGACGTCACAATGCGATGATTTCTCCATTGCACTTGCTCATATTTGAGTTTGACATTTCGCTTGTTGTGTCGGGGTGTTACCATATGGATACAAATCTGCATACATTTAGCATTGAATATTTTTTTTGGGGAAACTATGTTCAAATGTTAAGTTCAAATATGCATTATAATTAACCGTATTGTACTGCTAATATTTCCATTTATATTTCTATGCTATATAGCGAAACAAAACATCTCGAAAGTCGGAGTAGTAACTTATTCGAATTTGAAAAAAATGCTAATTGATTTTTTGTGTTGTTAATTGTGGTTCACATTTTGGTCTGGCAACATTACTGTGTGGCTATAATTTACAGGGACACCAACCTTTAGTGAATGAAATAAACAACGCCACGAAACAACAACGAGAAATAGTTGAAATAATTTTCAGATCATATTTCGTGATCTCGATGAAAAGCAGGATCACATGTTGTTGTTGTAAGTGCATGTAAATCGATGATCTATATGGATCATAGCTGATAATAAAAAACGGCTAATAAAGAGATTTTGATCCATTTTTATTTGAATTTCAGTTCAACGATTAAATTTCACTTAAAACACTTCAACTGTTGATCTAATGTGTCAAATTCCTCAAAACGTTCATAAACAATTAGGTAGGTCGATTCGATTTGTATTTAATCGAATGTCTAGACTCTAGAGAATAGCCCCGATTTGGGCAATGAATAGGCGACAGGATTTATCATTTATCATTGATAATAATGCGCCCAAAATCGACGTATTTTGATCTTGGTTTATAAACTATTTAGAAATGGCTTATCGTTTATGCTTTGTAAAATTGCGAATGAAATCTAATCAGTCGTTTTACACATTTGGAAGATGTCTTGCCGGTCTTTTCATAATTTTGAAAAACCCGTAAGTTGAAAATCGTTGTAGAAAAGTAAACATATTTTAAAAGGTGTTTCCGAACTTTCGAAATTAAACCCCTGCCGTCTCCAACCCCCCTCCTTGGGGTTTCGTTTGGATTTTGGATTAGGTAGGAGTTTCTACTCAAAGAAAAACCTTCAATACATATATCCAATTTCGCACATACTCCACATCTGACAGTAACCCTATATCTACGTATTATACTGCAAATTATTTTTGGGCGCTATGCATTTTTTTTGGCGTTATTTCCAAATCAATTTAGGCGCTATTTCCTTGGGCGTTATTGCCTAACGCCCGTTTAACATGACCAAACCACCGAAGCATGGACCGCTCCGTCCGAAGAAGGAGCTGCTCGACATTAAGTTTTTCATGTATTCTGGCGTTTCTAATGCGATATCTACGGGTTACGCCAGCAATATTAATATTAATTAAAAGGGGTATAATATTATTATTAAAATTATAAACCAAACCCCATAATTGTAGACACATTAATCAATGTTACTACTAAATATTTGTTAGTAAATTATGGACTTGAGAACAGGGCATAAATAAAAGAGAATATGTACCTTTATTTTATACTGTATTGGGACCAGTATTCAAAGTTACATTAACTTGCTTAAGCAAATCATATCCTAATATCTCATCAAAGCTTTCGAGATTTGGATTTAAAAGCCGGCCTTTTTAAATTTTGGTTGAAAGTGGAGGAGGCATTTGATGATGATTACTGTTTGCTTATAATGTTGAGAAAAGGAATCAGAAATATTAATTCCAAAAGTAGTTACAACAGAAGTTACAGACTACGTAATCACGGTCCTTGACTTCACTATTAAATACAAGACCAGTATTCCCGACCGACAGCAATGGGAAGAGAATACGGTTATAGATGAAAATACGCTAGAAGTATACACAGATGGGTCTAAGACGGAGGACGGAGTAGGAGCCGGGATTTTCTCAGTTCCACTCTCCCTAAACCAGTCTTTTAGACTACCAAATAACTGTAGTGTCTTCCAAGCAGAAGTTATGGCTATTCGCGAAGCCGCTGAACTGCTGAAGGTGAGATCGATATCGAACTCAGACATCGTCATCTACACCGACAGTCAAGCAGCTATTAAAGCACTCGAATCACCAATATTAAGATCCAAATTGGTCAGGCACTGCCGCAAATCTTTAAATGAGATCTCGGATATGTGCACGTTAACGCTGTGCTGGGTCCCTGGTCATAGAGATATACCAGGTAACTGTAAAGCAGACGAACTAGCAAGGAACGGCACGAAAATGGAACTCTCTACTGGTAAAGGAGAGCCCCATGTGCCAATTGAAACGGTAAGATACA
The DNA here is from genome assembly GCA_955612985.1 of Cheilosia scutellata. Classification (NCBI taxonomy): domain Eukaryota; kingdom Metazoa; phylum Arthropoda; class Insecta; order Diptera; family Syrphidae; genus Cheilosia; species Cheilosia scutellata. The sequence goes on along the minus strand of OY015313.1, from coordinate 73,777,883 downwards.
ACATCTCCACACTAGCACTGCAACAGGCTAATGAGAGATGGCGCGATATTGACACCTGCAACCACGCAAAACTAACCTAACCTAATGGAATGAAATGAAACAAGTTTTTCTTGAAACAGTTTTTTATTGGGTACTGCCGCCTTTATTGGATACGGCTTCTTGAATTCGATCAAGCATGGGATCGTACAGTAATACAGCGAAATTTTCCTCCAGGCTAATTAATGGGATTCTCTGTCCTCAAACTGAAGGCCAGACTCATATACTTTTCGTACTGACCATCCCCAAACATTTTCGATAAGGTTCAGGTCAGGAAAGTACTGCGGCCATTGAAGCAATTCCACATTTTGTTCCTCTATCCAATTTTTGACTAAGCGCGCCGGGTGGATGTGACGTTCGCTGTCCTGCTGAAAAATCAAATGTTGGGTTCCAAAAATTTCCGAAAATTTAGGAAAATGTCTTTCCAGGATTCCTTTATAACTTACTGCAGTCTTTTTTGAGGTTTAGAACTCAAGCTCAACAGTGCCGTAAAAGCTATGTTAGGAGCCAGGGTCGAGCCACAGGGGCAGCTTCGGTACAGATGAGGAGGGCGTGGCATGCTCGCGGTCGCTCGGCTCAGCTCGACGGATGGGGGTGTTCTTGCCCCCTCATCATGTACCACCTGCTCAACAAACTTTTATCCATGCCAATTAAAACAAAAGAAAATCAAAAAAAAAAAAAAGAAGAAAGTTACTCTAAGCAGACATCAGACGGACGGGAGGATAATTAAATAAACTAAAAAGAAAAGAAGCAAAGGAAAACGTCCAAGGACTTCTGCCAGTACCCTACTGAAAGAACGGGAAGGTCACGCGAAGCTAAACCTAACTAACCTAAACTAGACCTACGCTAACCTAAGAGTATAAAACTATATCCTAAGCTAATCCTACTATAACTTAAAGCTAAACTCCAACTTTACCCTAAACGCTCTTTCCCTTCCCACTGTCTCTATAGGGTAAAGGTTCGTGACGAACCCAAGACATGCCAGATGTTGTTGGCAAGGGATGGCCAACCCACCCGGTGTGTATGAAAAACACAACCAAATGCCACCACTCTGGCCGATACTGCGAGTGGTAGCCCCTTAACGCGCCCTCCAGTCACAATCCTACGTCACTGTCGGTAGTGAAAAGTCAGTCAGTAGTCACATCCTGTCGTCAAAGTTCGTTATGTCGCGTTACGTCATCGTTAATCTACAGAAGGACGGCCTTCCCAATAATCCACACACCAAATTTGAAGGACCTAGCCGCGCATGGGCATTGTGTACCTCATATCAAAAAACCAGTTCACTACAGTACGCAATAGTGCCAAATTTATTGTTTAAGTAAACGAAATTTACGTTAAAACTAAAGATAATTCAAAAGAGGGAAAATTCAAAACAAAAAGAAACTAAAATTAAAGAAAATGAAACTAAAACTAATGAAAAATTGAAATTCTGCACTTAACACTATACCCTACTTAACTCTAAAATTCAATTCAACAATAAAAAAAAAAGAAAATAAAAATTACTCACGGTTTTTAAAATGCGTTCCCCCGTTGTCCTGGCGCCAGCACAAGAAGAGATGATCCGCTGATTTACCAAAAATGGTCCTATTAAACGCGCACAACAAAACAACAAATGCTAAACGCAGAATCTTACTATTTAGACTAATCCTAACCTTAATATTTATGCAAATTTTAAAAGAATTCAAAGTTAAGCTAGACTATTGGCACTTCGCAAATCTTGATGTTATTTTTTTTTTTTATGCATTAATGCTTTTCACTATTGAGCACCACTGTGTGCGCTTATTTCGAGGATCCAGGGACCCTTCAACTGGGAAAATCCCTGCGGTGGCGGAGAACCTATATGTGCTGCCTTTAGTTGTTGTTGTTTCTTGTTCGATGTTCGTGGGCGCTTAGTCTTTGTCTTTCGAGTATGTTGTTGTATTGGAGTATTCTGTCTTCTTTGTCTGGGTCTTACTGTGGAGTGTTTTTGGACAGCAGCATCCAGAACAGGAGAATCCCAACCGAAATTGCTTTTGGAGCGGCTTTTGAGGGCGATTTGCGGTGCTTGAAGGCGTTTGGGTTGCGGTGTTTAACTTTCCGTTGTCTAGCGGCAATAGCGCTAGAAGAGAATCGTCTCCACCGTTCAACGGGATAAGCAACACCGAGCCGTAAGTCACGGACAAAAAAAATCGCAGAGGTTGAAGGTCAATCCGGTCACTGGGACTGCTGGATTTTTTGCCCTAAACCTGTATTAAAAATCGTGACACTTAGGATATTTCCCTATTCGTTTCAGAATAAACTCTACATACCTCTGCTATGAATATAAGTCAGCCAATTATCGCCTAATCCACCCTCTTCTCTCGCTTTTTCTGTCCTCAGTGTAGCCAAATCAGACACACTAACATTCGTATATCTATAAATTATTACGATTGAAGTACAGTACATATTATGCATTCGAATAAATCCACAAAGTCTTCACTCACCCTAAAAATGATTATTATGTGTTTTTTTCTTCGTGCTACTGTTGTAGCCTATACTGCTTCAACCAAAGAAACCGAAAATTTGCAAATTTGCTATTACGAGGGCATCGACCGCTCACTGTAAAGATTTCCAATAAGTGAGGGCTCGCCGTTTAGCGAATATTGGTTCCTTCCCTTTTGTTTCCCCTCCCTTTGTTCGTTTAAGTCATGTCCCAAGTCTGTTTCTAATCACTTCCTATCTCTGTTTATATTTAAGCTTTTCTTATCGTGTACCTTCTTCTTCATAATCCTCTCTTCAAAATTGCAACGATTAATTTCAACAGCTACCTTGGAAGGAAAACGGTCCACGGAGGGGTTTTCTTTTTCTTTTGATCTATTTTCTATTTTCCGAAAATCGTTTCTCTTAATAATAGCTCTCTTACATAAAACATATTCATAAATCATAACTCACCAATTATACTTAACTTATGACAACTACGATAAAAGAAAAGTGCACACATACATAATATATTCAGCCGCTCATTACATTGAACGGAATGGAATTGGAACACAACACAGAATTGAGTGGAAATCGACCAACACACGGCATAAGAAAAAAAAGCACACAACAAAAAAAATGCAGCAAGATGGCAAGTAACACGATCAAGGTAATCTATATAATAATTATCAAATAATCGTGTGTTTATAATATGTAAAATTAATATTTAAATAATCAACTTTTCAGGTACATGGACATTTAGGCATTTGGACATTTGGATATTACATTAGTCATAGTCAGGTAAGTAAGTCTAGTTCTATTTTGTATTTTTGTCATTTGGACTATTTGAAGTATTTATGTATATGTTTATAGTTACATACATATATATTGCTTATGTCAGTGGCAAAATTATTTGTTTTGTTTACGTTTCGTTTTTTTTTGTGTTTTTCTTTGCTCTTCTTCTTCTTCTTTTCAGGTACATCTTGTGCTATGTGGGTGGGCGATTGGAGACGCATATCGAAGCAGCTGTTGCGCGAATTGCGTAATCAGCTGATAACGATTACAGGAAGTTTTGTGCAATAATGTATAATGCAGTTTTGGGGGCCTGTCTGTTGTTTGACAGTGTATCACACAGGCAGTCCTCCATTGCATTACGCACATAATATACTGTTGTTGTGTTGATTTTAATATTTTTTTTTCTTTCCAGGTAAGATAACAATACATGGCCCCGTAACAGCTAACTGCTCCCTTTACCACAACACCACCTTCTGGACTATGATGCCGCGCTAAAAAACGTTCATCTTTCCTCACATCGTAGAAATAATAATTGAACCCATCAGCAGGGCTATCAAAATTAAGCTTCTTCTAATCCGAAAAAACCACGTGACTCATATGGAGTCTACAGAATTCTAATCGCATACATTTCTGTTGCTCGTTAAGTTGTAGTTTCTTTTAAATTGTTATTCGTTTTAAATTATTGGCACTGTTGATTACTCTTCCAACTGTTGAAACTATTGCACTAACTTATTTTTTGCCGTAGAGTCACAAGAATTGGAAGCACGTCTCAAAAGTACTCTTCGATCAACTGCTGCTGTTGCCGTTTTTTACAGGTTTTTTGCATACGAATCTTTGTTTCTTAAGTAGGAAATAGGAATAGATCACACTAAAACCGCAACAGGCGGTAGACACCCAAGGCCTGGCTTCTCGCAACCATTCGTTTTGTGTGAGTTTCTATTTTTGGAACGAATGGAAGGGACCTACAATTTTATGCCGAGTCCGAACGGCTGAATTGAGAAGCTTTTTCAGGACAGTCATACTCTTGGATGTTTGTCAGACGTTCGCGAGAGGTGGCGCAGTAGAAAAAACCTTAAGATGTAATTTGTGTTTTCCGGGGATCGAACCTTGGATCCCTCGCACAGTAGTCCAGCACACTAACCACTGCGCTACTGCACAATAATAAAGAAATTAATAGCCGTTTTTTATTATCAGCGTGATCTGATCCGGATCAGATCATGAAAATAAAACAAACTGGATCATTGATTGAGTTGTGGCAACAAACATATAAAATCCAATAACAATTATGACAAATTTCGTATTGCCACCAGCCATCTTGCAGCCACACGGTACAATGTGACGTCACAATGCGATGATTTCTCCATTGCACTTGCTCATATTTGAGTTTGACATTTCGCTTGTTGTGTCGGGGTGTTACCATATGGATACAAATCTGCATACATTTAGCATTGAATATTTTTTTTGGGGAAACTATGTTCAAATGTTAAGTTCAAATATGCATTATAATTAACCGTATTGTACTGCTAATATTTCCATTTATATTTCTATGCTATATAGCGAAACAAAACATCTCGAAAGTCGGAGTAGTAACTTATTCGAATTTGAAAAAAATGCTAATTGATTTTTTGTGTTGTTAATTGTGGTTCACATTTTGGTCTGGCAACATTACTGTGTGGCTATAATTTACAGGGACACCAACCTTTAGTGAATGAAATAAACAACGCCACGAAACAACAACGAGAAATAGTTGAAATAATTTTCAGATCATATTTCGTGATCTCGATGAAAAGCAGGATCACATGTTGTTGTTGTAAGTGCATGTAAATCGATGATCTATATGGATCATAGCTGATAATAAAAAACGGCTAATAAAGAGATTTTGATCCATTTTTATTTGAATTTCAGTTCAACGATTAAATTTCACTTAAAACACTTCAACTGTTGATCTAATGTGTCAAATTCCTCAAAACGTTCATAAACAATGAAGATCTGAGGACATGTTTACCTTGTGTCTGTTCAGTTGACGCAAAAAAAAAATCACATTTTTTTCATATTGAACGCTTTGCAAGAGTGTCAGAGAAAAAATAGCGGTACTTTTATAATTATTCTTTCTGATTTCTTTTCCCAACATCATGGATAAACAGTAATCATCATCAAATGATACATTTACGAACAATGTTGGAAAAAAATGCACAATGTACCTTAGAAAGTTTTGTGCCTATTCAGTATGTTAGGATTTGAGGGCGAATATTGTTTTATTGCCTTGCAAACACATGACAATTTGTACTGAGTGCAATTTAAAACTGGGAGCGGTAGCGATTACAGAAGGACACTATAACTATAGGTGTCTTTGTTGTAGACACATTGTAGAGGACACAATGCATGTACGTATTTGTATGAAGATTCGGGGTGCATTATAAGTAATTGAAATTGAATTGAAAATAAAACATGAATTCAAAAAAATATTGGGGTTTTATTTTATTTCTTTATTTCATTCCAGTGAGGCCTAATTTCCAGTTTTAAAATAGGGCATAATTTCTATTAAAAATTTAACCAATTGTGGGGCCTTATTTCGTTTATTTTTGGGGCTTTTTATTTTCCATTTCATTGTGGCCTAATTTTCATTTTAAAAATGGGGCATCATTTTTCTTTATCAAAATTTACCCTTATTTCGCGGAGCCGATTTGGAAAGATACAAAATTGAGATATTACACCAAAAATGTCCACGGTGCATTTTTTATTTAGATATACTACATTGAGAGTAGTTTGAGTCCTGTCTTGGATTTTGCCTAAATCTCGAAGAGTTTAAATCTACAACCATTGGCTTATGCTTTTGTTGAGGCTGAGCATTATTATTACTTTGTATATCACGATATGTTTGAGTGAGGTGTAGGGTTTAGGGTATTTGTTATTCCTATCAGCATATTTGACATTATTTCATAGATCTCAATATCTTTGGATGGTTATATGTACATACATTAAATGGTAAATAGTAAAATCTATCTCGAGTGTTGTTTGACCGGCTATTGCCGTAGCGAATCTGGTCACGAGATCATTAGTTGCGGGAGCGGGTCATAATTCTGCATTTCAAAATTCTGTATATTTATTTTTGGAAAATACTGTATGAACAAAATTCTGTATTTCAAAATGCTGTGTTTCCAAAATGCTGTAAATTCAAAATTCTGTTTTCCGAAATGCTGTTTATGCTCTAATTCTATATTTTGAAAAAGTGTTTGCATAACAAAAAGCAAGCCTTGATATAATTTTTAAAATTTATTAAGATAAACATATTTAAAATAAATTGAAATTCACTTAGGTTCCTACATAATTTAACAAAAACATAAGACAAAAGACAGTGGCAGTTTCGTGGCGTGGTGAACAAGTGGCAGATGGCGTAGGAGTGGTGTGGCGATGGCGACAGAATGGAAGTGGTTTAGTTTAAACTAGTCATTTCGTATTATATGGGGCTGGTAATGACATGGATTTTTGCATTACAACTATGTATTTTTGTTTATCCGGAAACTAAAAACATGCGAAACGACCAAGACCAATTTGCCGCCATTCCATCGCCACATCATTCCTTTCCTATGCCACCGCTACGCCACTGCCACCACTTTCGGTGCGCGCCTTGTCTAAGAGTAAAATTAATACTTCAAAGAAATAATACGAACAGTAAGCATAAAGATAAAAACATATTCTAACAGTAGTAGTAAAATTCTGTTTTTTTTGTCGCAACCGCTAAAGGTAATGCTTTGATTGCAGTAGCAAAATTCTAAAGGTATTCGTCGCACTTTGTTTTCATAAATCTATGTTGACATTCAGGGAGACAGTAAAATATAAACAAAATTGTATTATACAAGAATCCTGTATTTTAAAAAACTGTTTTTGATAAACCCATTTTTTTAAATATAGTAAATAAATACAGAATTCTGAAATACAGAGTTTTGTTCATATACTTACAGTATTTTGAAATACAGAACATATTTTGAAAACAGAATTTTGACATTATGAAAATAGATAGGAACACATTTGTTACACAGATATAAGATATTTGTATTATAAAAAAAATATCGTTTATCTACCTAACTAGGTAATTTTAGTTCCAGTAAAATTATGGTTTTTATAATCTCTATATTTTTCCTCTTTGCTACGATTCTCCTTTCTTTCCTTTGGTTTCTTCTTCTTTTTTTCCGGTGGTTTATTCCTTTAATTTATTATGTATTATAAATTTAAAAATGATCTTCTACAAAAATGTTTGGATTAGAACAACTTACACGTAAGGTGCCAATGAGAAGTCTTGCTTAGGAATTTTAAAGACTTGTTATCGGTTGGAACATTTTGATTCAAACTAACAACTTAAAATGTCTTAAAACCTAAAACGCTACTTCTAAAGGAAGTATCTTAATATTTATTTCTTAGAACTTAGAATGAATGTTATAATGGTAATATAAATACAATGGTAACATAGTGTAGTTAATAGTTAGTTAATAATGACTTTATTTCCGAAACAAAAACAATTCATTTAAATAGATACTAAGTCTAAGTATATGGCTTGGCTGAAGGCCGTCTACCAGATTGACAAATTAATGAATAAATTTTAAAGTTTCTTTTGTTGTGTTGAAATATTTGGTTTCTTTAAAAGTTTTCTTCGATTATACTCTTTCTGTAGCGTATAGTACATTTACAGCGTAGTTATAAAGTACCTCCCATCTTCTGTCCCCGTTTAGTATGCTCAAGGTTGCCTCTAGCTCAAGCACGTGTAATCCAAAGAACATTTTCCGGAACTCTTTTAATATAGGGCAAATCGCAATAAAGTGGAACACATCCTCTCGTTCTCTTAGATTGCACAGGCTACACAAGTTCCACTCTTATTTGGAAGATAGTGCTCAGTTTATCCGTTGAAATGTTGTCCAGAAAATAAGTCTTATCTCGTAAGTGGTGATTCAATTTGCTGTAATATAGGCGGTATAGTGACGATTGTGCCTCATTAACATATCCGTCATACATTTTATGGCCTATCTTCTCCAGCAAGATGTTAAATTTTTGCTTCAGCGAAATCGGATGCTCATTTGGTGCGACTTTTAGTTCGAAACCGCAATCGGACGCTAGGACCTTCCAGTCTTCAACGCATTTTCCCCCGTGCTGCAGCATTTGAGAAAGCACTACCTTTGGTATCCTTTCTTGTTCCATCTGCATGACTCGCACTACAAAATCAAGATGAAGTTTTAGAGTGTCCATGAAAAGGGGAGCAACTCCCGTCTCCAGGTAAAGCATGTAATTAGGAGAACTACTGGGCAACCTAAAAACTCGCCTAATGAAGTATCGCAGGAACTTCTCCACGTATTCGAAGGGGCTATATCTTAGTATAACATAGTGTATCTAGGTAATGTAGGTACATACATATAACATACAATACATAATTGAAATATTATTGTGGTGGTCAGCTCCGCTTAATACTGTTTAGACCCTTATATTGTGGTAAGATTTTAAGAATCTATAAAATTTTAGTTCAGAGCAGCTCACCTCTGAACTAAAAAAGAAAAACGCCTAATGGAGCTAAAATTCTCGCAAGAGATCGATTTGACCTGGCCAGCCAAAATTCATAGTACCTATCTATGCTTGTTAAACTACGCAATAGTATTGATGAAATGTATACATTTATGCGGTTCGGTTTTGTATTTTATTGCGAAAATAGGAAAATGTTTAATTTAAATCATCATCAAGCTCACTACTGCCATCAAAACTTCAAATTGTGGTTGCACCTAAGTGATTCTTCCAGGATGAAATCTGTTTGGGGTCGTATCAATTATCATATATCTACCAGAGAAGAGTATAACAAAGTCGGCAAAAGAATGAAACAGGCTATTTTTGGATAATTTCTGCTCTCCTCTTTGGCGACTTTTGGTAAACATATATATAAATAGGGAGCATTTATTAACAACTTCACAATCAATTCTTGACTTTCTTTCTTTGAGCATCATCACAAGACTACCTACCACATCATTCCACTCAATATGAAGTTCATTACAATTGGTATTTTCTGCGCTGGTGAGATCTAATTTTTATTTGTAATCTAAAAAACATTTTTAATTATACAAGATACATTTTTAATTCTTTAGCTCTATTTTCCGTTGCCGTCGGCGGGGTAGCCCCCATTCCAAAGGACTTAGGACAATGCAACTACATTTGTCATGAAAAATCACATGCCTCAGTGTGCGCGACTAATGCAATTTGTTTAAATCGTTTCTCGAGCAACTGCGAACTTCAAATCTATAATTGCCTGAATCCACAAAAGCAATTTAAGGAAATCGACGATCACAAGTGCAACGAGAGTTGGGCACCTATTTGTAGCAAAGGCGATTTTCAATAATTGTCACAGGAAAAGTGGCCAAATGCAATGAAATCAATCGGAAATAAAGAACAAATTATCTTAAATTATAAAATTATTTTATTTAAAACTAGCTGAATACCTTGTATAGCTAGGATTTGATTTTAATTATGAAAAATAACATTTTTGAGAAAATCGCTTATGCTACGAGTACCTACACGATATGCGAAACCGTACATACGCCCGATATTAAATTGACGTCATAGTACTTGGCATATTATTTATGAATTTATGATGCTGACATGATTATGTTTGCATGCTTATCAAAATACATGCATAGTGTATGTATTTCACGTAACATAGCGTGACTTCGAAGTGGCATGCGTATGTCGGGCTTTGCATTTTGTTCTGGTAAGTGCAACCTGTGTAAAAATTTACTGCTTTAGCAAAATTCCTCACTATTAAAAGATTATCCCTGAGCGTTGTTAGTTGTAATAACAAAAGCTGAGATAATGGGAAACTGCCGTTTTTTGAGAGCGAATTTAAGGGGTGTATCCGCGCGATATCAATATGCGGCAAAAACAATGCGTCGAAACTTAATATTTATAGGGCTTATCGGATAGGGCTATCTATAATACTTTTACCATGCTCTTGGTACTCTTGGTTAAAAATTTAGAGTACAAAATATTTTCCTGCACCTATTTTGAGAAAGATATACAGTCCAAGGAACCTGCAATTTAAAAATCTATATATATACAGTTTGTCAAGGAATTGAGTCTCTTTGATGTTTTACTTCAATTTTTTAATAAATTTCTTTTTATTAATATATCTACTAACGAACAGTTAAAAAAAATTCTACATTATGAAAGTAATAAAAAATACGCAAAAATGAGCTTGTCAAGAAATTTGTAAAAACAATTTCGTGACAGACTGTATATATAAAAATGGTTGCAAAAATGTAGAGTAATTCATCAATTGAGAACGGCTGGACTGATTTGGCTCAATTTTTTTTTTCAGTTGTTCGTAATCGCCAGGAGAAGGTTCTTCTAAAAGAACATTTTGGGAAAACCCTCCGAAAAAGTCGGAAAATTGGAAAAAGCGAAAATTGATTTTTTGTAGGTATGGAATATTGTGTCCGGAATGGCTTTTCAAATGGAAAAATAGAAAATTCTTAGTGGAAAACTCGGAAAATTCCGGAAAAACACGAAAAATTTATTTAATTGGAAGCTTGGAAAATTTCGGATAATTGTGAAATTCATTGTGATAAAAAGACGGTTTGTGTGCATTTTGGGTGGAGAAGTTAACAACATAAATAATACATGGCGCCAGGTGTCTTTTTCGCATTGTCATTTTCTATTGAGCAAATGTGCTATTTTTATACCCGGTACCACACTGTGGTGAGGGTATATTATTCACTTTGTCATTCCATTTGTAACGCCCATTAGGAGGCGTTGTAGGTATGACAAACTATATATATTATTGATCAGCATCACTTTCTTAGTCGATCTAGCGATGTCCGTCTGTCTGTCCGTCTGTCCGCACGATTACGGCCGTAATTTAAGAGCTATCGACTTGAAATTTGGTACGTAAGCTTTTATCCACCAAACTGAGGCTAAGTTCGAAGATGAGCAAGATCGGATGAAAATTACTACTACCTCCCATACAAAAATATCAGATTTATATAGCTTTTTATGTTAAAAATTAAATTTAAATAGCTACAGTAAAGGTAGCAAGTTTAAACTTTGCACATATTGTTTTAATAATATTTAAACATTTTTGACAAAAAATGAGCTTGGTCGAATAAAAAGTACCCATACCTCCCATACAAATATATAGTTTTTTAATACTAAAATATTTTTTTTATTTTACAATAATATAGTACCGGGTATTTGAGCTTCGGCATAGTCGAAGATAATTGTCTTACTGGTTCTTGCTGCAATCGATTCGAGTTTTGCGTATTATTACACTGATTCCGGATAGTCGTATATCGCGCATCACATCCGCAAACGGTACAAACATTACGATCAATTGAAATGAAATTCAATGCGATAATTATCAATTCGATCATTTTTTCAGAAAACAAACTTTGCATGTAAAAAGTGAGGTTATCCAATTGGGTTGCGGGCATTCAAAATCGCTTGATGTGCCTGGAACTCCACCGCATAATATACAGCTGAAGGTGGGATCAATCATAATCATGTTGCGGAATCTGAATCATATCTGAAATTGTACAACGGTACGCGGTTGTCCATCAAGAAACTGATGAACTATGTGATTCAAGCGAAGATAATCAAGGGCAAATTCAAAGGAGAGGAAGTCCTTATCCCACGAATTCCGATTATTCCAACTGATCTTCCATTCCAATTCAAGCGGATTCAGTTCCCTGTTCGATTGGCTTTTGTGCTATGACAATCAATAAATCGCAAAGCCAATCTTTGGACGTCTGTTAGATTATTCTCGAATTTCCCTGTTTTTCGCACGGTCAGCTGTACGTTGCCTGTTCACGTGTTGGCAAACCGGAAAACAAATCGAAAAATATTGTTTTTCACATCGCTCTTTACTGATTTCGATTCCATTCAAATAAAACATTGCAATTTGAACTACTTACCTATCTGTGTTTTATTATCACTCTGGAGTTTATCTGAAGGCGTTAAATTGGGACGAGACGGAGTTCGCAGGGTCCGCTAGTTATGTATACATTACATAGATAATCTGGAATGAAACTATTTTTTAGAAACCACTCGAACCACTCGCAGAAATCGGTTGAAACACTCTATTTCATGATTCGTGTAGAAAATAGGTCAAAACATTAGGAAATAAACTAAATGTGGGGCACATTTTACACACAAAGTTGTTAATTTACACATGTCCCTATGGGACCGGAACTTTAATAAAACAAATGTAAAATAAAAATTAGGTAACCTAATTATTGAATCGGCGAAGACAACTTACAGCGAAAATGTCACTAACAAAGTGATTGGATAGGATAGGACGGCTCACGCGCATTCTGGTCCATGGCAAAAGCAATCAGTAATAACTGTAGTTGCTCTTCTTTTCCACCTCTAGTAAAAGAAGACGGCACGCTAGCAACAACATCTATAAAGAAAACGCAGATCTTTTCGCTAGCATGTTTTCAGGGAATTCAACCCCAGATTCTGCACAACTAGAACCACCAAATATCCCGAGGGTGCAATCATCGATGGTAGAAGTGAAATTTCGGCCTCGAATAATTCAACACATCCTTAAAGAACTAGATTGCAATAAGGCAACGGGACCCGACGGAATCCCGGCTATAGTACTCAAGAGCTGTGCACCAGAACTTGCACCTGTACTTTATAAGCTGTTTAGCATGTCGTATTCACAGAAGACGTTTCCTTCTTGCTGGAAGAGCGCTCGCATTCAACCTATTCCAAGGAAAGGGAGAAAATGTCTCCCACAAAACTATCGTCCAATAGCGTTACTTTCAATGCTCTCAAAAGTAATGGAAAAGGCAATAAATGTCAGCAATTGAACAACACGGCGAATCCAGAGCCGTAGCCTTGGATATATCAAAGCCATTTGACCGAGTATGGCATAGAGCCCTATTAGGCAAGTTAGCGTCTTATGGATTACCACAATAACTCTGCGGATGGATGCAAAATGTTCTTCTGGGAAGATGGATCCAAGTTGTTGTAGATGGTGTATTATCTAATTCGTTTGCTATAAATGCAGGAGTGCCCCAAGGATATATTCTTTCTCCAACTCTATTTCTTCTCCACATCATTTATTTGCTTGGATCGACAAATAATAATATCTACAGCTTTGCAGATGACAGCACTCTTATATCCTCCATCTCGAACAGTGGGCCTGTGAATGCGGCTACAACATACAGTCAGAGATGTGAACAAATTAGTTCTCTAAATTATGATCTGGACAAAATCTTGAAGTGGGGAAAAAACAACTTGGTTGTATTTAATGCAAACAAGACACAGCTCACAACATTTTCTAGGAAAAATACATCAACAGTTCCTCGGGGCGCTGTTGAAGCGTTATAGGTTCGCCTTTCCCGAGAGAAGTATTTAAAAAAATAAACATATTTGAAGTTGTTCTATATTCACAATTTTATTTCAATACTGCAATTGTTTACAAATCCCCCAGAGAGCATTGAGGGAATGATTTGTCACCACATTTACTGCTCTCCACTTCACTGAATGACTTCTGTGGATACAAGCAGTTGTACTTCTCCATTTGACATTTGCTCGGGAAATTATTCACACAGATTCCATTACTGGCACAAATGGAGTTATCCAATGTCGTGCACTTGTAGTCACACTTGCGCGGTGGTGTTGGACGTACTCCAAGAGCAACGGCGAACAGAGCTGCAAGCGTTAAAATTGGTTAAAGTAAAATAAATGCACTTCATTTCATACAAATATGAAGTACTATGACAAGAATATTTACCAGCAAAAATGACAAGAACGTTGGTAACCTTCATATTTCAAAATTTATTTTGGTATAGTACTCTACTGAATGTTGTAAGAGAGAAGTATTTGTTGCGAATGTTGGCACTGGTAATTTGCATTTGTATTTATACCAAATCAGGATCCGAAAGAAGAGGTAAATAAGCGAGGTATAATATGAAATGTAAGTATTCAATCGTTATCAACCGGGTTAATTTATTTATAGGATTCTTTTTTTATAATTTGAGAAATGCTGAAACTCAAATTTAATACAAGAGCTTTCGATTAAATGAAGGTGGGAGATTTCAAAATGATTTAAGAGGGGACCAAGAATTGAAACTCAACCAATTAAGTAACGTATGAGCTCAGCAATTTAGTGACGGAATATGAAAAGTTATTACAAGGATTTTTATGGTCAACGGTTTCAAAAGCTTTAGAAAATTCCATCAGCAGTATTAAAAATGTGACATTTCCATCATCTAAAGCTCCTTTAATATCCTCAATAACATTTATAAGTGCTTTAGGAGAACTGTGTTTCTTCCTAAATCCAGATTCCTTCGGTGATAAGATAACATAATATTCGTTTGAATAAAATTGAAATGGGTCTGAAGTCAGTACCTACTACGTGAACTTTTTGCTATTGGTATAATATATGCCATTTTCCATTAATTAGGTAGGTCGATTCGATTTGTATTTAATCGAATGTCTAGACTCTAGAGAATAGCCCCGATTTGGGCAATGAATAGGCGACAGGATTTATCATTTATCATTGATAATAATGCGCCAAAAATCGACGTATTTTGATCTTGGTTTATAAACTATTTAGAAATGGCTTATCGTTTATGCTTTGTAAAATTGCGAATGAAATCTAATCAGTAGTTTTACACATTTGGAAGATGTCTTGCCGGTCTTTTCATAATTTTGAAAAACCCGTAAGTTGAAAATCGTTGTAGAAAAGTAAACATATTTTAAAAGGTGTTTCCGAACTTTCGAAATTAAACCCCTGCCGTCTCCAACCCCCCTCCTTGGGGTTTCGTTTGGATTTTGGATTAGGTAGGAGTTTCTACTCAAAGAAAAACCTTCAATACATATATCCAATTTCGCACATACTCCACATCTGACAGTAACCCTATATCTACGTATTATACTGCAAATTATTTTTGGGCGCTATGCATTTTTTTTGGCGTTATTTCCAAATCAATTTAGGCGCTATTTCCTTGGGCGTTATTGCCTAACGCCCGTTTAACATGACCAAACCACCGAAGAATGGACCGCTCCGTCCGAAGAAGGAGCTGCTCGACATTAAGTTTTTCACGTATTCTGGCGTTTCTAATGCGATATCTACGGGTTACACCAGCAATATTAATATTAATTAAACGGGGTTTAATATTATTATTAAAATTATAAACCAAACCCCATAATTGTAGACACGTTAATCAATGTTACTACTAAATATTTGTTAGTAAATTATGGACTTGAGAACAGGGCGTAAATATAAGAGACTATGTACCTTTTATACTGTATTGAGACCAGTATTCAAAGTTACTTTTACTTGCTTAAGCAAATCATATCCTAATATCTCATCAAAGCTTTCGAGATTTGGATTTAAAAGCCGGCCTTTTTAAATTTTGGTTGAAAGTGGAGGAGGCATTTGATGATGATTACTGTTTGCTTATAATGTTGAGAAAAGGAATCAGAAAGATTAATTCCAAAAGTACCGACTGCTATATTTTTTTGCTCTCTTGCAATTTTTTTGCGTCAACTGAATAGACACAAATATTTAAATAAAAGTTAATGGAATGAAATGAAACAAGTTTTTCTTGAAACAGTTTTTTATTGGGTACTGCCGCCTTTATTGGATACGGCTTCTTAAATTCGATCAAGCATGGGATCGTACGATAATCCAGCGAAATTTTCCTGCAGGCTAATTAGTGGGATTCTCTGTCCTCAAACTGAAGGCTCATAAACTTTTCGTACTGGCCATCCCCAAACATTTTCGATAAGGTTCAGGTCAGGAAAGTACTGCGGCCATTGAAGCAATTCTACATTTTGTTCCACTGCTCCCTTTACCACAACACCACCTTCTGGACTATGATGCCGCGCTAAAAAACGTTCATCTTGCCTCACATCGTGGAAATAATAATTGAACCCATCAGCAGGTCTATCAAAATTAAGCTTCTTCTAATCCGAAAAAACCACGTGACTCATATGGAGTCTACAGAATTCTAATCGCATACATTTCCGTTGCTCGTTAAGTTGTGGTTTCTCATATGGAGTCTACAGAATTCTAATCGCATACATTTCTGTTGCTCGTTAAGTTGTGGTTTCTTTTAAATTGTTATTCGTTTTAAATTATTGGCACTGTTGATTACTCTTCCAACAGTTGAAACTATTGCACTAACTTTTTTTTGCCGCAGAGTCACAAGAATTGGAAGCACATCTCAAAAGTACTCTTCGATCAACTGCTGCTGTTGCCGTTTTTTACAGGTTTTTTGCATACGAATCTTTGTTGCTTAAGTAGGAATAGATCACACTAAAACTTCGTTCAAATTTGTCGGCTATAACACGCTCGGTTAGTCGTTGATCTCTTAATAGATCAATTGTTGCTCTCTCAACAATAAAAAAATAAAAAAATAAATAGGCGGCGCAACAGGTGGTAGACACCCAAGGCCTAGCTTCTCGCAACCATTCGTTTTGTGTGAGTTTCTATTTTTGGAACGAATGGAAGGGACCTACAATTTTATGCCGAGTCCGAACGGCTGAATTGAGAAGCTTTTTCAGGACAGTCATACTCTCGGATGTTTGTCAGACGTTCGCGAGAGGTGGCGCAGTAGAAAAAAACCTTAAGATGTAATTTGTGTTTTTCCGGGGATCGAACCTGGGATCCCTCGCACAGTAGTCCAGCACACTAACCACTGCGCTACTCCACAATAATAAAGAAATTAATAAAGAGATTTTGATCCATTTTTATTTGAATTTCAGTTCAACGATTAAATTTCACTTAAAACACTTCAACTGTTGATCTAATGTGTCAAATTCCTCAAAACGTTCATAAACAATGAAGATCTGAGGACCTGTTGACCTTGTGTCTGTTCAGTTGACGCAAAAAAAAAATCACCATTTTCCATATTGAACGCTTTGCAAGAGTGTCAGAGAAAAAATAGCGGTACTTTTATAATTATTCTTTCTGATTTCTTTTCCCAACATCATGGATAAACAGTAATCATCATCAAATGATACATTTACGAACAATGTTGGAAAAAAATGCACAATGTACCTTAGAAAGTTTTGTGCCTATTCAGTATGTTAGGATTTGAGGGCGAATATTGTTTTATTGCCTTGCAAACACATGACAATTTGTACTGAATGCAATTTAAAACTGTGAGCGGTAGCGATTGCAGAAGGACACGATAACTATAGGTGTCCTTGTTGTAGACACATTGTAGAGGACACAATGCATGTACCTATTTGTATGAAGATTTGGGGTGCATTATAATTGAAATTGAATTGAAAATAAAATATTAATTCAAAAAAATGTTGGGGATTTATTTTATTTCTTTATTTCATTCCAGGGAGGCCTAATTTCCAGTTTTAAAATAGGGCATAATTTCTATTAAAAATTTAACCAATTGTGGGGCCTTATTTCGTTTATTTTACTTACTTACTTACTTAAGGTGGCGCTACAGTCCGGGGTGGACCTGGGCCTCAACCAACAAGCGTCTCCAGCCAGCACGATCTTTGGCCAGCTGTCTCCAGTTTCGCACGCTAAGTTGCGTGCGCCACCTGAGTCGCGGTCTTCCTCTACTGCGCCGTCCCTCGGGTGTGGATTCGAAGATCTTCCGGGCCGGAGCATTCACGTCCATTCGCTCTACATGACCCAGCCACCGCAGTCGTTGGACCTTCACTCTTCTGGCTAGGTCGATGTCGCTGTACAGACCGTACAGTTCGTCGTTGTATCTCCTCCTCCATTCACCGTCTATGCCAGACGGGACCGAAAATTACTCGAAGAATTTTCCTCTCAAAGCAACCAAGAGAAAGCTCATCCGCTTTTGATAGAGTCCATGCCTCTGCACCATAAAGTAGGACTGGGATGATTAAGGTCTTATAAAGGGTCACTTTAGTTGTTCGAGAGAGGGCTTTGCTACTCAATTGCTTTCTTAGCCCAAAGAAACAGCGATTGGCAAGAGTTATTCTTCGCTTAATCTCAGCGCTGATGTCATTGTCTGAGTTCATAGCGGAGCCTAGGTAGACAAAGTCCTTTACCACCTCAAAGTTATATCTGTCTATAGTGACATTCTGTCCAAGACGTCGGTGTTGGGTGTCCTTTCTTGATGACAGCATATACTTTGTCTTGCCCTCATTGACCGCCAAACCCATCTTCGCCGGCTTTGTTGCACTTAAGCTTAGATATAGCTATCTTGACTTCATCCAGGTCGGGTGGGCGGAATTGTTGGTCTTCATCGTCCAGGTTGAACGGTTCATTCTGCCTGACAGCGGGATTTAGTTCGTCATCGCCGTTAAACAGTCTGCAGAAGTAATTCTTCCATATCCTCAGCATCGACTGCGATTCTACTATGATGTTCCCTTGTTCGTCCTTGCAGGCTTCGGTTCGGGCTCTGTAGCCTTGGCAGGTTCTTTTTACCCTTTGGTAAAACTTCCGAACCTCATTCCTGCTGTAGCATCTCTCTATTTCCTCGATCGCGCGCTTCTCGTGCTCTTTCTTTTTTCTCCTGAAAAGCCGGTGTTCATCTCTTCTTTTCTGCGCGTAGAGCTCACGAGCAGCTCTGGTCCTTCTTTGCAGCGCCGCTTTGTATGCCTCTTGTTTCGCTGCATGTGCTTGCCGGCACTCGTCGTCGAACCAGGGGTTTCGTTGTGGTGGCCGTGTGAAACCAAGCACATCAGAGGCGGCGTCTCTGATGGCTTTTTGGCAATGTTGCCACTGGTCTTCGATGCTTGATGCTGGCTGCATAGAACCTCTTGAGAGATTGAGAGAGACTCGGTCGGAGAAGGATGGTGATCTCTTGCGATTTTAGCCGTCCGACGTCAAACTTCCTCACAGTATTTACTTGTATTGGCGGTGTTTGGGATATCCGAAGGCGTACCTTGGCTACAACGAGGTAGTGGTCCGAGTCAATGTTGGCCCCTCGGAACGTTCGGACATCCATAATACTGGAGGAGTGCCTTGCGTCGATCGCAATGTGGTCAATCTGGTTGACGGTTGATTGATCGGGAGATCTCCATGTGCCTTTATGAATATCGAGATGCGGGAACCGCGTACTTGCTATGACACCATTTCGCCCCGCCGCGAAGTCGATCAGCCTAAATCCGTTATCGGAGGTGGTGTCGTGTAGGCTGTACCTTCCGACAGTACTACCAAAGATGCCCTCTCTTCCTATCTTTGCATTAAAATCACCTAGGACAATTTTAATGTCATAGTTAGGGCACTGCTCGTATGTCTTGTCCAAGAGCTCGTAGAACCTCTCTTTGGTGTCGTCGTCTTTCTCCTCCGTGGGGGCATGGGCGCATATTAGGCTAATGTTGGCGAATTTAGCCTTGATGCGAATTGTCGTGAGGCGCTCGTTCACGCAGCTGAAACTTAAGACTTCTTGCCTAAGTCTGCCTCCAACGACGAATCCACATCCAAATAAGCGGTGTTTTTGTTGCCGATAGCAGTCGCCATTTCATTTTCATTTAGTCGGGCAGTTACCCCGACGTACAACCTCCAACCTGGAGGGCCAGGCCCTTTGTTGGACCCCTTGGACGAAAGGGGCCGGATTCATCCGGTGTCAGTAACCCACTTCGGAGATGTGAGAGCTGCCGTTGGCCCATAAAGGGTTCATCCGCCACCAGGCGTCCTCTATTTCAGGACCCTGACTAGTCATGAAAAATCCTCACTGACCTCAGCTTCAAATACGTCAAAGTAGCTCAAGTAAGGTAACTGTCATCTTGACTGTTGACGACTCCGTTGATTCAGTCTAGTGAATTCATCCGCCGTACGTCCTCTTTCTGAGGAGCTCATGTAAGACTTCTGAGACTCGTTCAGTCAGTCTTTCCGACAGAGCATTATAGTGTTGCTATTTTCTTCGTGTTCAACACTCGCGCTTATAAGTTTAGCAAGCCAAGCCCGGAAGGGCGAGGCCAGTACCCGGTGGTTACCACGCGGAGGTAAAATAAGCACAATTGATGTGTATGAAAAAGTTACAACAGCTGGGCACCGCCAAGTTGATGCCAGTCAGCGCCTACCCGATTCATATACACACCCAACCACCAAAAATTAAAATTCGTTTATTTTTGGGGCTTTTTATTTTCCATTCATCATGGCATCATTTTTCTTTATCAAAATTTACCCTTTTTTCGCGGAGCCGATTTGGAAAGATACAAAATTGAGATTAGTTTGAGTCCTGTCTTGGATTTTGCCTAAATCTCGAAGAGTTTAAATCTACAACCATTGCTTTTGTTGAGGCTGCGCATTATTATTACTTTGTATATCACGATATGTTTGAGGTGTAGGGTTTAGGGTATTTGTTATTCCTATCAGCACATTATTACATAGATCTCAATATCTTTGGATGGTTATACAAAATTAAAATGGTAAATAGTAAAATCTATCTCGAGTATTGTTTGACCGGCTATTGCCGTAGCGAATCTGGTCACGAGATCATTAGTTGCGGGAGCGGGTCATAATTCTGCATTTCAAAATTCTGTATTTCAAAATGCTGTATTTCCAAAATGCTGTAAATGCAAAATTCTGTTTTCCGAAATGCTGTTTATGCTCTAATTCTATATTTTGAAAAAGTGTTTGCATAACAAAAAGCAAGCCTTGATATAATTTTTACAATTTATTAAGATAAACATATTTAAAATAAATTGAAATTCACTTAGGTGCCTACATAATTTAACAAAAACATAAGACAGAAGACAGTGGCAGTTTCGTGGCGTGGTGAACAGAGCAGCTCACCTCTGAACTAAAACAGAAAAACGCCTAATGGAGCTAAAATTCTCGCAAGAGATCGATTTGACCTGGCCAACCAAAATTCATAGTACCTATCTATGCTTGTTAAACTACGCAATAGTATTGATGATATGTATACATTTATGCGGTTCGGTTTTGTATTTTATTGCGAAAATAGGAAAATGTTAATTTAAATCATCATCAAGCTCACTACTGCCATCAAAACTTCAAATTATGGTTGCACCTAAGTGATTCTTCCAGGATGAAATCTGTTTGGGGTCGTATCAATTATCATATATCTACCAGAGAAGAGTATAACAAAGTCGGCAAAAGAATGAAACAGGCTATTTTTGGATAATTTCTGCTCTCCTCTTTGGCGACTTTTGGTAAACATATATATAAATAGGGAGCATTTATTAACAACTTCACAATCAATTCTTGACTTTCTTTCTTTGAGCATCATCACAAGACTACCTACCACATCATTCCACTCAATATGAAGTTCATTACAATTGGTATTTTCTGCGCTGGTGAGATCTAATTTTTATTTGTAATCTAAAAAACATTTTTAATTATACAAGATACATTTTTAATTCTTTAGCTCTATTTTCCGTTGCCGTCGGCGGGGTAGCCCCCATTCCAAAGGACTTAGGACAATGCAACTACATTTGTCATGAAAAATCACATGCCTCAGTGTGCGCGACTAATGCAATTTGTTTAAATCGTTTCTCGAGCAACTGCGAACTTCAAATCTATAATTGCCTGAATCCACAAAAGCAATTTAAGGAAATCGACGATCACAAGTGCAACGAGAGTTGGGCACCTATTTGTAGCAAAGGCGATTTTCAATAATTGTCACAGGAAAAGTGGCCAAATGCAATGAAATCAATCGGAAATAAAGAACAAATTATCTTAAATTATAAAATTATTTTATTTAAAACTAGCTGAATACCTTGTATAGCTAGGATTTGATTTTAATTATGAAAAATAACATTTTTGAGAAAATCGCTTATGCTACGAGTACCTACACGATATGCGAAACCGTACATACGCTCGATATTAAATTGACGTCATAGTACTTGGCATATTATTTATGAATTTATGATGCTGACATGATTATGTTTGCATGCTTATCAAAATACATGCATAGTGTATGTATTTCACGTAACATAGCGTGACTTCGAAGTGGCATGCGTATGTCGGGCTTTGCATTTTGTTCTGGTAAGTGCAACCTGTGTAAAAATTTACTGCTTTAGCAAAATTCCTCACTATTAAAAGATTATCCCTGAGCGTTGTTAGTTGTAATAACAAAAGCTGAGATAATGGGAAACTGCCGTTTTTTGAGAGCGAATGGAAGGTCTGTATCCGCGCGATATCAATATGCGGCAAAAACAATGCGTCGAAACTTAATATTTATAGGGCTTATCGGATAGGGCTATCTATAATACTTTTACCATGCTCTTGGTACTCTTGGTTAAAAATTTAGAGTACAAAATATTTTCCTGCACCTATTTTGAGAAAGATATACAGTCCAAGGAACCTGCAATTTTAAAATCTATATATATATACAGTTTGTCAAGGAATTGAGTCTCTTTGATGTTTTACTTCAATTTTTTAATAAATTTCTTTTTATTAATATATTTACTAACGAACAGTTACAAA
This sequence comes from Cheilosia scutellata, assembly GCA_955612985.1. Lineage (NCBI taxonomy): Eukaryota > Metazoa > Arthropoda > Insecta > Diptera > Syrphidae > Cheilosia > Cheilosia scutellata. The sequence goes on along the minus strand of OY015313.1, from coordinate 73,755,235 downwards.
AAATACTACCTACATTATGAAAGTAATAAAAAATACGCAAAAATGAGCTTGTCAAGAAATTTGTAAAAACAACTCGTCACCTGAGAATTTGTTTGCTCCATACGCCAATTTCGCGTATTTTGAGTTAGGTATTAAATCTAAGGTATTTTAGGGTGCTCTTTTCAAATCTGTTGCCATTTTGGCGCTAACGCCTACCAATCCGGAGATATCCAGCATCGACTTTGCTCTACATCCAACAAGTTTAATGGTTAGTAAATTTTATTTTGTTCCATTTGCCATTTTTTGGCGTATGGAGCAAATTTCCCATACGAAAATCCTTCATATTGAGTTTACTTTTATTTTGCTCTATTACCATTGCATGCGGATGTAGTTTTCCTTTAATTACTATTTTGAAAAGGATCAAACTATGCAACGAGTATGTAGAACCTTTTTCGTGAACACATTATGCATCGACCAAAAATGGATATAGGTACTATTGCTTTGCAAATCTAAATAATTCCTGTACCGTTCTCCTCTTCCGCGGAAAAAAGGCAAACACGATTACTCCTACACACTACTAACATTTCTTCCAAATGTCGATAAGGAATATTTCCAAAATTTGCTCAACATGGTCTTCCATCTGACAACCTTATTACCTACTAGTCTAAAAAGAATAGCGTACGTAATAAATATGAGACTGTAATATTTAAGTTAATTGATGTACCTCATATGTATATAATATACAAAACGTATTTTACTAGTATGTTTTGTTTTAGAATAACAGAAGAACTGTTTACTTTAGTACACTTTTGTGATACTTCCTTTTTTGTTTTATTAATAAAATTTATTTAAAAATTTCTTAATTTCACTCAAAATTAATACTTTTCCATACAAAGTTCTTTTCAATAATTCAGTTAGAGTAAGTGTTGGTTTGCTCTACATCCAAATTATTTTGCTCCACGTGCATGGAAAAAAGTAAAACTTGAAACGAAACTGGATATGGAGCATACAAATAAAAAATCTCTTTTCGTATACGCTGCATAACTGCTAAACTATTACGCATGAAAGATTGAAAAGTTGTATTCTAGTTGGGAATACCCTAGGGAATAGCTGATATAAATTAAAAAAAATTCTATCGCGCAGGTTTTGAGAAAAATATGCGCAAACCTTCTTTATCATTTTTCTCTAAACCGACTAAGTGGCGTATGGAGCAAACCAATTCTCAGGTGACGAATTTCGTGACAGACTGTATATATAAAAATGGTGGCAAAAATGTAGAGTAATTCATCAATTGCTGGACCGATTTGGCTCAATTTTTTTTTTCAGTTGTTCGTAATCGCCAGGAGAAAGTTCTTCTAAAAGAAAATTTTGGGAAAACCCTCCGAAAAAGTCGGAAAATTGGAAAAAGCGAAAATTTATTTTTTGTAGGTATGGAATATTGTGTCCGGAATGGCTTTTCAAATGGAAAAATAGAAAATTCTTAGTGGAAAACTCGGAAAATTCCGGAAAAACACGAAAAATTTATTTATTTGGAAGCTTGGAAAATTTCGAATAATTGTGAAATTCATTGTGATAAAAATGTGTTTGTGTGCATTTTGGGTGGAGAAGTTAACAACATAAATAATATATGGCGCCAGGTGTCTTTTTCGCATTGTCATTTTCTATTGAGCAAATGTGCTATTTTTATACCCGGTACCACACTGTGGTGAGGGTATATTATTCACTTTGTCATTCCATTTGTAACGCCCATTAGGAGGCGTTGTAGGTATGACAAACTATATATATTATTGATCAGCATCACTTTCTTAGTCGATCTAGCGATGTCCGTCTGTCTGTCCGTCTGTCCGCACGATTACGGCCGTAATTTAAGAGCTATCGACTGTTTATGCTGTTTATGCTCTAATTCTATATTTTGAAAAAGTGTTTGCATAACAAAAAGCAAGCCTTGATATAATTTTTACAATTTATTAAGATAAACATATTTAAAATAAATTGAAATTCACTTAGGTGCCTACATAATTTAACAAAAACATAAGACAGAAGACAGTGGCAGTTTCGTGGCGTGGTGAACAGAGCAGCTCACCTCTGAACTAAAACAGAAAAACGCCTAATGGAGCTAAAATTCTCGCAAGAGATCGATTTGACCTGGCCAACCAAAATTCATAGTACCTATCTATGCTTGTTAAACTACGCAATAGTATTGATGATATGTATACATTTATGCGGTTCGGTTTTGTATTTTATTGCGAAAATAGGAAAATGTTAATTTAAATCATCATCAAGCTCACTACTGCCATCAAAACTTCAAATTATGGTTGCACCTAAGTGATTCTTCCAGGATGAAATCTGTTTGGGGTCGTATCAATTATCATATATCTACCAGAGAAGAGTATAACAAAGTCGGCAAAAGAATGAAACAGGCTATTTTTGGATAATTTCTGCTCTCCTCTTTGGCGACTTTTGGTAAACATATATATAAATAGGGAGCATTTATTAACAACTTCACAATCAATTCTTGACTTTCTTTCTTTGAGCATCATCACAAGACTACCTACCACATCATTCCACTCAATATGAAGTTCATTACAATTGGTATTTTCTGCGCTGGTGAGATCTAATTTTTATTTGTAATCTAAAAAACATTTTTAATTATACAAGATACATTTTTAATTCTTTAGCTCTATTTTCCGTTGCCGTCGGCGGGGTAGCCCCCATTCCAAAGGACTTAGGACAATGCAACTACATTTGTCATGAAAAATCACATGCCTCAGTGTGCGCGACTAATGCAATTTGTTTAAATCGTTTCTCGAGCAACTGCGAACTTCAAATCTATAATTGCCTGAATCCACAAAAGCAATTTAAGGAAATCGACGATCACAAGTGCAACGAGAGTTGGGCACCTATTTGTAGCAAAGGCGATTTTCAATAATTGTCACAGGAAAAGTGGCCAAATGCAATGAAATCAATCGGAAATAAAGAACAAATTATCTTAAATTATAAAATTATTTTATTTAAAACTAGCTGAATACCTTGTATAGCTAGGATTTGATTTTAATTATGAAAAATAACATTTTTGAGAAAATCGCTTATGCTACGAGTACCTACACGATATGCGAAACCGTACATACGCCCGATATTAAATTGACGTCATAGTACTTGGCATATTATTTATGAATTTATGATGCTGACATGATTATGTTTGCATGCTTATCAAAATACATGCATAGTGTATGTATTTCACGTAACATAGCGTGACTTCGAAGTGGCATGCGTATGTCGGGCTTTGCATTTTGTTCTGGTAAGTGCAACCTGTGTAAAAATTTACTGCTTTAGCAAAATTCCTCACTATTAAAAGATTATCCCTGAGCGTTGTTAGTTGTAATAACAAAAGCTGAGATAATGGGAAACTGCCGTTTTTTGAGAGCGAATGGAAGGTCTGTATCCGCGCGATATCAATATGCGGCAAAAACAATGCGTCGAAACTTAATATTTATAGGGCTTATCGGATAGGGCTATCTATAATACTTTTACCATGCTCTTGGTACTCTTGGTTAAAAATTTAGAGTACAAAATATTTTCCTGCACCTATTTTGAGAAAGATATACAGTCCAAGGAACCTGCAATTTTAAAATCTATATATATATACAGTTTGTCAAGGAATTGAGTCTCTTTGATGTTTTACTTCAATTTTTTAATAAATTTCTTTTTATTAATATATTTACTAACGAACAGTTACAAAAAATACTACATTATGAAAGTAATAAAAAATACGCAAAAATGAGCTTGTCAAGAAATTTGTAAAAACAACTCGTCACCTGAGAATTTGTTTGCTCCATACGCCAATTTCGCGTATTTTGAGTTAGGTATTAAATCTAAGGTATTTTAGGGTGCTCTTTTCAAATCTGTTGCCATTTTGGCGCTAACGCCTACCAATCCGGAGATATCCAGCATCGACTTTGCTCTACATCCAACAAGTTTAATGGTTAGTAAATTTTATTTTGTTCCATTTGCCATTTTTTGGCGTATGGAGCAAATTTCCCATACGAAAATCCTTCATATTGAGTTTACTTTTATTTTGCTCTATTACCATTGCATGCGGATGTAGTTTTCCTTTAATTACTATTTTGAAAAGGATCAAACTATGCAACGAGTATGTAGAACCTTTTTCGTGAACACATTATGCATCGACCAAAAATGGATATACTTAGGTACTATTGCTTTGCAAATCTAAATAATTCCTGTACCGTTCTCCTCTTCCGCGGAAAAAAGGCAAACACGATTACTCCTACACACTACTAACATTTCTTCCAAATGTCGATAAGGAATATTTCCAAAATTTGCTCAACATGGTCTTCCATCTGACAACCTTATTACCTACGAGTCTAAAAAGAATAGCGTACGTAATAAATATGAGACTGTAATATTTAAGTTAATTGATGTACCTCATATGTATATAATATACAAAACGTATTTTACTAGTATGTTTTGTTTTAGAATAACAGAAGAACTGTTTACTTTAGTACACTTTTGTGATACTTCCTTTTTTGTTTTATTAATAAAATGTATTTAAAAATTTCTTAATTTCACTCAAAATTAATACTTTTCCATACAAAGTTCTTTTCAATAATTCAGTTAGAGTAAGTGTTGGTTTGCTCTACATCCAAATTATTTTGCTCCACGTGCATGGAAAAAAGTAAAACTTGAAACGAAACTGGATATGGAGCATACAAATAAAAAATCTCTTTTCGTATACGCTGCATAACTGCTAAACTATTACGCATGAAAGATTGAAAAGTTGTATTCTAGTTGGGAATACCCTAGGGAATAGCTGATATAAATTAAAAAAAATTCTATCGCGCAGGTTTTGAGAAAAAGATGCGCAAACCTTCTTTATCATTTTTCTCTAAACCGACTAAGTGGCGTATGGAGCAAACCAATTCTCAGGTAACGAATTTCGTGACAGACTGTATATATAAAAATGGTGGCAAAAATGTAGAGTAATTCATCAATTGCTGGACCGATTTGGCTCAATTTTTTTTTTCAGGTGTTCGTAATCGCCAGGAGAAGGTTCTTCTAAAAGAAAATTTTGGGAAAACCCTCCGAAAAAGTCGGAAAATTGGAAAAAGCGAAAATTTATTTTTTGTAGGTATGGAATATTGTGTCCGGAATGGCTTTTCAAATGGAAAAATAGAAAATTCTTAGTGGAAAACTCGAAAAATTCCGGAAAAACACGAAAAATTTATTTATTTGGAAGCTTGGAAAATTTCGAATAATTGTGAAATTCATTGTGATAAAAATGTGTTTGTGTGCATTTTGGGTGGAGAAGTTAACAACATAAATAATATATGGCGCCAGGTGTCTTTTTCGCATTGTCATTTTCTATTGAGCAAATGTGCTATTTTTATACCCGGTACCACACTGTGGTGAGTGTATATTATTCACTTTGTCATTCCATTTGTAACGCCCATTAGGAGGCGTTGTAGGTATGACAAACTATATATATTATTGATCAGCATCACTTTCTTAGTCGATCTAGCGATGTCCGTCTGTCTGTCCGTCTGTCCGCACGATTACGGCCGTAATTTAAGAGCTATCGACTTGAAATTTGGTACGTAAGCTTTTATCCACCAAACTGAGACTAAGTTCGAAGATGAGCAAGATCGGATGAAAACTACTACTACCTCCCATACAAAAATATTAGATTTATATAGCTTTTTATGTTAAAAATGAAATTTAAATAGCTACAGTAAAGATAGCAAGTTTAAACTTTGCACATATTGTTTTAATAATGTTCGGGCTTAGAACAAAGGGTTCAAAATTGGCTTGGGAGATTACTTGACCACAACTGTAATTTCCCAAGCCAATTTTGAACCCTTTGTTCTAAGCCCGAACATTTTGGTCCATCTACGCCTATGTTAACCCGACACTGCTTCAATTTTGTTCGCGGAGATTTTATATACCATATTGGCAATTCACTAAAATTTACAAAAACTCATCGAGGGATTTCAGCTGCAACACCGGATTTTCTTCAACCAGGGTATAGTGTGTGGAATTAAAACTCATCACCACATGTGGAAATCACAAAGGGAGTTGGACGAAAAGCTGAAATTAACAAGTAAGTACATTTTACATTGTCTTACTTAGTGCATACTGCATATATTTGATTCGATATATATATATATATATACATACACTACACATTTTATATAATTATAAAACGCAAATATAAATTCACAAAATGAAAAAGGGAATGTTAGGAAAGATTTTTAAACAATTAGAGAAGGATATTTCTAACTTCGGTAAGACTGGTCTAGCCAGACGTACAACAAATTATTTAACTGGTCGATTGTCTGCTCTTGAAAAAACAATGGAGTCGGCGGAAGCTGAATACAAAAAGAAAATCTCCGAGTTGGGGGACGACGACGAGGAAAGGGAAACAGCGTTGGATGACCTCTTTGAATCGATTAGAGAAAAATATTTCGAATATCGCAGCGACCTTCTCGATGCAATCGACAAAGCAAATGCGTCCAAGGAGATATCTGATGAGAAACCAGGTAATCCATTAGAAGTTGCGTCAACTACGTCTAGATCGGCTGAGATAAGGCTTCCTAAGATCAACTTGCCGGTTTTCTCAGGCAACTACGAGACTTGGCGCGCTTTTCATGATCTATTTGTCTCACTCATTCATCACAATGCGTCACTTTCTGAAACGCAAAAGATGCATTATTTAAAATCAAGTGTTTCTGGTGAAGCTGATAAACTTTTAGCTCACCTGGGTATGGATAAGGGTAACTATTCCAAGGCATGAGCAATCCTGACAGATAGGTATGACCACAAACGTTTCCTTGTGAATACACAGTTGAAGTGTCTGTTCAACCAGCCGTCAATTTCTCAAGAACGCGCCGAATCCATCAAGGAACTGTTGGACACCTCGACCGAAGTAATACACAGCCTGGCTAACTTAAATGTTGCCGTTGCACACTGGGATGTAGTACTTGTTTTTATATTGCTCCAGAAACTGCCAACAAAAACACAGCAACTATGGGAGGAGAAGCTAGGATCCAAAGAGGACAGCAAAGCATTGCCAACATTCGCTGAATTTACCCAATTTTTGGAAACTAGGTTCCGTACTTTGGAGGCAGTCAACCAACAGCAAGTTCGAGTCGCTCCGAATCCCATGAAGCCAGTATCCCAACGAAAGGTTATGCATTCAACCACCAACAAAGCAAAATACTCTTGCCAAATTTGCAGCAAGGGCCAGCATGCTATTAGGAAGTGCAGCAAGTTCTTAAAGTTGAGTATTGTAGATCGCTGTAATCAGGTAAATAGGTTAGGGATATGTCGAAATTGTTTAGCATATAGCCATACCTCTGAGCATTGTCCAAGCAGTCGCCGTTGTTATTACTGCCAACAGGCACACCATTCACTTCTCCATATTAACAGCAATACGAGTGTGGGACAAACAAATGCTTTCACTGGACAAGGACACATTATGGAGCCGACCACTTCCTCGATGACCACCGGAGCAGCTTCTTTTCAGCACCAACCGCCTCCTCATACCAATAGCAATCCGATGTCGGGGCAAGCGAACGCTTTGACTGTTCAAGGATATACAGCGGGGCCATCCACCTCATCTATGAACGCTAGTGCACCTAGCTTCCAACCACCTCAAAGAGAAACAGCTGGAGTAAGGCCAAACATCAACGCATTTTACGCAACAAACGCAGGAACACAAGGGTTACTTGCAACGGCTCTAGTCCAAGTGTGCTCTATGAACGGTGAATCCTTTTCATTACGAGCTTTATTAGATTCAGGTTCAGAGGCCAGTTTCATAACAACATCAGCTGTTCAGCTGCTTTCTCTTCCGTCAAAGCCAACTTCCGTCAAGGTTTCTGGGTTGGGTTTGGTCAGCAGTGGCGTCTGCTCAAAGGTGATAGATATCTCCTTAACCTCCCACCACTCATCGTTTAGAGTGTCCACTCAAGCTCTTGTCCTCAAGTCGCTGTCTGGGCATCTTCCAACCCAATCCTTGACAACTACAGGTTGGGAACATCTGAATGGCTTAACCCTAGCGGATCCGTATTTCAACAGATCAGCTAAGGTCGACTTATTACTGGGCAGTGATGTTCTGGCTGATATATTGCTACCGGAAATGGTCAGACCAGCAGATAACAATTTACCGATAGCTCAGAAAACCAAATTAGGATGGATCCTATTTGCAGAGCTCCAATCATACCCCAACGAATCAACAATTTCCTGCAAACCTGTGGCTTGGACACTGAACTCCGAAGATTTTGGGAATTAGAAGAGATCTTTTAGGAACCATATGAAAGGCCGGAAGACAGAGAGTGTGAGGAACACTTTCGGAAAACCGTTCGACGCCAGGGTGATGGTCGCTTCGAAGTGTCCCTACCGTTCAAGGGTAATATCCGTCCGATGTTAGGCAGATCAAGAGAAGAAGGCTGGAAAGAGATCAAAGTTTAAAACAACGCTATTCAGACTGCATTGAAGATTACCTGAATCTGGGTCATATGGAAGAAGTGGAGGAATCCTCTATTCCGGATCGGCATCATTACTTCATGCCACATCACGCCGTACTCAAGGAAGGGAGCTCGACTACTAAACTCCGAGTGGTATTTGATGCCTCGTTCAAGACAGCTGATAGCGTTTCATTGAACGATCAACTGATGGTAGGTCCAGCACTTCAACACAACATCACGGACATCGTTCTCAGATGGAGGTTCTATCGGTACACCTTTACCGGAGATATAGAGAAGATGTATCGACAAATAAGGGTACCGGAAAGTGATGCAAATTACCAACTCATACTCTGGCGCACGCACCCATCCGATATTTTGAAGACATATCGCCTCAGGACTGTAACCTTTGGCACAGCACCTGCGCCATATCTGGCAATTCGCACACTTCAGGCATTAGCAGAGGAAATCGAAGAGCTGCATCCAGGAGCCGCTAAGATGATCCGTGATGAAATGTACGTCGATGATCTGATTTCCGGGGCAGAAACCATGCACGAAGCTAAGGAAAAAATGGAAGAAGTTAAGGAGATACTGAATGGAGCTGGTTTTCATCTACGAAAATGGACCGCTAACCATAAAGGACTTCTGGACAACGTACCCGTTCAGGATCATGAGATATCTTTTTCGTTACCAACTGGAGAATCGGACAGAGTGAAGACCTTGGGTATACAGTGGCTCAATCTTCACGACGTATTCTCCTTCCATTACAAGCCTTCGGACATTCAGCAGCCAACTAAGCGATCAATATTATCGTCGATAGCCCGCTTATTCGATCCTATGGGATGGATCGCACCTGCCATCATCAAAACGAAACTCCTAATGCAGCTTCTGTGGGTCCGCAAACAATCTTGGGATGATCCTGTCGATCCCGACATTTCGAAAGATTGGACAGAATTCTACAATGATTTGCAGGCCATTAACACCCTTCACATTCCACGATGGTTGAATACTACTGGCAAGGCCAATCGTCTTCAATTACATGGTTTCTGCGATTCGTCGGAAAGGGCATACGGAGCAGCGGTTTACCTTAGAGTAGAAGATGAGGATGGCAACATTTAAAAATTTTTGACAAAAAATGAGCTTGGTTTAATAAAAAGTACCCATACCTCCCATACAAATATATATGTAGTTTTTTAATACTAAAATATTTTTTTTATTTTACAATAATATAGTACCGGGTATTTGAGCTTCGGCATAGTGGTTCTTGCTGCAATCGATTCGAGTTTTGCGTATTATTACACTGATTCCGGATAGTCGTATATCGCGCATCACATCCGCAAACGGTACAAACATTACGATCAATTGAAATGAAATTCAATGCGATAATTATCAATTCGATCATTTTTTCAGAAAAAAAACTTTGCATGTAAAAAGTGAGGTTATCCCATTGGGTTGCGGGCATTCAAAATCGCTTGATGAGCCAGGAACTCCACCGCATAATATACAGCTGAAGGTGGGATCAATCATAATCATGTTGCGGAATCTGAATCATCTGAAATTGTACAACGGTACGCGGTTGTCCATCAAGAAACTGATGAACAATGTGATTCAAGCGAAGATCATCAAGGGTAAATTCAAAGGAGAGGAAGTCCTTATCCCACGAATTCCGATTATTCCAACTGATCTTCCATTCCAATTCAAGCGGATTCAGTTCCCCGTTCGATTGGCTTTTGTGCTATGACAATCAATAAATCGCAAAGCCAATCTTTAGACGTCTGTTAGATTATTCTCGAATTTCCCTGTTTTTCGCACGGGCAGCTGTACGTTGCCTGTTCGCGTGTTGGCAAACCGTCTTCGTTGTTTGTTTCTGCGCCGGAAAACAAATCGAAAAACATTGTTTATCACATCGCTCTTTACTGATTTCGATTCCTTTCAAATAAAACATTTGACCTACTTACTTATCTGCGTTTTATTATCACTCTGGAGTTTATCTGAAGGCGTTAAATTGGGACGAGACGAAGTTCGCCGGGTCCGATAGTTATGACACTATTTTTCAGAAACCACTCGACCACACACTCGTATCACTACTTAAAATCATTGTTTTCAAGAAAATTTAGTTCTGAACCGCAGTAATCGGTTGAAACACTCTATTTCATGATTCGTGTAGAAAATAGGACAAAACATTAGGAAATAAACTAAATGTGGGGCACATTTTACAAACAAAGTTGTTAATTTGCAGATGTCCCTATGGGACCAGAACCTTAACAAAACAAATGTAAAATAAAAATTAGGTAACCTAATTATTGAATCGGCGAAGACAACTTACAGCGAAAATGTCACTAACAAAGTGATTGGATAGGACGGCTCACGCGCATTCTGGTCCATGGCAAAAGCAATCAGTAATAACTGTAGTTGCTCTTCTTTTCCACCTCTAGTAAAAGAAGACGGCACGCTAGCAACAACATCTATAAAGAAAACGCAGATCTTTTCGCTAGCATGTTTTCAGAGAATTCAACCCCAGATTCTGCACAACTAGAACCACCAAATATCCCGAGGGTGCAATCATCGATGGTAGAAGTGAAATTTCGGCCTCGAATAATTCAACACATCCTTAAAGAACTAGATTGCAATAAGGCAACGGGACCCGACGGAATCCCGGCTATAGTACTCAAGAGCTGTGCACCAGAACTTGCACCTGTACTTTATAAGCTGTTTAGCATGTCGTATTCACAGAAGACGTTTCCTTCTTGCTGGAAGAGCGCTCGCATTCAACCTATTCCAAGGAAAGGGAGAAAATGTCTGCCACAGAACTATCGTCCAATAGCGTTACTTTCAATGCTCTCAAAAGTAATGGAAAAGGCAATAAATGTCAGCAATTGAACAACACGGCGAATCCAGAGCCGTAGCCTTGGATATATCAAAGCCATTTGACCGAGTATGGCATAGAGCCCTATTAGGCAAGTTAGCGTCTTATGGATTACCACAATAACTCTGCGGATGGATGCAAGATGTTCTTCTGGGAAGATGGATCCAAGTTGTTGTAGATGGTGTATTATCTAATTCGTTTGCTATAAATGCAGGAGTGCCCCGAGGATATATTCTTTCTCCAACTCTATTTCTTCTCCACATCAACTATTTGCTTGGATCGACAAATAATAATATCTACAGCTTTGCAGATGACAGCACTCTTATATCCTCCATCTCGAACAGTGGGCCTGTGAATGCGGCTACATCACACAGTCAGAGATGTGAACAAATTAGTTCTCTAAATAATGAGCTGGACAAAATCTTGAAGTGGGGAAAAGACAACTTGGTTGTTTTTAATGCAAACAAGACACAGCTCACAACTTTTTCTAGGAAATATACATCAACAGTTCCTCAGATCGAAATGGACGACCATCCAATCCATCCCAAGGACTCAATGCACCTACTAGGAGTCACAGTCATTTCACGAATCACATGGCAAGACCACATATCCTCTATCGCAAGATCGGCGTCCGCTAAGTTGAGGTACCTATTTAGAGCAAAGAGGTGCTTTAGCCCCAAGCAACTTCTCCTTCTCTACAAGGGACATGTTAGACCAGGCGTCGAATATTCTTCCCATATATGGAGCTCGGCCCCAAAACATTCACTTAACCTACTTGACAGCATACAGACGCGCAGTTCGATTTATTGGAGACTCTACACTCACATCAAATCTATGCTCTATGACTATGACCTATGCTTGTTCTATAGGTACTTCCATGGTAGATGTTCTGAGGAACTCAAATACTTTATCCCTCTAAATGCGCCCCACAAGACAGGCAGCTACATACAGTACACTTGACAACTACGAGGACATCAACTTTCCAAAACTCCTTTTGTTACAGGACAAGCAAACTTTGGAACTCGCTTCCTGGGGATATATTTTCTGAAGACTACAATTTGCAGCAATTTAAGTGAAGAACTAACATACATCTGCAAGCATCTCGGCCTCGGGGCTCTGTTGAAGCGTTATAGGTTCGCCTTTCCCGAGAGACGTATTTAAAAAAATAAACATATTTAAAGTTGTTCTATATTCACAATTTTATTTCAATACTGCAATTGTTTACAAATCCCCCAGAGAGCATTGAGGGAATGATTTGTCACCACATTTACTGCTCTCCACTTCACTGAATGACTTCTGTGGATACAAGCAGTTGTACTTCTCCATTTGACATTTGCTCGGGAAATTATTCACACAGATTCCATTACTGGCACAAATGGAGTTATCCAATGTCGTGCACTTGTAGTCACACTTGCGCGGTGGTGTTGGACGTACTCCAAGAGCAACGGCGAACAGAGCTGCAAGCGTTAAAATTGGTTAAAGTAAAATAAATGCACTTCATTTCATACAAATATGAAGTACTATGACAAGAATATTTACCAGCAAAAATGACAAGAACGTTGGTAACCTTCATATTTCAAAATTTATTTTGGTATAGTACTGTACTGAATGTTGTAAGAGATAAGTATTTGTTGCGAATGTTGGCACTGGTAATTTGCATTTGTATTTATACCAAATCAGGATCCGAAAGAAGAGGTAAATAAGCGAGGTATAATATGAAATGTAAGTATTCAATCGTTATCAACCGGGTTAATTTATTTATAGGATTCTTTTTTTATAATTTGAGAAATGCTGAAACTCAAATTTAATACAAGAGCTTTCGATTAAATGAAGGTGGGAGATTTCAAAATGATTTAAGAGGGGACCAAGAATTGAAACTCAACCAATTAAGTAACGTATGAGCTCAGCAATTTAGTGACGGAATATGAAAAGTTATTACAAGGATTTTTATGGTCAACGGTTTCAAAAGCTTTAGAAAATTCCATCAGCAGTATTAAAAATGTGACATTTCCATCATCTAAAGCTCCTTTAATATCCTCAATAACATTTATAAGTGCTTTAGGAGAACTGTGTTTCTTCCTAAATCCAGATTCCTTCGGTGATAAGATAACATAATATTCGTTTGAATAAAATTGAAATGGGTCTGAAGTCAGTACCTACTACGTGAACTTTTTGCTATTGGTATAATATATGCCATTTTCCATTAATTAGGTAGGTCGATTCGATTTGTATTTAATCGAATGTCTAGACTCTAGAGAATAGCCCCGATTTGGGCAATGAATAGGCGACAGGATTTATCATTTATCATTGATAATAATGCGCCCAAAATCGACGTATTTTGATCTTGGTTTATAAACTATTTAGAAATGGCTTATCGTTTATGCTTTGTAAAATTGCGAATGAAATCTAATCAGTAGTTTTACACATTTGGAAGATGTCTTGCCGGTCTTTTCATAATTTTGAAAAAACCCGTAAGTTGAAAATCGTTGTAGAAAAGTAAACATATTTTAAAAGGTGTTTCAGAACTTTTGAATTTAAACCCCTGCCGTCTCCAACCCCCCTCCTTGGGGTTTCGTTTGAATTTTGGATTAGGTAGGAGTTTCTACTCAAAGAAAAACCTTCAATACATATATCCAATTTCGCACATACTCCACATCTGACAGTAACCCTATACGTATTATACTGCAAATTATTTTTGGGCGCTATGCATTTTTTTGGGCGTTATTTCCAAATCAATTTAGGCGCTATTTCCTTGGGCGTTATTGCCTAACGCCCGTTTAACATGACCAAACCACCGAAGCATGGACCGCTCCGTCCGAAGAAGGAGCTGCTCGACATTAAGTTTTTCACGTATTCTGACGTTTCTAATGCGATATCTACGGGTTACACCAGCAATATTAATATTAAATAAACGGGGTTTAATCTTATTATTAAAATTATAAACCAAACCCCATAATTGTAGACATATTAATCAATGTTACTACTAAATATTTGTTAGTAAATTATGGACTTGAGAACAGGGCATAAATAGAAGAGACTATGTACCTTTATTTTATACTGTATTGGGACCAGTATTCAAAGTTACATTAACTTGCTTAAGCAAATCATATCCTAATATCTCATCAAAGCTTTCGAGATTTGGATTTAAAAGCCGGCCTTTTTAAATTTTGGTTGAAAGTGGAGGAGGCATTTGATGATGATTACTGTTTGCTTATAATGTTGAGAAAAGGAATCAGAAAGATTAATTCCAAAAGTACCTACTGCTATTTTTTTTTTTGATCTCTTGCAAAGCGTTCCATATGAAAAATGCAGATTTTTTTGCGTCAATTGAATAGACACAAATATTTAAATAAAAGTTAATGGAATGAAATGAAACAAGTTTTTCTTGAAACAGTTTTTTATTGGGTACCTACTGCCGCCTTTATTGGATACGGCTTCTTAAATTCGATCAAGCATGGGATCGTACAGTAATCCAGCGAAATTTTCCTCCAGGCTAATTAGTGGGTAGTGGGATTCTCTGTCCTCAAACTGAAGGCCAGACTCATAAACTTTTCCTAGTGGCCATCCCCAAACATTTTCGATAAGGTTCAGGTCAGGAAAGTACTGCGGCCATTGAAGCAATTCCACATTTTGTTCCTCTATCCAATTTTTGACTAAGAGCGCCGGGTGGATGTGACGTTCGCTGTCCTGCTGAAAAATCAAATGTTGGGTTCCAAAAATGTCCGAAAATTTAGGAAAATGTCTTTCCAGGATTCCTTTATAACTTACTGTAGTCTTTTCTGAGGTTTAGAACTCAAGCTCAACAGTGCCGTAATAGCTAACTGCTCCCTTTACCACAACACCACCTTCTGGACTATGATGCCGCGCTAAAAAACGTTCATCTTTCCTCACATCGTGGAAATAATATATCGAGCGAAAGGACAATAATGATCCAGGTAAGAGGATATTCGAATCCGAGAAGACAAGGAAGACCGAACCTCCATTTCAAAGACCAAGCCATGGCGGATATAGCGCTTGGTCTCGACAACTGGAAGTAGCATGCCCGGGATCGTAGAGGATGGAAGGCTGCAGTGACTCAGACAGATACTCTTCACGGGTCGGGAGCCCGATAAGTATGTAAATAAGTATTTTTTGCTACATCGGGATTTACAATTTGTTGCTTGTCCTTTCGTTTGTTTTTGTCCTGGAAATATTTACAAATTTAAGCAACAAATAGAACCAATTACTTGGCTAAAAGGTTTTTTCTATATTGCTTTCATTAATCAATACCTACTTGACTTCACTGCAAATCGCAAACAAAATTCAGCAACCAATTTCTGTCGGAGCATTTAGGAAAAAAATTCCTATGAAACTGTCAAAAATATCAGTACATCATCAGTATACATATTTTGTGGAAAATAAATTTCGAAAAGCTGTTCGGAAGAATACCTCGAAGCAAAATCTTCCGATTGGGGAAAGAGCAGGGCTGGAATGCCACTCCAATAAAGGAATGTCTTCAGCAGATAATTAAGACAGCGTGGAATTAGCCGCTTGACACGAAGCCCATTCTTTCTGAAAGTTGCAATGTCTTTCAGTTGACTCAAGTTGCGGTAGGGGTCGAAGAGGTTCTCGAGGATATTTTTGTATTTTGCAGCATTGACAAAACCATCAACAAAAACCCGGTAATCACGGTGTTTTGCTATTCACCTTCAGGTCGTATTCGACCCATCACCGGAACAGCAGGCTTAGATTTCAGACGTTTGTATACATGTTGCAATTAAACTTTACTGTCTCGATTGCTCCCCGTATGCTGAGTATCCAAGCCCCTTCGCGAATAATTCCTGCTGTTCCCATGTGGAGATTAATTTCATGATACTACTTTCTTAGGTAGTACCATGTAGTACTGCCCGGTTTCGAGTAATAATTTTGCTATATGTGCTCTCAAAACTCGAACACATCCGAATTCTTCCATCCTCGTCGAGACATTTTGGCCACGGATGAGCTCGTTTAGGTTGAAGATAGGCTCTCTATTGACGGAATTTTTGAAATGCAACATAAAGGCAACAACAAAAAAGCTTCGCGGAAAGACGGTCGAAAACCCCAAAGGAAATCTTAGTATATGCTTAACATGAAACAAGCATGTAGGTAGTTTCTAGCTCCTTTTTATATGTATGTTAAACTAGCTGATTGTCTACTTGGCGTGACGGGCCGCTAGCAAAAGGGACGCCTTAGGAACTCGGGGCCTCTGAACCACCGTCATCAGCTACGTTATCACTGGAACCTATATGTACGCTGACCATCCGTCCTTTATTTAAAAGGACAGTCCTTTCTTTTCAACCTCTGTCCTGTATTTTTTTATTTTCAATAAAGGACGGATTTTGTCCTTTATTTTTGAAACTGTCCTTTAAAAACTGACAAAAAAATTGTATGCATAACATAGAGAATTAATTTTTGGGAAATTGAACTCTACGAGGTATCGAAACATATACAATATACATACATGTGTAATGTTATGAAATTCATGTCAACAATGCATTTGCCAATAGAATTCTATATTTTTGGACGTAGAAGTCCTTGAGAGGGTCTTATTTCGTGAAACTCCGGATTGGCCAAGTATTGACAAAATCTATCATTTATTTCTCAGAAAAAACAGGCTTATTTTTAAATGGCATACAACTTTTCGATATCATATATTTGTCCTGACTTTTGGTGATCAACCCAAACAGTAAGAACTAGGAAGCAAATATTTTGAAACAAATTTCCTTGTATTGCCAAAGTAAGCACTAGAAGCGATTTGGAGAAATTCGAACTCCAAAAGGGAAAAGTTTGTATCGGAAAATTCATATTTTTCATGCGATTGACTTCAAACTCGGTTTGTGTACCTACACTATGTATACAAGAAATACGAAATCTCAAGTAAATCCTGAACAGTTAAAGAAGAGCTTAGAGAACATTGAACAAAGTGATCAAACTCCACCTGAAAATCTTCTTAAAGAAATCAGAGATAAGTATTAATTTTATTGCAGTCAAAACATTAAAGAAGTTTATTAAACAACGCAAATTAGCGGCAAAATCCGAAGCTGAGCCAGAAAAGCTAGAAGGGGTATCTATTGAACAAGTGAAACCTAAGCAAATTTTTAGAGATGGCAAATAGATTTATTAAGTAAACAATTACTTTTACTTATATACAACAGTTACTAAAACAGAAGTATCACCGTAATTTACAACTACTGAACCATGAGCTTGGCGTGCTATTTTTCCTGTTTCTAAAGATAAGGCACGACCACCCCACAATAGTTTTCCTGATTTTGGAAATTTTGCCTAGAGCCCGAGTTATTAGTGACTGGAAAAGAAGGATTCAGTCTGCATAAGGAACATTTTTGTTCATCATATCAAGCGAATATTATATTATTATTATATAGATTTCGAGGGATATTCGAATCAGACCACCATTGTCGAGTCTCTTTTCACTCTATCACTATAAACTATAAACCTTACCCAGAGAGACTCTCTGGACTTCTCCAGAGTTCTTCCCTGGCTTTGATTCCTAGTGTTAATGTTAACGCTAGCAAATGTTTATGTGAAATCTGTTTAATCGCATGGGTATCTACCCAATGTTGTCCCAAGATCCTTATTTTTTTGTCAGCCAAAGCTGGGCCGCTGTCTCAGATTCCTCCAGGCATAGCTTACAAGTATCATCATCTCTAAGTCACATCTTCCTTAAATTATACCCGAAATTACCATGACCTGTAGTTAACCCCACCACCCATTTCAATGTTCCTCGACTCATGCTTAGAACCCTTCTTTGAGTGGAGCAGGTCGGCCATCTTATTGCCAGTTTAGCTTGTCTATACATTGTTCCATTGACCTCAATGTTTTGCCGTGATCTACTTGTGAATCAGGTGTTCTACCATTCCTCTACCAATTGAAGAGAATGGTTCTGGCCCCAGCAACTTACCTGTTTTGCAAGGGAGTCCGCCTTTTCGTTGCCGTCGATCCCTATGTGTCCTCATACCCAAGACAGTGTTACCTGATTTTTAGATGAACACTTATTAAGCTTGAATACTCATTCCAGTGCCAATGATGATATCACCGCCTGATTGTCTAGTGCTATAAGGATATTTCTTCCATCCACCTGACTCTCAAGCAAGTAGTCCAACGCATGCAGCAAAGCAATCATCTCAGCCTGGTATACTGAAGTGTGTTTCCCGAGGCTAATGTGACGGGCTAGTTCCAGATCTTCTGAAAAGATACCGGTCCCTGCTCCGCCATCCACCATGGATCCATCTGTGAAACTCACGGTTTCACCATTCCTCTTTTCTGGAAGTAGTCCATTCTCAATACGAGTTTTGTGCTAAAAATGTCAGGCAATAATGTTGCTTCGATGTGAAAATAGATTTAAATAAAGTTGCGTATTGCTTATTGACAGCTCCTAGTTGAATAGTTGCTAATATATACGGCTATATAAGTGAATGTCATGTCAATCCAATATTTTTTTTTATAGAACTATTTACTATGTATTAGTAATGTTCATGGTTTTTGCTATTTGCTTATTATTATTAATTTTTTTTTTTTTTTTTTTTTTTTCAATAAATACAAACTTTTTGTAAGTAGAAAAATGATTGTCCTTTATTTTCCTTTGACAAATATGGTCACCGTACCTATATGTGAAACCAATCGCTTGGGGTCGTTGAGTCCAAAATTTCTTCAATCCGAGAAGCGACGAATGGAGGGAATTTGTAATTTGTTGAATTAATCCAGACTAAAAGAGTTTTCGAATCGCAAAAAAAAATTATTTCGTCTATTCGGATAGTGTGGGATCAATGGGACTAATCTTACGCTTTGGACTGCAACTCGAGATGAGGTACCAATAACTGTTTTACTGGGGCTATCTTAGCTTTCGCTATGGCTAGGGAAATTCTACACTGGTTTTAAACTCGAATCGTAAATAAGTCACCGCTGCGAACGCTTTCTCCCAAGCATCGACAAAGTGGCCATACCTTAATCTTTCACGCCATACATTTTGAAGAGCAATTTGTCTACGGATGATGTAAAGTGATATTGTGCCAAGAGGATCCAAGTGATCAGATGACGGTTGCCAATACATGCCCAAGACTTTAGCAACAACCAACAAGCTTCATTCATTATATTTTACCTTCATATTCTCAAGCAATGGGCTACTGCAGCAGCTTCTATCAAGATATCAACTTGATCGGAACTTACCACTTTCCCGGCATCTTTGTAATGGGAAATTTCTTCGATTGCACTTACTGGTTCTTCATCTTCTTCTTCGGTTATTTCGCAGTTTATCTCTTCGCAAAAGTTGGCGAATTTGTTAATGATTTACTTAACCAAAAATAAATTTTACACAGATATTAGATTATAGATTATAGAAGTTACTAATTTATTTAATAATTTTCGAGTTGTTGACCAACTATAGAAAAGCACTCGGATGTGGCCAAATCCTTTTTTTGAAAAACTTAAAATATCCCTAATAGTGAGGCGGCATAGTAAAAAAATTGTGCACTTTGTGATGAAAGCATGAAATTTTTACCATGGATGACTCATTATATGAAAATGATTTTAAGATATTGGGGCACTTCAGATTGCGCCCAAAAGGGGTAAAAAGGGGGGTCAAAGTTTGTATTGGAACATTTTTATTTTTCATCCGATTAACTTCAAACTCGGTTTATGTACTCTCTATGAGAAATAAAGAAAACTAATTTCTCCGATTTTGGAAATTCAACAGGTAAAGGCGCAAAAGGGGGGGGGGGGGGTCAAAGTTTGTATGGGAACGTTTTTATTTTTCATCCGATTGACTTCAAACTCGGTTTGAGTACTCCATCATAAGAAATAAAGATAACTAGTGATAACTAGTTTGTCCGATTTTTGAAATTTCGCTTGGGGCCCGAGTTATTGGCGATGACCACTTTTAAGGGGGTCCTTTTCTTAACTCACTAACCGTTCGTCGTATCAATTTGAAACTTTGTAATGCGTCCCAGCCTCTGTCGCCGTTGAATATTCTTATCGTAAGAGTAAGAATGGTGCCAGGTGCGTAGTAAGGGTTTGAACCGTTTCATTGAAATGCCGACTTATTTCAGGAATTTGCCGACTGTAGAAATTACTCGAAGAATTTTCCTCTCGAAGCAGCCAAGAGTAGCCTCATCCACTTTTGATAGAGTCCATGCCTCTGCACCATAAAGTAGGACAGGGATGATTAGGGTCTTATAAAGGGTCACTTTAGTTGTTCGAGAGAGGGCTTTGCTACTCAATTGCTTTCTCATTGCCTGAGTTCATAGCGGAGCCTAGGTAGACAAAGTCCTTTACCACTTCAAAGTTATATCTGTCTATAGTGACGTTCTGTCCAAGACGTCGGTGTTGGGTGTCCTTTCTTGATGACAGCATATACTTTGTCTTGCCCTCATTGACCGCCAAACCCATTTTCGCCGCTTCCGTCTCAATGCCCACGAACGCGCCAGTAACATCACGCTGCGTTCTGCCGATTATGTCGATGTCGTCGGCGTAGGCGAGTAGGTGGACGGACTTTTGAAAGATAGTGCCTCTGGTGTTAGCGTTTGAGTTTTGCACTATTCTTTCAAGAACGATGTTGAAGAAGTCACATGACAGCGCATCGCCTTGTCTAAATCCTTTTTTGACATCGAAGGTCTCGGTGAGTTCTTTACCGACCTTGATGGAGCAGCGTGCGTTCTCCATTGTCATCCTGCACAAACGGACGAGTTTGGCAGGGATGCCAAAACTAGACATTGCTCTGTATAGCTCGTCTCTATAAATGCTGTCATAGGCGGCTTTAAAATCGATGAAAAGATGGTGGGTATCGATTTGGACTTCCTGGGTTTTTTCCAAGATCTGCCGCAGTGTGAATATATGGTCGATGGTAGACTTTCCTGGCCTGAAGCCACACTGATAGGGACCAATCAGGTTGTTGACGAAAGGCTTCAGGCGTTCACACAACACGGCAGATAGGATCTTGTAGGCGATATTAAGAAGACTAATCCCTCTGTAGTTGGCGCAGTTGAGAGGGTCTCCTTTCTTAAGGATCGGGCAAACAATGCTGAGGTTCCATTCATCGGGCATACTTTCCTCCGACCATATTTTACAGATAAGTTGGTGCATGCTCCTAACCAAGTCATCACCTGCCGCTTTGAATAGTTCGGCGGTTAGGCCATCTGCTCCAGCGGCTTTGTTGCACTTAAGCTTAGATATAGCTATCTTAACTTCGTCCAGGTCGGGTGGGCGGAATTGTTGGTCTTCATCGTCCAGGTTGAACGGTTCATTCTGCCTGACAGCGGGATTTAGTTCGTCATCGCCGTTAAACAGTCTGCAGAAGTAATTCTTCCATATCCTCAGCATCGACTGCGATTCTACTATGATGTTCCCTTGTTCGTCCTT
Organism: Cheilosia scutellata; assembly: GCA_955612985.1. Classification (NCBI taxonomy): domain Eukaryota; kingdom Metazoa; phylum Arthropoda; class Insecta; order Diptera; family Syrphidae; genus Cheilosia; species Cheilosia scutellata. The sequence continues at coordinate 73,733,524 of OY015313.1, read as the reverse complement.
GCAGGCTTCGGTTCGGCCTCTGTAGCCTTGGCAGGTTCTTTTTACCCTTTGGTAAAACTTCCGAACCTCATTCCTGCTGTAGCATCTCTCTATTTCCTCGATCGCGCGCTTCTCGTGCTCTTTCTTTTTTCTCCTGAGAAGCCGGTGTTCATCTCTTCTTTTCTGCGCGTAGAGCTCACGAGCAGCTCTGGTCCTTCTTTGCAGCGCCGCTTTGTATGCCTCTTGTTTCGCTGCATGTGCTTGCCGGCACTCGTCGTCGAACCAGGGGTTTCGTTGTGGTGGCCGTGTGAAACCAAGCACATCAGAGGCGGCGTCTCTGATGGCTTTTTGGCAATGTTGCCACTGGTCTTCGATGCTTGATGCTGGCTGCATAGAACCTCTTGAGAGATTGAGAGAGACTCGGTCGGAGAAGGATGGTGATCTCTTGCGATTTTAGCCGTCCGACGTCAAACTTCCTCACAGTATTTACTTGTATTGGCGGTGTTTGGGATATCCGAAGGCGTACCTTGGCTACAACGAGGTAGTGGTCCGAGTCAATGTTGGCCCCTCGGAACGTTCGGACATCCATAATACTGGAGGAGTGCCTTGCGTCGATCGCAATGTGGTCAATCTGGTTGACGGTTGATTGATCGGGAGATCTCCATGTGCCTTTATGAATATCGAGATGCGGGAACCGCGTACTTGCTATGACACCATTTCGCCCCGCCGCGAAGTCGATCAGCCTAAATCCGTTATCGGAGGTGGTGTTGTGTAGGCTGTACCTTCCGACAGTACTACCAAAGATGCCCTCTCTTCCTATCTTTGCATTAAAATCACCTAGGACAATTTTAATGTCATAGTTAGGGCACTGCTCGTATGTCTTGTCCAAGAGCTCGTAGAACCTCTCTTTGGTGTCGTCGTCTTTCTCCTCCGTGGGGGCATGGGCGCATATTAGGCTAATGTTGGCGAATTTAGCCTTGATGCGAATTGTCGTGAGGCGCTCGTTAACGCAGCTGAAACTTAAGACTTCTTGCCTAAGTCTGCCTCCAACGACGAATCCACATCCAAATAAGCGCTGTTTTTGTTGCCGATAGCAGTCGCCATAGTAAATGTCGCAGTTTTTCATTTTCTTCTTGCCCGGTCCATTCCATCGCACTTCTTGGATGGCGGTTAAGTCTGCTTTATAGCAGTTCAGGGCCTCCGCTAGCTGTTCGGCTGCACGCGGTCTGTTAAGGGACCTAACATTCCACGTGCATATCCGAAATTCGTTGTCCTTTATTCGTTTGCCAGGTTCGTCAACAGTAAAATCATCCGTATCCGAGGCTTGTTGTTGCTTCGTAACTAGGTAGGTTTTCCGTAGTCGGGCAGTTACCCCGGCGTACAACCTCCAACCTGGAGGGCCAGGCCCTTTGTTGGACCCCTTGGACGAAAGGGGCCGGATTCATCCGGTGTCAGTAACCCACTTCGGGGATGTGAGAGCTGCCGTTGGCCCATAAAGGGTTCATCCGCCACCATCTCTATTTCAGGACCCTGACTAGTCATGAAAAATCCTCACTGACCTCAGCTTCAAATACGTCAAAGTAGCTCAAGTAAGGTAACTGTCATCTTGACTGTTGACGACACCGTTGATTCAGTCTAGTGAATTCATCCGCCGTACGTCCTCTTTCTGAGGAGCTCATGTAAGACTTCTGAGACTCGTTCAGTCAGTCTTTCCGACAGAGCATTATAGTGTTGCTATTTTCTTCGTGTTCAACACTCGCGCTTATAAGTTTAGCCAAGCCCGGAAGGGCGAGGCTAGTACCCGGTGGTTACCACACGGAGGTAAAATAAGCACAATTGATGTGTATGAAAAAGTTACAACAGCTGGGCACCGGCACCGCCAAGTTGATGCCAGTCAGCGCGTACCCGATTCATACACACCCAACCACCACTGTAGATATAGAAATCATGAAAATCGGCACAGTGGTTATCGAGTTATATCTAATGTCAACGAGTTTCACTCCATAGAAGATGTTTTTTGTATGGGATGCGCCACGCCCCTTTGTCCAATTTTGACCAATCTTAACAGGAACACCCCTGGGCTAATACCTAAAAGACCATTCACATAAGAGCGGTCAACTACCTACGATCGAACGACTATTCGCAAGCTTTGACAGTCCGTTCACATGAACACTTTTATAGGTCGCGGCAGTTCGCGAATTTCAGCCATCAGTTTCTACCCACAATGTCTAGTTTGAGGTTAAGTTCGAACGAATTTTTAATTCGCTAGTTTGTGGAACGCGTATTAAATGATGTGGATTGCGAATAAACGTTGACAATTCGCGCGAGTGTTTTCGTTCGCGCCAAAAAGTTTGGAATTCGAAATTTCGTTATTTAAACTGTTTATAAACTTATTTTCTTAATACATATTGATGGGATAATTAATTATCCTCCCCTTTGCCCAAACACACGTTTGGCTCGAATTGTTAAAGTTCGCATTCCACTTCAATAAGCCGCGAACTAGGAATGTCTTCCTTTGAATTTAACCTCAAATGAAAAATGTCAACCGTCCTTTTGAAAATCGAATCGAAACTCGATAAATTTTAAGGATTTCAGTCGGCAAATTCACCGATTTTAAGGAGTTCATCTGGAACCTTTGAAAATGCCGACTTTTGTATAAATTTACAAGTTTAAAAAACTATACCTAATGGAAATCCAAACTTAAGACCAAGTTTTTGAAAATTGATAGTTGATTTGCCGACTCTTGAAAAGCGTGGGGGGGTTCGTACTCGTGCCCAAAGCAGCGGTCATAAACATCAGTTTGCAAATAGCTGACTATATTATCCCCCTTTATATGATACCCCATAGTCAGAGTCAGCGAAGAATGAGAAATTTTATTTTTGGATAATATTCGCTCTCCCTTTGGCCACTCAAGCGACTTAAGAATATAAATAGGAAGCATTTATCAACAACTTTACAATCAGCTCTTGACTTCCTTTCTTGAAGCAACACAGGAGTACCACTACCACATCGTTCCACTCAATATGAAGTTCATTACAATTGTTCTCTTTTGCGCTGGTAAGATTACACTTTTTATTTATAATGTGAGAGAACTTTTTAATTATACAATATCATTTCTTAATCCTTTAGCTCTCTTTTCCGTTGCCGTCAGCGGAGTAGCCCCCATTCCGAAGGATTTAGGACAATGCAACTACATTTGTCATGAAAAATCACATGCATCAGTGTGCGCAACTAATGAAATTTGTTTAAATCGTTTCTCGAGCAACTGTGAACTTCAAATCTACAATTGCCTGAATCCACAAAAACAATTTAAGCCAATCGACGATTACAAGTGCAACGAGAGTTGGGCACCTATTTGTAGCAAAGGCGATTTTAAATAATGTGCATAGGTTAAGTGACATATGAGTTATGAGTATGCTGTGTGCATTGAAATTAATCGAAATAAAAAACAAATCGTAATTATAAAATTCATTTATTTAAAATAGATGATTGAATTAAAATCTTAGCAAATAGTAATTTCTATTATAAAAGAGTCTCTTTCAAGCTGATAGACGAAATGTGAGGTAGGATTGCTAGGAAACACTAAGGTGGCAAGAGTTTATTTTGCCAGAAACCCTTCGTTCAGTAACAAAGCACTAAAGGTGCTAGTACACGGTGTGTAGCGCGCCACATAATTATATATATGGCTCTGACGTCACCAGATTGGTACACGGAATGTCGAAAAGCCACACAATGTGTCACGAGTGCCTCATATCGTGCCTCATACGTATGAGTACCTTATGTAGCCATTGGCTCCATACGCTGACGTCAAAATTACGTCAGAGCCATATATGTATATACGTGGCGTACTACATACCGTGTAATAGTACCTTAACCACCATATCGTGAAAAACTAAGAAAAACGTTATTTTAAATATTTACATACATATCTATGAACTAGTTTCTCCCCGCGGCTTCGCTCACCCACAGGTTTTTGTATACACATAAAATCCCACACAATCAGTTAGTTTGCTCTTTATTTATATAAAAATCGCGAAGGAAACCTTCCTATGAAAGTATGAAGACAGTTAAATTAAAGTTAGTGATCTAAAAATACGTAGCCAAGTATTGCCTAAAAATGGTTTAAGTTTTTTTTTTGTATTTATTTATGACTAGGTACATATCGTCGGTTTAAAAGCAAAGTGACATAAGTCGAAATCAACAGTTTTCCAGAAAAGCCATTGAAGTTATTTGCGGCACAGAAAAAAACGATTTCATTGTGAATTTACATGAAAACTTAAAAGTTGTTTATTTAAAAAATTTTGTTTTTTTTTCTCTTTAAATTGGTTTAGTAAAACTAACAAAAAAATAACAATTAAAAAATAATAATTTGAACTTGTGTCATTTAGCCAAAAAAATACTATTTTGGTTTCAAAGCAAAATGACTTAATGCAAATGTGACGTTTTACCACAAATATAATTGATTAATCTATCAAATCGAAATGACGCAAAGTAGGAAGTGTCACTTTTCCAAAAAAAAAGCTGTCATAATTTCAAACATTTTCTTCAAAGAACAGCGTCATTAATAAAAAAGTGTCAAAATGAAAAAAATTAACTTACCGGTTTATCTCGGGGTGGTCCGACATTTCTGTATTATGTCTTTGTACGGAAAAAAACACAACCACTTACAGTGACGACCGACAACTCAACTGAAATTATGACACTTTGCTTCACAAACAATACAGGGATGTCAGTCGATATGCAAAACGACACTTGGCCCTCACGATGTTAATATAAGAGATATAAATATGACGATTTGCCACAAAAATAAAGCATATTTTTTTTACATTTTCTGTTTACTTAACTGAAAATGGCCAAATTTCGACTTATGTCACTTTGCTTTTAAAGCGACGATATATTTTACTTCCTGAGTTATGAAATTGTGCGCGCCACCTAAGGTTGGGTCCTCTCTCTGCTATGTTGTCTTGTCGACAACTATTCCTCGTGTTTCTTTGATAAAAGATCTAGGTGTTATGGTGGATTGTAAATTATCCATCAATTACCATGTACAATACATTACAAATAAAGTTAACAGAACGTGGGGAATGCTAAAGCGGTATGCTAGAGTTTTCACTGACCCCTATTCTCTAAAAACTTTATATGTGTCGTTTGTTCGATCTTTGTTGGAGTATGCGTCGGTCGTTTGGTATCCATACTCTAACAGTCTTATTTCAAGAATCGAAGCAACTCAAAAAATATTTCTTAGTTTTGCCCTTTGAGGACTTCCATGGTCTGATTTCAATAACTTACCCCCTTATTCAGAAAGATTGCAAGTTATTGGTCTCGAGTCTCTTGAGCTTAGGAGGAAGTTGTCAAGAGTTGTTTTTCTCCACAGAATGCTTATTGGGGAGATTGAATGTCCTGACATTTTAAGTCTTGTTAATCTTAATGTTCCCCGTCCCTCAATTAGCGTAATAACAGATTCTTTTATATACAACGTTCTCGTACAATTTACGGTATATCCTCTTCTTTAAATGGTTTACTGTTATTGTATAATGATTGTGCGTCCTTAATTGACATTAATATGACGATACCCTTAATAAAATCAATCTTGACTAATTATTTCCAGTTATAATTGCTTACTCAAAAGGTTTAATTAATTTCCTTACATACATAAGTAGAAAGGTGGGTCATTTTGCCTGACAGCGGTTTATTTCTTATATAGAACACAAACCCAGATTGAAGTCGATCGGATGAAAAATAAAAATTTGCTCATATAAACTTGAACTCCCTATTTTAAACCTTTAAAGGTTGAATTTCGAAAGGGTTTGGGCTAATTCGCCGATTTCCTTTTGAAAACACTTGCCGAGCATCAGCATCACTTGCCGTTGCAGCAGCGTATTCGACTGACAGGTTGATACAATACACAGCTACAGCAGCTTAGAGAAGGTGACCCATAAGCAACGCACGTGCAGGATCCGGATGCGACGGATAATGTAGGTTTACTTTCTACTTTTCTGTCCTCGCATCCGTTGGCACAGCGTGAGAGGAAACACTTTCATTGGTGGAATACTTAGATAATGAGAGAGACTGTGAAATGCTGCAGATAACAGTTACCTAAATAAAAATATTTTTCTGGATATTTTCGAATTTAATAAATTGCAAATTGTTTTAAATATTCCAAGTTCGGACTGCGGCGACGGATTCTATGGGACTGTTCGTTCCGTTGAATACGTCAATCCGTCGACGCAACGGACGTAACGGATTCTATGGGTTGGGTCCTTTACCCCTTAAAAAATGTTTGGGTAGAAGAGTATTAGGAGTCTTATAGTCTTTCATGGGATGTTTTTGTATTGAGGGAAACAAATTGATATTATTGTGAGTAGGTAGGTGCCTATGGTTGAAAGTATGCTTCGTGTTATGTCGAGGTATAAATCTATTTATTTTATCTGAAGTTTTATTCTTATTTTCTTTTTTTTTAAATGTTTTCATAGAAGTTTATCATCTAGATATAAATGCAAATGCAAATTAACAGTGCCAACATTCGCAATAAATACTTCCCTTACTGGTGCACCCTTACTGGTGTTTAATGTTTTTGTCTTTATTCCACTTTGTGAAAGTGAGCTTAGGCCACAAAGCCAATTAGGCCAATTTTGGTATTTATAAAAAGGTACAGATGCATCGAAAACGGACGAAGGAACTGGTGCAGGAGTATTTGGGATTTGAACTAAACACTACGAATTTATGGGCAAATGTATATACCAGCGTATTTCAAGCTGAAGTTTGTGCTATAGATATGAAGATAGATAGGGGCGTTCAAATCATTTCTGAGATAAACTACAAAAAAGAAAAAAACACAGCAGAAACTGCAATAAAACAGTGATTTCAGATAGCAAAGCAGCCATCAAGGCACTTGACGACGCCTATTAGGCACTATAATTTTGTGTGGAAATATATCTGTGGCAACAAGGAAAAACGGCATAAGTCATTTTAGCATTTTTTCAGGAGCGCAGGTTAAAGGTTTGACTTCAGGTTACAAAAAAACTGTGCATGGGATGGGAAAAGTTGTGATGCACAAACAAAGATAGTAAAAAGTAAAATTTTATAGAATAATTTTTTTATTAATTTTTAATTCATTTGCAACCTTTTTTGAATTAAAAAAGACTTGTGTCGTTTTTCCTTATTCAAATTTAGCACTATTCGTGAGTTAAGTCGACTTATGTAATTTTTCCTTATTTTTTTTTTTTTTAAATTTGCTTGATAAGTAGACTTACGTTGTTTTTCCAAACTGACATTGAAATGGAAAATTGGTTTAGGTATACTTATGTTTGTCTTTCAAACTACATTCTGCAATTCAAAAGGTTCAACAACACGCCCAAAGAGACAAAAAAAGATAATTATTAAAAAAAAACATTTCTTTCTTTTATTTCATTACAACTTCTGGTTCATTTGGTAAATAAATAATAACAATATAGAATTTTATAACGAATGCATAGGCTGTTACACTAGGACCGATTTTGGTGGACTCTCTTTTATATAATAGGCATAATCAGCTTTGTCCTGGTATATTGTCAGTTCGTCTATTAACTGTAATTTCTCCAAGTGTCTAGCAGTGGAGATTTCATTTTTAGGTTAAGACCATGAAAGACCTGTAAGTATTTGGTCAAGCTAATTGGTTCTGATGTTTCTAAGCAATACAGCTACGGTTGCCAGATGTCACGCATTTGGCGGGACAGTCCCGCTTTTGAACCTTTGTCCCGCCAAGGGTCCCGCTTTTTCGACATTTTCATTTTTATTTCCATATACATAGCTAGTTGTTTATTTAATTTTTTATATTTTGTTAACGTAGATATATTTTTATTCTGAGTTGACTACTCTGGTCGGCATAAGTATTTTGACAAAACTAAAGTTAATTCTGCTCATAATTTGAAACTTACTTCATGTAAACTTTGGCACCAATGGAAAGGTCATTTAAATTCCGTTTGAATGATGCAAAACTTTCCTTAAAGCGGCCCATAGACACTACACTTGTGTCTGCACCGGTGTCGGTGTACGGAAATGTGTGCTGTGTGTGGGCTGGTGCGTACACCCATTTTGGTGTCAGACACGGTGCGAGTAAAATCAAAAGTTTTTGATTTTTGGTGTCGGTGTCTCGATCGGTGTGATGTGTATGGCGGAATGCCACACCGGTGTCAGTACACCGGTGCAGACACAAGTGTGGTGTCTATGGGCCGCTTAACCCATTAAGTACCCATTGAAAATTTAGAACTTTTGTAAAAGTCTACTTTTTTGACTTTTTTCCTCGGTCCCAAAAAAAAATTGTTTTGATGCAAAAAGTTTCTTCAAACAATTCTGCAATTGCTGTAAACGTTATTGCAGATATTGTATCTTGGAGAAATTTAATATATTAAATATATTGACCTGGATTTGTTTTTTAAGGAGTTAGCCGTTCTCAAAAAATATTTTCTTAATAACATAGATGATACTTCGTATGTTAACAAATGGGCTAGGTTCTTAGAAAAAAATGATTCTCCAAATTTACAAAAAATATGTGAATTTGTATTCTCTCTGCCAGTTTCAAACGCCATGTGTGAACGGGTATTCAGTTTGATGACTACAGCATGGCGCAAAGAACGAAACAATCTGAGCATACCGACTTTGGAAGCCGAGCTGATAATAAGAATGAACTGTGATTATTTGTAAAGATTTTTATAATTTTTTAAAAGAAGATCCAATTGGCAAATCTATTGTATCAAAAACAAAGAGCTCTGAAAATATGCTTAACTGTTTATTTTCTATTTTGTTGCGTATTATTATGTTTTTTTTATTAACTTTGTTACTTGAATTGCATTACGTTTTGTTTTTTTTAATAGTTTTATTATATATTACATATATACCTATCTTAAAAGTTACATTGCTGACTAAGTAACATACAAATAAACTGTTTTTACAAAGAATTAATACAAATTTAGTTATTTTGTCTTTAATTTACAAATATTTTTAAAATGTCCCGCCATGTCCCGCTTTTTGAGAAAATTGTCCATCGTTTTCACATTTCTTTTATGGCAACCCTAAATACAGCTCATACATTCTTGCTATTGTTAAGCCAGGTTGTAAGTACCTACTTTTTTAAAGTGTCTCGCCTAGTATAATGGCTATATGGTAGACTGGAAATTTTGTTGTTTTGTGCTTTTATATCCTGTAGTTTCGACTTGGAACATGCATTTGGGGGTTTGGAACGTCCCCTTCTGTCTATTAGAGTTGTACATGGTGCATTTCTTTTCTTGCTAATTATGCTCCTTATGAAACTGTTTGTTTCCCCAAAACAACATATAAAACAGTTTTTGCGTACAAGTAACCGTTCACCCGATAGCTCAATATAGTATTCACAGATAAGTTGGCGGTTTTTCGGTTTGGCACCTAACTTCTTAGCCTTACACTTTACACACACTTTTCTTTTAAACAAATCATAGAACTTATATAAAGAACGCTTGCATTATAGCTTCCTAACGGCCAATACTGATTTGATTAAATAAACTGCTTCTTGCTTCAACACTTTTTTCTTTTTTTGTTTTGTATGGCATGCCCGTATTTCTTTATCGTTGGCGATATTTTTTAGCCTCTTTTGCTTTGTTGTTTGAAGAACCAGCTATATTCTCATTTTCTTGAGAATCAGATACGTTATTACCTTCGAAATTGCTTGTACCATCAAGAACCATTTCTAGCTCGCCTGATTTACGCGAAACGTCATTTATGGACTCCTCAATAACCTTATCCCAAAATTCCGTGCTAAACTTAAGTTACATTCTGTAAGTCCGTTTGAATTGTAGGATGTGTTTGAAAAACAGTTTCGAGAATTTTTAAAAATTGGCTATGAAGATAGGTAGGTTTTGTTCCTTTTAATAGTAGGTATAGTAATTTTCTGAGATTATTTTCTAGATTTACTCTTTAAAAGAACATAAGAGTGTCCAGCTAAATGATAAAAGAAAAAACAAAAAGTCTACACAACTCATGTTAGTAGAAGCTTTAAGGCTAAACTACATTCAACACAAAGTAAAGTACTTGCACGAAAATGTTTTTTCCCTTTCCACACCATTTCAAATCTGTATTTTTCTCTCAACTTTTCACAAAGTGTGTACTTGAAAGTTAGCTATACCTCTAACTTTCAAGTGGCACACTTTTTGAAAGCGCCATAAAAACTACTACATGCACAAAAAAAGTTTGCGCTTATTACTGAGATCACCATTAGAGGGCTCTGATGCTACTAAAATGTCGCATTTTTGTTTACGTCATACCATGGAAAAGAACCATTATTGCAGAAAATACCATGGAAAATAACCATTATTGCAGAAAATACCATGGAAAAGAACCATTATTGCAGAAAATACCATTGAAAAGAACCATTATTGCACAAAATTGCAGTATTTTAATTTGGCTTACTTTCGTGTCAGAGCAAGCTTTTTAAATAAATTTCTTACAAGAAGGGGGCAACTGCGTTTGTGTGTGAGCTTACACTTTTTCACTTTTTGACTTTTTTCCGAATGTAGTTAAGCCTTAACTACTCGGAACAAAACAAAAAAACAAAAGAAAAAATACATTTGAAAAATTAACAGAAGAAAAATTGAAGCACCAAAAATCCAAAAACCTCTAACGGAGGAGCTGGAGCTGGTATCCGGATACTCCGTTTGTGGCTGAGCTATTCTTTAAACCGGGCCCCGAACCAGGCTGATTATCAGCACGGGTCGTATCTCGTATGACACCTTCGTCCAACCAAGGGGTATATAGGTTAGGATAAGAAATAGAGAGAATGGTGATTTGTGCATAGAAGTAGGAGAAGAGGGGATGGGGAGAGTCTTATCGAGCACTCTAACTAAAAGTTCTGTGTAGTTCTTAGTTCGTTGTTCATCAAAACAGCCTGTCTGTCATGGGTGACCCTACAGCCACCAACAGCCACCTCCATACCACTAACGTCCAGAAAAGGAGGCAACGGCAAGGTGACCACCCCTTCGTGGTAGGAAGGTTTAGGAGAAAAGTGATTAAAATTTTCCTTTTAAAGTCGCTTTGGGCGAAATACTCTATTCCTACACGGCAATCTACGCTCGTCAACAAAAAAATGCTCTGAAACTATATTTTTTCCAGCCACCTCAAATAAATAGTTTGTTTATCTTCCGGATATAGGATTTAACAGCCAGTTGAACCGGCTGATAGTCTATCCGAGACTATATCTGTCAGATATCACTATCCGAAACCTTTGAAACCAAAAGTTGAAATTTAGCTGACAGATAATTTCCGAATAGTCTATCCGAGACTTTATCAGTTAGTCTTGAAACTGGCCCTAAGTATAATAAGTTCTCCATATTACAATTCCCACAATATGTAAAAAGTAATATTTAGGTAAAATCAGAGCTATAACGAGGAAGTAAAATAACCAAAATAAACATGACAAGCTTCCACGTCCATGCTTATTGAAGCTAAAACCTTGTTACCCAATAAAATGCAATGATGTAATGTAGCACCGATGCGTAATACTGACTTAGCGATAATGACGCTATATTGGTATCAAAAATTCAAATCAACTGAAATACTTCCCGATTTTAAATAATATATTTAAAAACTGTTTAAAGAAGAAATAAAATAAATTCCTTCCCGATATATCCATTCTGGCTCAGAATCTATATCGATTCACAAAGAAAAACGGAATTGCCAGTTCATTCCACCCTCTAAATAACAGTTGCTGTCAGTCAATAAATATATCGCTACTACAGTGTTATCTGTGATAGTAATTGTATATAACATTATGGAAATATTAAGATACCCATTATGACTGAAAACGGAATCAAGTTTCCTTATTACATCATGTGATTTTATTACATCATCCGTAGCAACTTGCGAGCAACGAACTTTGGCCAATAATTTCAGCCATAGGGATGTGCTTGAACGAATTAAGAATTACTAAATTTGAATAAAAAATATATAAATTACTATATGAGTAGATATACCTCCTATAGGTAATGTGCCTGAATCCGCAGCGAGCATGTTTGCACTCTGCTGTAGATGAGTCCTGTTTAATGCCAGTGTGGCTCTAGATAGTGATCCTGGCCGTTAAGTTAGAAAGAAGGGATCACTGCGGCCCGGGAATCAAGAATTCCATTAGCCAGACAAAACTCAAAACTGTTTCCATTGAGAAGGAAGGAGTCTTAAGAATCATACATCAAAATATTGGCTGATTCCTTTCCTCTGTGTAACACCTTAAGGAATCGATTTACCAATACGAGATCGGTTTACGTTCCGTTACTTAGCACCTAATAGAGTAGAGCACGACACAATCCTGGCAATCGACTTTGAAAAGGCGTTTGACAGGATTGGAATCCACATTATTTTAAAAAAAACTTATTGACTGGAACATTGGACCTAAAATGTTCAATATAATTAAGTCATTCCTCACCAACAGACAATTTCGGGTCCTCTTAAATGGCGCATCGTCTTCCACTTACTCCCTCCACAACGGCACTCCCCAAGGATCCCCACTCTCTGCAATTCTCTTCATTATCGCCTTCAATGACATTAGTAAAACCCTTAGGAAGTATAAAAATTGCAAGCATTCTTTATACGCCGATGATCTGATCATATTCTCCAATTGCAAAGAGAACAGTAAAATGTCCCGAATATTCTCCAACATCTTGAACGATCTTAACGCCTGGGGATCTGCTTCAGGCGCTAAGATATCAATTGACAAATGTAAAGTTTTGCACATTTGCAGAAAAACTAGCTGCTCGAAAATCATTAAAATAAATTTTAATAATATCGAAATAAGTAATGTAGATAATTTAAAAATACTCGGTGTTATTTTTGATAAGAGATTTACTTTTAAGGACCATTGTATCGACTTAAAAAAAAACTTTCTACCAGGCTCAATATAGTTAAATACTTAAGTTCTAAAAATAGTTTCTTCCATGTAAATAGTCTAATTAATGTAACCCGCTCCATCATCCTTTCAAAGATAGACTACGGCTTATGCATCTACGGGAAATGTTCAGCGTCATCGATAAAAATCATTGAACCAGTATACCACGCTGCAATACGCACCAGTCTTAAAGCTTTTAGATCAACCCCCATCGCTAACATGCTAATCGAATCCGGCCTCCCTTCCATCAAGCAAAGAATTGATATCCTTACCTCAATGGTCGTCTTAAAACTTGATCCAACTCAAAATCAAATTATCAACGAAAAAGCCAAAAGAAGTTTACTCCACCGTGATAATCAACTCCTAAAGTGATATCAACAATCAACCGTTCCCTGATATTGGCCGAAAACTTAGGGGTACCACTATCCACCGAACGCAGAAACCCCATCAGAATATCTCCACCATGGGCACTTGCAGAGGAAACAGTTAACACCTCATTAAATACTCTCTCCAAAGCTTGTACACCAAATGTTGTCTTCAAACAGAAGTTTTTGGAAATTTCGGAGTCCCACCGCTCAGACGGCTGGGAGCTTGTTTTTACTGATGGTTCCAAATCCGACTCTGGCATAGCATTTGCCGTTGTAAACGGTAGTGGATCCATTCTGTCTAAAGGACTGTTACCCCAATTGTCCTCCATCTTTTCTGCGGAAGCAACAGCCATCCTGCGTGCCACGACACTTTCTAAAAAATCCAAAACAATTATCTTCTCCGACAGCCTCTCAACGCTAACCGCAGTTACAAATCTCAACAACGACACTCCAGTCATCGTAGCCATCAGAGATAAATTAATAAAAAATAATGGAAAACTCAAACTCGTTTGGATCCCAGGACAAGCGGACATAAAAGGCAACGAATATGCCGATTCCGCAGCAAAAGCAGCGGTAAGCGAACCTCTGTTCACTTACTTTATATCCAATAAAAAGGACTTCAAGAAATTTATAACAGCCTTCTGGAATTCTCAAAATCAACGTGAATGGAGTGCATATTCGCACCCCTACAAACCGATAAACACAAATGGAAAAACTCCCCTCTACCCGATAAATTGCTCAAACAAAATGATGAAGGTTTATATCCGACTTCGTCTTGGACACACACTATGTAACAACACATGTTGTAATCATTTCCTCATTTCCAAGAGTAATCGCCCAAACTGCCATCTCTGCAGATCAAACCTGGTTTTATCTTCTCACCATCTAATCTTCGAATGCTTCGCCATCAAAGCCAAAGCCCGAAATCTATCTCCTTCCTCATCCTTTCCTGAATTACTTTCCATCCCCACCGAACTCAACGTAAAAACAGTATATCAAATTATTTCTTCTCTAGATTTAGCCAACAAAATATAGTTATTTAATCTGTAAGTTAGAATTAATTAATTAAGTTAGAATTAAGCCGAAAGCCCTGGTAGCTAGTGCTTTTATTTCATCACTGTTAACATTATAATTTATTATATGTTAATAAAGCTTTAATAATAATAGTAATAATAATAATTTTTTTTTTCTTTTTTTTTAAATACTTCTCTCGGGAAAGAGACTGTATGTACTGTATGTAGCTGCCTGTCTTGTGGGGCGCATTTAGAGGGATAATATATTTGAGTTCCTCAGAACATCTACCATCGAAGTACCTATAGAACAAACATAGGTCATAGTCATGGAGCATAGATTTGATGTGAGTGTAGAGTCTCCAATAAGTCGAAAAGCTCGTCTCTGTATGCTGACAAGTAGGTTAAGTTAATGTTTTGGGGCCGAGCTCCATATATGGGAACAATATTCCAGGCCTTGTAGAGAAGGAGAAGTTGCTTGGGGCTAAAGTACCTCTTTGGTCTAAATAGGTAGCTCAACTTAGTGAACTCCGATCTTGCTATATAGGATATGTGATCCTGCCATGTGATTCCTGAATTGACTGTGACTCCTAGTAGGTGCATTGAGTCCTTGAAATGGATTGGATGGTCATCCATTTGGATCTGAGGAACTGTTGATGAATTTTTCCTAGAAAATGTTGTGAGCTGTGTCTTGTTTGCATTAAATACAACCAAGTTGTCTTTTCCCCACTTCAAGATTTTGTCCAGTTCATTATTTAGAGAACTAATTTGTTCACATCTCTGACTGTGTGATGTAGCCGCATTCACAGGCCTACTGTTCGAGATGGAGTATATAAGAGTGCTGTCATCTGCAAAGCTGTAGATATTATTATTTGTCGATCCAAGCAAATAGTTGATGTGGAGAAGAAATAGAGTTGGAGAAAGAATATATCCTTGGGGCACTACTGCATTTATAGCAAACGAATTAGATAATACACCATCTACAACAACTTGGATCCATCTTCCCAGAAGAACATTTTGCATCCATCCGCAGAGTTATTGTGGTAATCCATAAGACGCTAACTTGCCTAATAGGGCTCTATGCCATACTCGGTCAAATGGCTTTGATATATCCAAGGCTACGGCTCTGGATTCGCCGTGTTGTTCAATTGCTTGCGTCCATAGATATCAATTGCAAACGAATTAGATAATACACCATCTACAACAACTTGGATCCATCTTCCCAGAAGAACATTTTGCATCCATCCGCAGAGTTATTGTGGTAATCCATAAGACGCTAACTTGCCTAATAGGGCTCTATGCCATACTCGGTCAAATGGCTTTGATATATCCAAGGCTACGGCTCTGGATTCGCCGTGTTGTTCAATTGCTTGCGTCCATAGGTGCGTTACGTAGCTTAACAGGTCTCCAGTGGAACGACGGCTCCGAAATCCGTATTGCCTGTCGCTTATTAATCGCTGGCCTTCTAGATATTTGATTATTTCGACATTTATTGCCTTTTCCATTACTTTTGAGAGCATTGAAAGTAACGCTATTGGACGATAGTTTTGTGGCAGACATTTCCTCCATTTCTTTGGAATAGGTTGAATGCGAGCGGTCTTCCAGCAAGAAGGAAATAGGAGAAATTAAGCCAGTTGTAATTTAGCGTTGTAATAAAGCGCATCGCGCATTGTTTCGTTTGAATGTTTATTTGTTTTATTTTGTCTGTTGTTCGCTCGCTAGCAGGATTTTAACTCTTTTTTTTCACAGGTTTTAGCCGCTCACGCGACTTCGTCGCTCCGCTAAGGGTAGGAATGTCAACAACTGTCTGGCAGGCGCCTAGCGCTAAAGTTTAATTATATTTACACTGGGGTATTTAACAGTAGGTACAATATTTTCATATTTATAGTTAAGTTTAGAGTGCTCGTTAAGAGCCAGTAAGCTAGAATAAGATAAATGTTAGTTTTAATTTAGATTTAATCATTTTTGTCTAGTATGTAAGTTTAAATAAGAATTAAATAAAAATGAATTTAAAAGTAAAAAAAAACAATATTTTCAGTCAATAAAAACACATGCACTTTTCTGTGAAAATTGAAAACTTTAAAATTAAAAAAAAAGTAGAAAATAAAGTTTCCGCAGAAAAATTATATGACAATAATATATCTTAGAATAAGTCAATTTAAAAAAAAAATAAATAAAATAAATAAAAAATTAGCTTAGAAACCTTAAGCAAAATTGAAAATTAAAAATAGAAGAAAAAGTTTCCGCAGAAAAATTCTTTTAGTCGGCTCTCTCATTGAGGCAACAATCAATAAGCAACTGGCAATAGGAAACACGCAAAATTATCGCTCACAATTATTTTACTTTGAACTAAGTTAGAGGTCTCACATCAAAGCTAGTAAATATCGTTCGAACGAAAAATGTTGCTGATTGCTTATTGGCAGTTGCTATAGCAACTATAGTTGCTTATTGCTTGTTGCCTCCATCTGAGAGCCGCCTTACAGTACATCTTCGAATAGGTAAGTCAATTTATACAAAAAAAAAAAATAAAAAAAAAAATTTATAATCGAAACCTGAGCCGTAGGTTGCTCAAGTGGACCCTCAACAGCTCTCGATTCTGCGCCATCGACTCTAAATCATCAAGGGCAATCCCAATACGGGTAGAGGAGAGATTATGAACTTGATCTAACCATCACGATCAGCGTTGCGTATGTACCAAGGTGCATTAACTATGTATATGTGCCTTATTACTTTATTTTGGAAAACTTGAATTGTTTGCTAATTTGTATTTTACTACATTGTTGTTTATGTATACTGGAATATTATGGTACATTCTTAGATGTAAAATTAATATGGATTGACTTTAGGTCATTTAATCTAATCTGCCATTTTTTGTCCATTTCTAGAGATACTGTTTATTGCAATTTGGAGATTGCAATAAACAGTACAGCAAGTACATGTACAGCAGTGTCATCTGCAAATTTTTCTATGGGGGTTTTTCTAGTTTCAGGCAGATCGCTAGTGAATAAAAGGCATAGCATTGGACCTAGTACACTGCCTTATTGTTGAGTACTCCGTCTCCTGAATATGACTCCAGAATTGTCGAATACTGCCTCTGCAGTTGCTTTTGTAATTTGTGGATCAATCCTTTGTGCCAGACTTTATCAAAAGCTTATAGTCTAAGCTCTAAGAGCCCGCAGTAAATTTTGGACGTGAAAAGCAACCGGATGCATTTTACATAAATACGTTGCTTTGATGCCCAAGATTTCAAATATAAAGCATGCATCTTAAAAATGCGCTATGATTCACAAAAGGAATAAATTGGTGCAACCGCTTGAGTCTACTACCAAATAATAGAGAATGGTCCCCTCAGTACAAATACATGTATCCAAGACGTTTTAGGTGTCAGCACTCGGCGCCATAAAGCAGAACTTCGAGTTAGGAGTTTTGAACCCAGTTGTTTTTCCAAACCGAAGTAGCCACGGTTGCCTAGGGTAATTCTTCGCCGGATCTCCACTAGGGTGTCATTCCTGGACTTTATGTTTACACCGAGGTAGGTGAACTCCTTAACTACCTCGAAAGTCGAAATTGTTGCTATCAATAGTGACGTTTTATCCTAGGCGGTGGTCAGATGCTTCTTTGTTTGTTGAGAGCATGTACTTAGTCTTGCCCTCATTTACTTCAAGGCCAACTTATTTCGTTTGTTCTCCAATCTCCGTGAACGCTTCTATCACGGCACACATGATAGCGCGTAAACTTGCCGAAATCCGGTGAATGTTTGAAATAGTTCTGAGGAGCTACTTCTAAACACAGCTACTTCTAAGCGACAAAGTTTTACAGGGATTCCGAACTGGGCCATCGCCATTATAAATGATGTATGCTAACATACGCGTCTTTGAAGTCGATGAATAGGTGGTGAGTTTCGACTTGAAATTTGTTTTTCTTTTGCAAAATTTGGTCTACAGTCGATCTGTCGGGCTAGAATCCACACTGGTACGTGCCGATTATTGTATTATAGAAAGGTTTAAGAGGTGCACACAGTACGTTAGATAGGATCTTATATGCGGATCACAGTCAGGATCACCGATTTCACACGACGAATCCGCATCCTAATACATGCAATCTTTTGCTATAGCTGTAATAAATGTCGCAAAATTTTCTTTTCATCATACAATACCTGATCATATCCATCTTATCTCCTGGATCACGGTTATATCTGCTTTGTACCGCGTGAGTACATACAGACTCAAGATGATGAGTAGCACCTGGGGTGTAAGTTCGTACATTCTAGGTACATACTCTTAAATCGTAGTCCATTGACATTCCGGGTCTTGTTGCCATTTGAGGAGCTCCATTATCCGAGGCTGGATTGTACCACCAACTTTTTTCATACAACCTGGATCAGTATTGAAAAACCCTATGAGACCTGGTATCCAAATATGTCGTAGCAGCTTATACATATTATATGGATCACTCTAAATAGTTCGACCTGACTGGAACTGTAGACACCACCCATGATACAACAAGACAAGATATGGCATTGCGCTTGTCGTTCATTCTTGCTGTTCATCGGAATTCATCTATCAACAAATTATGACGTAGTACTTATATGGGGATTGCCCTTGATGATTTAGAGTCGATGGCGTTGAATCGAGAGCTATGGAAGGTAACCTTGAGCAACATACACCCGCGACCCAATTAATGAATAAGCGGGCCATCGAAAATGAATGAACGAATCTTATAGGAAGCAAATCCCGCATATTATGTTAAGGCAGTTTCTTGTAGCTTTTTTTACGTTCTGAAATATAATTTGCTTAAGATTTCTCATAAATCGATAATCTGATGGGTTTCCTTCATATGAGCCTCTATTGATTCTTGCCATTGAAAACAAATTCTCTGCAACAACATTATTGAAGTGAAAAATGGGAAGGAACTGTTGGTAGTCATTTAACCTTGCCCATATTTGTTGTATACCTAAAAGTGTTTGCTGTAAACCAGTAAAACAATATGGCTTTTTCATCTTCCCTGTTGACTTCCATGATAATATCCACTCTCTTGCATTTTTAACACTCATTAAACCAAAGCCATCCAAAAATGTAACATTTTCGTCCAATTACCCAAATAAATCAGATAACCCAGACATTTTTAAAATTAGGATTTTTTTTTGGCAACGAGCTCTGTAAATAAATATCAGCAATAAGCAACGATCGGAAGAACGAAAATAAAAAAAATAATAATTTGTACATGCGCAATGCGCATACGAAATGAGATGAGACACAATCATGTTATTATTCCATTTCTCAAATCGTTTTGTTTGCACAATCCAGGAAATTGTGTTGCACTTTATGTAAGTAAGAGTACTACTAGATTTATTAGATTTATATACAATGATGATACATGTCATGCAAAATGTTATGCATGTAAGATAAGACGTACATAACACTTGGGTCTTATATTGGTTTTGCATGGTAGGTACCAGAAATGCTTGACCCATTTCCAATACCTGACGAACGTAAAAAAAAGTCCTCTCACAAAATTTCAGAGCTAAATCGATTCAGAATTTGATCGTTATTCAGAATATTCCAATTAATTAACAATCATTTGTTTGACAATGAAGCAGGAGGTATACTTATGTAGGTACTTATTTGTTGTATTAATAAACTAGTTTATTGCCACATCGAAATAGTTTATTGAGCTAATAAAATATATTATTGACTTCAATTCGTTTTGCCAATAAACTCATTCAATGCCACAACGAAGTAGTTTATTTAACCATTTAGCCAATTTTATTTCCCATTTGCCACGGCTTTGCTGCCAAGTACCTACGTACTCTTTTATTGAAATGTTCTGTGACCGTTTCGCATAAATGGGGCTGAATTTCATTAATACACCTCCCAATTTCCTCTTTGAAGGTGTTGGTGGTCGTGGGCTTGTTTGCATAGACCTTTGACTTCAAAAAACCCCAAAAAAAAGTCCAACGGCGTTAAATCCCAAGATCTGGATGGCTAATTCTCATGCAGTAATTGAATTGTTTCTCTGGCTGTATGGCATGTGGCACCATCTTGTTGAAACCACATGTTGGTAAAACCAGTCACGCGTTGTGGATGTATTTGTTTCTCAACAATTACTCATGGTTTTCTGAACCCCAAATGCGACATTTTTGTCTATTCGACGCCATCAAGATGACAATGAGCTTCATCACAATCACTGAAGATGATTTTGTTCGAACAAACGTTAATTAGAATATTACTCAACAATGAAAATGTGTTGTTCTTTCGTAAAGCGCTCCATTTTTACTAACCCCGAACTGTCAGCTGTCACATTGTTATTTTTTTTCCGTCGGCAAGACTACAAAATTAAAATTTTGCGGGAATTATGGGACACCCTTTCTTTAGTAGCTTTACATCGATTGGCCTTATGTCACGGCACCTCATTAAGGCTACGTTCAAACGACGATATTTTTCTCGTAAACCGTATACCTACGTGCTTTTATCGTATAGAAAACACAATACTCTGGAACATGAGTTTGTCCCGGGTGTGCTTTCGTGTTCAATAACTTCGATATTATTAAAGCAACAAATAGTATTAAGAACCCACAGACAATGGTAAATACTTTTTTTTATACAAAACACAACCTATTGCTGTGCAAACATCGTTTTTCCCAACGTCTCCGACTCAAATTTTTTGGCGTAGAAAAAGAGGTAAATTTTCCGTTTCATTCGGATTCAGAGATACCTAATTTTACGAATTTCGAAATTCGTAGCAGACTTTCCACTACGAATGGATTCCATGATTCATTTTTCGGGATTCGTAGCGTATTTTCGATTACGACGGAATTCATGATAGGGCTGCATATTTTACCGGATAATACCCAAAAAATATAAAAAATGTCCACGGCTATCATTCGTTTGTGTGAGTTTTATTTTTGGGATGAATGGAAGGGACTTACAATTGTATGCCGAGTCCGAACGGCTGAATTGAGAAGCTTTTTCAGGACGGTTATATTCTCGGACGTTTTCCAGATTTTCGTGAGAGGTGGCGCAGGGGAAAAAAAAACCTTAATATGTAATTTGTTTTTTTTCCGGGGATTGAACATGGGATCCCTCGAACATTAATCTAGCACATTAGCCACTGCGCACACATAGGTATTCATAATATTATATAATATAGATGTATCCGTTTTTTTCTACTGCGCCACCTATCGCGAACGTCTGACAAACATCCGAGAGTATAACTGTCCTGAAAAAGCTTCTCAATTCAGCCGTTCGGAATCGGCATAAAATTGTAGGTCCCTTCCATTCGTTCCAAAAATAGAAACTCACACAAAAACGAATGGTTGCGAGAAGCTAGGCCTTGGGTGTCTACCGCCTGTTGCGCCGCCTATTTATTTATTTTTTAGATGTATCCGCCCGGCTTTGCCCGTGCACAGGAATTATATTGCTTAGATAATAATGTTCTTTCGTAAAATGCGAAAAATGAGAAAAAATCGATTTTCTGGAAATTTCTTTCTGTGTAAACCTGAAATACGCAACACGAACAAAACAAAAAAGAATCATGAGAATTGGCCCAGCGGTTATAGAGTTATAACGTCATCGAGTTTCACCCCATAGAAGATTTTTTTTTGTATGAGAGGTGCCACGTCCCTTTGTACAATTTTGACCAATCTCCTTCAGTGCACTTCTGGGCCAATACCTCTGTAAATTTGAGCTCAATCGAGTCGGTGGTTTTCAAGTTATACGTATCCGAACACAAATCAGGATCCATTTATATAATTATACTAGAGGACCCGGCAAACGTTGTTTTGCCTGCTCGTAAATTTGCATTATCCGTCAATTGTTCTGCTTCCGTTTTATTTAACCGATGTGTCCGGACTGATTCTTTATTCCGTGTGTTTCGACCGATATTTCCTCAGACGTTGTGCTTAGGCCCACGAATTTTATTGTCTAGACATATTTTTTCCCATGACTGTCGAAGAATTGCGTTTGAAATGTATTTTTTTGTTATGAGAGGTGTCACGCCCTTTTGTCCAATCCCGCCAGGTTTTGTAAAATGCTTCAATCAGGCAAAGTTCAGATATATTGATTTAAATAACTTTGTTGTATGTAAGGGTGGTGCCATGGCCCGTTTTCCAATCCCACCCACACTTCTAGCGGTTGTTTGTTTGGACAATGACACACACACAAAAAATTTCATCAAAACCGGTCCATCCGTTTAGGAGGAGTTCAATTACAACACACGTAGATAAGAATTATATAATATATAGGATGGCGGACCCGACGGAGGTTGTCCTGCCTGCATTATGCATTAGCTCGAAGGCGTTAGTTGAGTTGCTCTTTATTTGAAATTTTATTTATGAGCTTCTTGTTCTTTAATGTTTTTTTAGTGTTTATTATTTGAAATTTTATTCATGATTTTTTTTTTGTTGAGTGGTTATAATTTGAAATTTTATTCATTCATATTTTTAATTTTTTTTTTATTGTTGATTATTTGACTAGTCATTATTTGAAATTTTGTGGAATCGGATCGCAGCACCACCTACGACCTACCGGGTCCAATTGTGAATATAAACCATACCAAGACCCATTCAAACACGCACACAATTTCACCTTCCTAACAAAAAAAACATTCAAAATCGTTTATCTAGAAAACCACCAAATCGAATGAGCTCAAACTTACAGATGATCTTAGTTATTCGCCCTGGAGTGGTCCTGTGAAGTTTGGTCAAAATTGGACAAAGGGGCGTGGCACCGCCCATAAAAAAAAACATTCAAAATCTTATATCTCGAAAACCGGTGAACCGATTGAGCTCAAATTTATACCCCTATTATGGTTAGCGAGTCGAACGAAAAAACTAGCGAATGTGACTTATTTGTATTATGATTTGCGAATTCATCAAAGTACATTCGCCTGAACTGTCAAATCGCTGGCGAATGTAAAGTCGCCGTATTGCGTTTTGCGAATTTGTGAAATGTCATTCGCCTTAAACTTCAAATGTTGGCGAATAATAATATTTGATGAAACAGCAGGCGAATGAGCAACGAAAAACAAAAATGAACGCAAATCCAAGAAAAACGTATAAAAACCATGCAATTTATATTGAAATACGTATACATAGTAAATATTGGTTTTTTTAGTTTCAAAAGAACCAACTCCAGCCAAATCCAGAAGCTAATAGAGCTCATGGAACAAAATCCAGACGTAGCTAAAGGATTGATAAAATTCGGGAATTCAAAGAAATCCAACCAAGAATATTGGGATAATTTCGCTGTGGACATCAATACTCTTGGGCCACCCATAAGAAGTGGAAAGGAATGGCACAAGGTACAGAATTGAAAAACAATATGAATATTTGAACAATTTTGTGTTTTTAGGTTTGGTTGGACTACAAATTAAAATTGAAAAGAAAAATAACTGGAAACAATAAGGAAATAGTTGGAACCGGCGGAGGCCCATACAGTCAACTCTCATTGTCACCCATTGAACAAGCCGTGGATGCTTTACTCAACATTCAACATTCAGCAAACCCAAGTGGCACATTGTTCGGTCCAATGCGAAATGGAGATGCTCCAAGCAGAACAACAGATGTATCAACTGGTAATATTACTCCAGTTGGAAGCGGAAACAGAAGGGTTGAAACGGATGATTCGATCGATGCGGTGATAAATCAAGCAGAAGAAGTACTAAAAATTCCTACGGTAACTCCTTGCAGCAAAAATAATGTGCCCTACAGGGAAAAAATAAATGCACGAGAAATTGAGCGTATAAGCATTCTGAAGGAACAAACCTCGACACAAGCTGAGCTGCTGAACATCTCGCAATCGATCGATACAACTTTAAAGAAACTATCAGAATATGCTAAAAAAACGTTTGAGCTCAAAAGTGAAAAATTGGCTCTGCTAAAAGCCAAAGAAGAACGGAAAGGGAAAGAGAATCATGAGAAGTCCCTCCGACATAAGCAAAAACTTGATCTCCAATTGCGTGCACTTGAATTGAAAGCTAAGAAATACAATTAGTTCCAAATACCTACCTAGTTTCAAAAGAAGATGCTTTATAATTTATTAGTTTTTTTTTTGTTTTGTGCATTTTAATTAGTATGGTTTAGTGAATAATATCTGGTTTGTGCTATTGAATTTATTTATGTGTGCTTTTTCTTTAAAGATAATAAACAAACTAGTTCACAATTGAGTTTAAAATTTGCAGTCGTCTTCGCTGGCCGTCTTGGAGATCGTTATTGGTATCAATAATTTCGTTTTCAACAGTTGAACTTGTTTCTGGTACGAGTACATGGTTTGCCGGCTCTATGTTAAAATATTGGCAAATGTTATGCAAGGCACAACATGCATATATAATTTGTGTGCTTGTTTTTGGGGAATAGTGCAATTTCCTTTCGCTGGTCAAAAGGCATCGAAAGCGGGACTTTAAAACGCCGATTGTTCTTTCAATGATGTTCCTTGCCTTGGCATGGACTTTGTTATATCTTGTTTCATTACTTCCAGGGCTCGCATTTCGAAAAGGTGTCATTAAATATGGATGTAGCGGATAGCCTGAATCTCCTGAAATTGGTTTTATATTTGAGTCGATTTTCGTTTATTCCACTTATTAATGACAGGTATTTACCTAAATACATAGAACTTCTCTCACCATTTCGATACCATCTTGCAAGCACCGTCTTTAATTCGCTAGAGTTCCATATGAACGAATCGTGATTAGATCCAGGATATCTGCCATCTACGTATCTTATAACCATGCTGTGATCACAAGCCTAGATAGATGCAACATAGTGCTTAAAAGTAACATGTAGGTATTTATATGTAACTACGTACTTACAATTATAGCATTCAAGCTGTAATACCCTTTTCTGTTTAAATATTGATGCCTTAATTGACTTGGAGCAACAATTCCAATGTGGGTTCCATCCACACAGCCAACTACCCCAGGAAATCCAGTTTTAACAAAAAATGAGTTCCTTGCCTGTTGCTTTTCATTTTCGGTCATTTCTGTGATTATCCATTCCTTGCATACTACAGATTGGAACACATCTAAAACTTCATGTAGAACCACAGAGACAGTTGGTTGGGCGAGGCCCAGATCAAAATCGTTGCCTACGCTTTTTTGATAGCTTCCGTCAGCAAAAAATCGAAGTGCACAGGCTAGTTTTATGATAGGAGGAATTGAAGAAGTGCGCATAGACACGAATTGGTCTTTTATTTGGTCCAATACATACACGAATGCTTCTTTAGTTAAGCGAAAGTTGGACACAAATCTAAAAGGAAAATTTCTGAATTGTTTTGCAAATTTAAGTGCTTTATTTCTTTAGGTATACTTACAGATGGTGAGGAAGTTCTAGAGGGTTGGAACTGTCCCTTATACTCCGTCTCAATCTGTACATATTTGTAGCAATTTCCGTATGAATTTCTTCAAAAAATAGATCTGCATTGCTAATCATTTTAAACACACACGTTTTATATTTTGATTTCTTGTTGTTTTGACATATTTCTTCGAATTGACGTTTCGGTGCTGTCATTTTAGTTATTTTATATTGGCAGCCTTTGATTTCTAGGCGAATAAATTTATTCGCCAGCCATAATAGTAAAAGGCGAATATTTCGCCAAGAGGGTCGACTAACGCGAAAAATTCGACTCGCTAACCATAATAGGGGTATTAATCTCAATCTTACTCAATCTTAGGTATTATCCCGGGAGCGTTCCCGTGAGGATTGGTCAATATTGGGCAAAAGGGCGTGGCAACTCCGGGCGGGTACAGCTATATTATATAAAAACGTTGGTGCGCATGTAAGTCCGATAATGGCCACTGAACCACTGAAGCTATCCGCCTTCACTCCTATTAAAAAAAAATTATTGAACAAAAATATCAAAATAAATCTTGAAATATTTAAAATTACTATTTTAGGCAGAACAACGTTTGCCGGGTCAGCTAGTACTTATATAAAGATATCTTATGAGAGCGTGATAATTACCTTCCTCAGTCGCAGTGGGCGCAGTAGCGCAGTGGTTAGTGTGCTGGACTACTGTGCGAGGGATCCCAGGTTCGATCCCCGGAAAAACACAAATTACATCTTAAGGTTTTTTCTACTGCGCCACCTCTCGCGAACGTCTGACAAACATCCGAGAGTATGACTGTCCTGAAAAAGCTTCTCAATTCAGCCGTTCGGACTCGGCATAAAATTGTAGGTCCCTTCCATTCGTTCCAAAAATAGAAACTCACACAAAACGAATGGTTGCGAGAAGCTAGGCCTTGGGTGTCTACCGCCTGTCGCGCCGCCTATTTATTTATTTATTTTTAGTCGCATTTATACGTCACTAATTTGTGTTTTTTCAGGGGTTGAACATGTGAGATGTGACCAGCTACTTATTGTGACTCGGTAAATTGATTTCCACGCCACCTACCAAGATTTTTACGTACCCGAATCACAGGATAAGTTTTGTGACAGTTGATTTCATCACAGAAGTTCCTACTGAAATTATAAATTGAAAGTGCGCGCAAAACATTCTATTTTAAATTTATTGTATAGACATTAACAAATTTGATATCAGAATACTTCTACAAAATGTCAAAGTATATTAAACAAGTAAAATATTAGTGAAAAACTAAGAGATGTGAATAAAATCATGCCTTAAGAAATTGTAAACAAAGCACTCGAAGTTACCAATTATAGAAACATTGTTTTATTGTGTTATCTGTTGTCCTTTAGGATTTACAAATAATAAGGTAGGTATATCTCATATTTGGATTTAATTTTCTCCACACGCAATACAGGATTGCGGCAGGTTTTTAGTTGGGAATGCTTAGTCCAAAAGAAGATAATATAAGAAGATATCCTTGTGAAAGAGGAGTTCAAATTTGTTCTTTTTCAAGTGGCTACAAATAAGAAAATTCTTTGGATTGTTCCAATCATCATTTTTGGGAATTCGGTGCATAGATTTATACATTTTTTGGATTCCTGTACGATGTGCAATATTTAACTCCACAGAGTTCCCCAGTTTTTAATGTATAGTTTCTTCTGCCATAATTCTTGCACTTGACCACAAAATCTATTCAATATATGAAAATATTAACTTCAACATATTTAATTTCAACTTTTCACAAATTGTTTTCACGAGGGACAGGTACAATTACATTTATTTGACCGCAACATATTTAAAAGAATTAAAAACTAGTTATTAGGTTGTTTTTATAGCTTTTTGGTATAGATTACTTTTTCATATTTCTTCTCTTAAATTCACTAATAAACTTGGTAAATAACAGTCTCTACTTATTAAATTTAATTTTAAAATTTTTCGAAACACGCATTTTCATACAATTTGACAGTTAATGGAGCGACTTATCCTGTGATTAGGGTTCCGCGGTATGACCGAGTGTCGATAGCACACTAACTATAAGACAAACACACAGTCCACAACGTCACTTCAATAGATAGGTGCTATAATTATGGACATTAGGTACGCTAAAGACGTAATTATTTTGTTTGTGCGGTATCCTAATCCTAAACCCACAGGAGAGGCCACACTGATAAAGCAAAGTAATATACTACATACATAAACTATAAACCGAAAACGAAAAGTAAAGTAAAGTAGTGAAAGTTGTTCTAATTTCACAATTTTAATTAATAATACTGCAATAGTTTACAAATCTCCCAGAGAACATTGAGGAAATGATTTGTCACTGCATTTAAAGCTATCCACTTCTCTGAATGCCTTCTGAGGATACAAGCAGTTGTACTTCTCCATTTGACATTTGCCCGGGAAATTATTCACACAGATTCCATTACTGGCACAAATGGAGTTATCCAATGTCGTGCACTTGTAGTCACACTTTCGTGGTGGCGTTGGGCGTACTCCAAGAGTAACGGTGAAAAGAGCTGCAAGCGTTGAAATTAATATTCATATTAATATAATATGTAGTAATGACAACAATATTTACCAGCAAAAATTACAAGAATGTTGATGAACCTCATATTTCCAAATTTATATTGCTACAGTAGGTACGTTACTGAATGTTGTAAGAGAGAAGTATTTGTTGCGAATGTTGGCACTGGAAATTTGCTTTTGCATTTACATATACCAATTCTGTATCCGAAGAAAATGTGAATGTACGAAAGATAATTTGATTGTAGATATGTAATATATTATTTAAACATTCTGAAACGGGTCATTTTATTTATAGGATTATTTTTTTATAATTTCCGAAATCCTGAAATAAGTACACATTAGGTATATACGATATGTATATGGTATACGTATATCGTATATATGTTGGAGTAATCAAGGTTTCATATTTTATTATGTTAACTAAATTTGAGTTCATTCTTCATTCTTCTAATAAGCTTCATCAAATAAACATTTGTTTGTTTGTTTGACCGGTGAGGAGAACTATTCGACAAGGAATCTTGATGACGATGCTGCTAGATTGCCATGATCTGTTCGAGATACTTAATGGTACTAAGGTACAGCCGGTTGACGATGCTGGAAAGAAGGCTTGGCGGGTGTTGGATAATAAGGCGAAGAAGAGGATTCTATTTTCACTAGACACGAATGCAGTTCTCAGAGTTGACGGATGTGGGACTACCAACGAGATTTGGAAAAAGCTTAGAGAAGCTTTCGATTCGCAGTCTGAAGAAAATATTGACATTATTCGACATCAGTTTTACAACATTACCTGGAGCCGTGTTGATGGAGTTCAAGGATTGCTGACAAAAATTAATTTCATCCAAACCAAATTCAAGAGGATGAACGCTGCTATGAATGAAGATGAATTGTGTGCCCGATTCTTGCAGATTTTGGCAGCCGATTTTGACAACGTTTATGTCACTTGGCATGATTTGCCAAGAGCAGAGAAAACATGGGACAAATTGAAGAGGAGGTGCATCAATTTTGAGTTGAGAGTGAACAGCCGAAATGAGGACCGCAATAATGAAGAAACTGCATTGGTATCAAAGAAGAAGTTTGGAGGAGGACCTGGAAAGCAGAAGCAGAAGCTAACAGAAAGCAGTTCAAATGTCAAGAAAAAGTTTGAATATTTCAATTGTGGACAACCTGGGCATGTCAAGAAAGACTGCAAAGTCGAAGCTATCTGTTTTTAAATGCTAGAGGAGTGGATACCTAGGGATTGCAAGAACAAGGAGAATTCTTTGATGATCAAGACAAGTCGAAATATTGAAGTTTCGTTTTGTGGTACGTGGATAGCGGTGCTTCACATCACATCTCCAACAGGTTCGAATGGTTTTCGAACTTCAAGAAATTTGATAAGCGATTCTAATGGAGAGTGTCAAAGATGGCGTTAGCATAGAGGCTACTGGATCAGGTGACACAAGTATCAAGACTTTCAACGGTGAATCATGGTTGGACAGATACATGAAGGATGTATGGATATTGCCCGGAGAGTTCAACAAACTTATTTTCGGTGAAAATGACAGCGAAAAAGAACATCGATCAGAAGATTGAAGACTATGGTAAGAAATGGAGTTTCTATCTATGGAAAGATCATTGCGATGGCTGTATCTGGTAAGAAATGGAGTTTCTATCAAAATGGAAAGATCATTGCGATGGCTGTATCTGGTAAGAATTCCAATTTGTATAAACTTTTGGGGAAAGTTCAGTTAGTTCAAATAAAGCGCTTTTGTCGAAAAATAAAGAAAAATCGCTACAGCAGTGGACATCAAAATAAACGTCACGTAAAAACTTTTTTGGAGAATAGGGGCATCCAGCGTCCATGCGAAACCGGAGAGGATCAGTTTTGCGAAGCATGCGTGTTAGGGAAGCACTGCAGAATGACGTTCGGAGAAAGAACGGAAAAATCAAAACAGCCGGAGCCAGGTCATCTTATATTCGCTGACGTCTGTGGGCCTATGCACAGTGGCGTAGCTTGGGTGTCAGCCGCCCGGGGCGGACGAAAAATTTGCCGCCCTCTTATTTAGATATTTAAAATTAAAAAACTATAATTTACAGTAATTCCGTAAATAATCTGTTCTCTTTCTCTTATATAAGCAATTTCAAATACCTATACATTATATATTTGTTCCACTCTTCCGAGTAGATGGAAAACTGCATTTGTCCAGTCCGTTCCTCAAAAACGTGATTCTTCTTCACCCACCAACTACTGACCGACCCACAGCACTTAAGTCCCTTCTTTCCAAGGTCATGGAAACACTGATAAATCATTAGCTTATGAAATATCTTGAATCACGAAAACTTCTTACTGACCGGCAATATGATTTTCGTGGCAGAAGGTTAGGGTGTCCATCTGTGGTAAAAAGAGAACATTTTGATCCCAAAGACATAAAAAAGAGAACATTCGTAAAAAAATGGAGGACAAAAAAGAGAATATACAAAATAAAAAAATACATTCAAAAAAACTTCAAACATATATTTTAATTAACATACAAAATACGAGTTCATTATTTTTTAAGAAAAGAAAGTTAAAACAAAACAAATTATAAAAAATAGTATCTAGGTAATAATATACCATATTCCCACCAACATAGTGCCATATTGTCAGATATGTTCCCAAAGCCAGAAGTACGCAATAATAGTTCAATCTGGTCTGAAAAAGATAGGTACATACCTAGTTCTTCCTCTTGGAACTTGGGAAAGACACGTTTCAGGAAATGTCAGAAATGTCAAAATAAAATACGTAAAATTCGGTGGGAAAGTTTTTTGTAATTTATAAATCACTTTCGCTTAGTCACGTTGGTTGGTGTTCACATGGTATAAACAGTTGAAATTTTTAATGTATTTCTCTCTTGTGTCCATTGAGCCCAATCTGAAAGAATGTTCTTTCGATTTCGACATTCTGCTCAGGGATTGTATTACGCATGTTCAGGATATTTCATCTTTGAAAAAAACACTTTTCTTGCGAACGCAATTCAGCAAAATTATTATCTTTTGTAAAAAAAAATAAATAAATAGGCGGCGCGACAGGCGGTAGACACCCAAGGCCTAGCTTCTCGCAACCATTCGTTTTGTGTGAGTTTCTATTTTTGGAAAGAATGGAAGGGACCTACAATTTTATGCCGAGTCCGAACTGCTGAATTGAGAAGCTTTTTCAGGACAGTCATACTCTCGGATGTTTGTCAGACGATGGAATCTTCGACATCTTTCCAATTTAAATTGTTCTCAAGTTTCATCCAAGTAAAACTTAAAAAGTAAAAAGTGAGTTGAAAAGTCTTCTTTTCCAAATACAATCGATTTTTGATAGCATTTGAAATAGTCCGCTTTAAAACTGAATAACTGATTCTCTTGAAAGTTCAGTTTTCAAAAGCCTATTTACAATAGTTGTTACTTTCATTGTAACAAAGGCATTTTCATTCTGCTTTTTTAGTATCTGTAAATAACCTGAATTTAAATAATGTATATTTGTATTCAATTTTCTGAAATAAATAAAACTTAAAAAAAAAAACTAAAACTAAATGTTTGGGAAAATTAAATAAAAATTATGTAGATACCTAATTAAAAAAAAGGGAACAAAAATAGATCCGTAACAAAAACGATAGTGTAAAACAGATCGGACCAAAAAAAGGGAACATGATCTCTTTTATAGAGATAGGATGGACACCATACAGCAGGTCCACTGGTGATTTGATGACTTATCTCACCGAAAAGTAGAACCAATTTCTCCACCACCATATCCATTTCGAAAGCATTTGACTGCGTTTGGCAACAAGCTCTTTGTCGAAAACACGACGTGCCTATGGGATCGACGCGCCTCTTCTTCAATGGATTAGAAACTATCTTTCAGGCCATTCAATTCAAGTTGTATTGGACGGTTTCTGCAATTCACCAGCGCTCTGTTTTGTCTCCGACACTCTTTCTCATACTTACTTATTAATGATCTCTTGTCTGTCACTTTTAATCCAATACATTCTTTCGCTGATGGTAGCACCCTCACTTTTTCATATTAATCTAATGATTCACGTCCCTGCTTTTCGGCCGTGGATCTGGAACGTATGATAAACATATTAGATTCCTACCTTAGCAGCATTCTAAAATGGGGTACAACAAGTAGAGTGGAAATTAATGATTTCAAAACAGAAATATTCCTCCTATCGTTTAAGTGAAACCTGAACCCTCAGCCATTATCCATGAATGGCTATTGTATTGAGGAAATCGAAAGATTTTCCATACTCGGTATGTGTGTCTCCGTTGGAATGACCACATATATAAAGTCGCAAAAACGCAGCGAAATGTCTAGGTTTCTTAAATCTATGCAAGAAGTACTTCACATCCTCTGATTTAGCTTGCAGGTGCACGGTGCACCAAAAACTACATTACACCTACTGGATAAAATCCAACTGCGCGCGATAAAACTTATAGGTGAGAGAAATAATATAGCGGAGTCAATTGACCCGCTCGAATACCGCTCTGATGAAATAGCTAACTGCATTCCGCCCCGTCAACAATTCTCTAATCGCAACACTTGTCACTCATCGAATGCACGTCAGTTCACCATTAAGCCTACCTTCGGACGTATGTACTGTTAAATATAGGGATTCTTTTATAAGTCGAACAACACGTATGTGGAATTTATTGGGGAGAGTACGATAGCTACGGCGCCAAAAATTGATAACGGTATTTTGTAGAGGGGTTAAATACAAGCACTTTTTACTATGGGAGGGGGGGTCTATCTTACTCCGTTTAGGCGGGAGGGGTAATTTAAAGAAAATTATACTTTAAATGGAAAAAAATACATTAAAAAACAATGGCAACACTTTTAATAAAAGACTATAACATGTTAGAAAGCCCAGAATCTGTTCTTTCATATTATTTTTAAATTAAGTTATTCCCTTAAATAGTTTTTGAAAAAAACAATTTCAAACTTGAAATTTTAGGACAAAAATTGGGGTGAGTAAAATAATTTTGGCGATGAAAACTAATGACGGATTTATGTAGAGGAGTTAAATACAAACATTTTTTACTATGGGAGGAAGGGTCTATCTCGTTCCGGTTAGGCGGGAGGGGTAATTAAAAAAAAAATTATAAATAAAATTAAAATAAAATATTAAAAAACAATGGCAACACTTACCACAAAGTATTTTTCAAAGCCAGGAATCTGTTCTAAATTGTCTAAAATGCAAATCAGCAAAATTTTGTCTACCAATGTGAAATTTCTGGCCAGAGACTGTATCTGAAGAATGTTGTTGATATTGGGTAAACCAATATAATTAAAAGAAAGTTTGCATATACTCAGCCTTGCACCCATCCCAAAATCCAACAGTGACCCCAAGCAGGGGAGTTGCAGGGGGGCAGCATGCCCCCCCATACGCATTTCAAGGCGCAAGGGTAGCAATTTGTTCTTTAAGCGGAGCGACATATAAAAGTAATTTTCAATTTTCTCAAAAATTAGAAGACATAAATCAATCTGGTTTTGAGTGTTCGATTAAGAATTGATTTAGGCAGTAAAAACTACAAACAAGTTAAGTATCTATTTGCTCAATATTAAAAAAATCAGCATAAAAGTTTTATTTTTTAATTTGTTTCCTTAAATTTCAAGTTTGAAAGTATTTTTTTCAAAAACTATTAACAGCTATAACTTGATTTAAAAATAATATCAAAGAACAGATTCCTGGCTTACAAAATTCATAAAGTCCTTTATTGTAAGTGTTGCCATTGTTTTTCAATTTATTTTTTTTTTTCATTATTTTTTTTAAATTGCCCCTCCCGCCTAAACGAAGCCAGATAGACCCCCCCCTTCCATAGTAAAAAATGCTTGTATTTAACCCCTCTACAAAATACCGTTATCAATTTTTGGCGCCGTAGTTATCGTACTCGTGCCAATTTATTGCCTCGAGCAGTTTTTCCTTCTCATTTCAGTCCAGAATTTTTTAAAACCAATGTGCAATGAACCTTCTCTCTATTAACCCTTCAACTCGTGCTGTATATTAGCATTATAAGGGAACGAAAAATGAAAACAGTAAAAATATTTACAAGACATTACTACATATTATTAATACCTATTGCGAAATTTTGCCTCCCCCTAAATGTGCCGCCCGGGGCGGCATTTGGTTACATTACGATTAACGGGATGCCGAAATCGTTATGGGGCGAAGCGGTATTAACTGCGGCTTATACACTAAACATGACAGGGCCAACAAAAGTCAAAGGAAAGAGTCCGTACGAGTTATTCACGAAGAAGAAGAGTGCATGGGAAAAGTTCATGTTTTTTGGAACGTTGTGTTATGCTTGGATTCCTGAACCAAAGCGAAAGAAATTTTATCAGAAATCTCCGAAAATATATCTCGTTGGTTATTCTGATTCTGGTTATCGCATTTACATCAAAGACAAGAGATCTATAGTAGTTTGCAGGGATGTTATCTTCAAAAGTCATCAGCCAGTGAAGGTTAGAAACTTGGTAGATTTCTAAGAGGAGGAAATAGATCATAACGAGAATCATGACGAAAATAACATAGCCGTTGTTAATGACAGTAATATTAACGATGAAAATGAAGATAGTGATGATAATTTTGAAGATTGTCAAATCGAGCCTACACAGAATGCACACCAAATGAATTTACGTGATAGAACTATCATTCGTAAATCTGGGAGATTTTCAGCAATGCTGGTGCATGAACCGCCAGATAATTAAAACCAGTTAGTTCTGTTGAATCTGATGACTGGAAATTAGCCATGAAGGAGGAGATAGAATCTTTGAACGAAAATCAAACTTGGGTGCTTGTAGAAAAACCCTTGGATAAGAAGATAATTGACAACAGGTGGATTTTTTCTAAGAAGCTAAACTCCAAGAATGAAGTTTCAAGATACAAAGCGAGACTGGTCGCGAAAGGTTTTTCGCAGATTCCAGGAGTTGACTGCAATGACACTTTCAGCCCTGTGACAAGACTTGAAACAGTAAGAGTTGGAGTATTACTGATGGCGAATGCTATTTGGGATTTCACATTGATATTCAAGGGAACAAAGTGTTCGTTCACCAGAAAGGATACATTGAACGTCTTTTGGTGAAATACAACTTGATGGACAGCAAATCATTGTCTTTACCAATTGAGCCTGGGTGGTCAATTGCGAATTCAAAAGTCCTAGAGGAGGGAAATAAGAGAGAATACAGAGAAATGGTTGGAGCTTTACTCTATATAACTCTCGCTATTAGACCTGATTTAGCATTTGCTGTCAACATCGCATGCAGAGGACAAGAGGAAACAGCTTTAGCACATTTGAATTTGGTAAAGAGAATTTTCCGTTATTTGGTTTTTACAAAAACAGAAGAAATTATTTTCATCAAAAAGAAAGAGAAACAAACCCAAGCCTTTAGTGATGCAGTTTATGCAGGAGACAAGGGGATAAGAAGATCAACATCTGGACTACTAATCAATTTCGCAAGTGGTCCAGTTATTTGGAAAAAGCAAAATTCAAAAATGTGTTGCGATGTTTTCAATGGAGGCGGAATATGTTGCCGCTAGTGAAGCAGGGAAATCTATCTTGTGGATGGATAGACTTCTGAAAGAAATTGGTGCCTTAAGGAACCAATCGATTCCTACCTTACCTATATAGGTAGACAACCAGAGCGCTATAAAATTTATCGGGAATTCTGTGTTCCATGAACGGTCAAAACATATACATAGAAATTAAATACCACTTCATGA
The DNA here is from genome assembly GCA_955612985.1 of Cheilosia scutellata. Taxonomy (NCBI): domain Eukaryota; kingdom Metazoa; phylum Arthropoda; class Insecta; order Diptera; family Syrphidae; genus Cheilosia; species Cheilosia scutellata. The sequence continues at coordinate 73,697,695 of OY015313.1, read as the reverse complement.
GATATATAGTGGAAAATCAAAATTGTACAATCAGCTACATTTCTACAGAGTTGAAAGAAGCCGACCTTCTAACAAAGGATATATGTACCATACGCAAAATTGACGAAGAATAAGCAGTTAATTGGATTGTAGTGATTACGGGGGAGTGTTGGAGTAATCAAGGTTTTATATTTTATTATGTTAAATAAATTTGACTTTATTTTTCATTCTTCTAATAAACTTCATCAAATAAACATTTGTTTATCCTGCAATAAATACATATTACATACCTATACCATACGATAGCTTTGGAGGGAATGTCAGCCAAACAGAAGCATAGCACTACGACAGAGAATTAATAAAAGTAATAAAGGAACATAAATACCCGATGGTCCTTTTGCAAAAAATCTGACGGAGAATAATCTGTATCTACTACTAAAAAATAAGTACATACATATAACAAATTTTATAAAAAAACAACACTGAGTCTCAATTTATTAGTATCTAGCTAGTAATTTGCATTCTTCCGATAGTTCCGCCCACATTGTATCTGGTACAGCAGCCTTGTTTCAATTTAATATCGCTACTCTTACTTCTGTTTGCAAAATTTTCACAAAATTTTCCATTCAGTCTCTGATTTTCAATAATTTTGTTTGTATCTGATCTGAAGTCGATTTCTGATTAATGTTTTCTAAACGTTGTGTTAATTTGTATTGGTAGGTATCTAGTCGATTTGGAACTCTTAGTTTTCAGACGCGTTTTCTTCTTTGCACTGTTAAGAAAAAATATCCTAATGCGGAACTTTTGAGAATACAATATCGTCGGTTAAAAGGTAAAAGTCACAAACTAACAAAATTAATTTGTGGAGATAATGAGTTTGAAACAATAGATATATTTTTTGGGCTGAAAAAATTGATTTTAGTGTTTTTATATAGTTTGTAACTCGTATTTGAGTAACTTGTTGCCACTAATTGACTTTTTCCTGCATAAAACGCCGCCGTTAGTTGTGTAATTTAATGGGAAATATCAGAAAATCTCATTTTGGCAAAATTTGTACTTAGTGACTTTTACCTTTGGACCGACGATATACATACCTATAAAAAATAAATAAAAATAAATAGGTGGCGCAACAGGCAGGAAGACACCCTAGGCCTAGCATCTTGCAACCATTCGTTGGTGTGAGTTTCTATTTTTGCGACGAATGGAAGGGACCTACAATTTTATGCCTAGTCCGAACGCCTGAATTGAGAAACTTTTTCATAACAGTTATACTCTCGGATGTTAGTCAGACGTTCGCGAGAGGTGGCGCAGTAGAAAAAACCTTAAGATGTAATTTGTGTGTTTTCCGGGGATCCCAGGTTCGATCCCCGGAAAAACACAAATCCCTCGCACAATAGTCCAGCACATTACCCACTGCGCTACTGCGCCTACACCGACGATATAGGTGTGTTTTTTTGGATAATCTGAGGTATATAGCTTTATAAAAAAAAAAACGATTATAGGGGCTTAGCGCTTAGCTCTTTCTTTATACAAGCTTGGCAGCACTCATATCACAGAAATTCGCTCACAAAAAAAACATCAACAAAAGAAACAAGTAAAAGTATTATCATCGGCCTTGCCGATGCTTTGATACCCTCCACTGCATACAAGTCATGCAAAATGCACCTACTCGCATGGGTATAATATCGGTTTTGTATGGAAGGTATAGTCCATCCCAAAGCAAAAGAAAGATCCCAACATGTGCAGTAGCACTTTATTTAAGGGAAATTTTTACCTTAAGATCGAGCGAGATGGTCTTCGCAAGGAGGGGTATGTTTGTTGTTTGAAATGCGCACATATTTCAATACCAACCTGACGACGACGGTAAGAAGAAGTCCTCTCACAAAATTTCATTTGCCTAAGTTGATTCGTTTGGACGCGTGGATCGTGTTTTCAACAGACAGACAGACGGATATGGCTAAATCGATTCAGAATGTGATCCTGATTCAGAATATACAGTCAGTGGCAAAATTATTTGCACAAAAGTAAAGTTAATCTACTCATAAATTTGAACTTACTTCATGTAAATTTTGGCATCAATGGAAAGGTAATTTTAACTCCGTTTGAATGATACAAAACATTCTTTAACCCATTAAGTACCCATTGAAAATTTAGAACTTTTGTAAAAGTCTTTTTGACTTTTTTCCTCGGTAAAAAAAAAAATGTTTTGATGCAAAAGTTTTTTTCAAACAATTCTAATAGTGAACGCAAATTTTTTTTTTTTTTTTTTTTTTTCAAAAATCTCTTTGCTAATATTTTTTATGATTTTAGGCAAGAAGTCAACATAAGCCTAATATGCGCCCATGCCCCCACGGAAGAGAAAGACGATGACACCAAAGAGAGGTTCTACGAGCTATTGGACAAGACATATGAGCAGTGCCCCAAATATGACATTAAATTTGTCTTTGGTGAATTGAATGCAAAGATAGGAAGAAAGGGCATCTTTGGTAGTACTATCGGAAGGTACAGCCTACACGACACCACCTCCGATAACGGATTTAGGCTGATCGACTTCGCGGCGGGGCGAAATGGTGTCATAGCAAGTACGCGGTTCCCGCATCTCGATATTCACAAAGGCACATGGAGATCTCCCGATCAATCAAGCGTCAACCAGATTGACCACATTGCGATCGACGCAAGGCACTCCTCCAGTATTATGGATGTCCGAACGTTCCGAGGGGCCAACATTGACTCGGACTACTAGCCAATATCCCGAACACCGCCAAGACAAGTAAATACTGTGAGGAAGTTTGACGTCGGGCGGCTAAAATCGCAAGAGATCACCAGATCCCTCTCCGATCGAGTCTCTCTCAATCTCTCAAGAGGTTCTATGCAGCCAGCATCAAGCATTGAAGACCAGTGGCAACATTGTCAAAAAGCCATCAGAGCCACCGCCGTGCTTGGTTTCACACGACCACCACAACGAAACCCCTGGTTCGACGACGAGTGCCGGCAAGCACATGCAGCGAAACAAGAGGCATACAAAGCGGCGCTGCAAAGAAGGACCAGAGCTGCTCGTGAGCTCTACGCGCAGAAAAGAAGAGACGAACACTGGCTTCTCAGGAGAAAAAAGAAAGAGCACAAGAAGCGCGCGATCGAGGAAATAGAGAGATGCTACAACAGGAATGAGGTTCGGAAGTTTTACCAAAGGGTAAAAAGAACCTGCCAAGACAGACCCCAACCGAAGCCCGCCAGGACGAACGAGGGAACATCATAGTAGAATCGCAGTCGATGCTGAGGATATGGAAGAACTACTTCTGCAGACTATTTAACGGCGATGACGCACTAAATCCCGCTGTCAGGCAGAATGAGCCATTCAACCTGGACTATAAAGTCCAACAATTCCGCCCACCCGACCAGGACGAAGTGAAGATATATCTATATCCATATCTAAGCTTATGTCCAACAAAGCCGCTGGAGCAGATGGCCTAACCGCCGAGCTATTCAAAGCGGCAGGCGATGACTTGGTTAGGAGCATGCACCAACTCATCTGTAAAATATGGTTGGAAGAAAGTATGCCCGATGAATGGAATATCAGCATTCAAGAAAGGAGACCCTCTGAACTTCTCCAACTACAGAGGTATTAGTCTTCTTAACATCGCCTACAAGATCTTATCTGCCGTGTTGTGTGAACGCCTGAAGCCTTTCGCCAACAACCTGATTGGTTCCTATCAGTGTGGCTTCAGGAAAGTCTACCACCGACCAAAACCCAGGAAGTCCAAATCGATACCCACCATCTTTTCATCGATTTTAAAGCCGCCTATGACAGCATTTATAGAGACGAGCTATACAGAGCAATGTCTACTTTTGGCATCCCTGCCAAACTCGTCCGTCTGTGCAGGATGATAATGGAGAATGCACGCTGCTCCATCAAGGTCGGTAAAGAACTCACCGAGACCTTCGATGTTAAAAAAGGATTTAGACAAGGCGATGCGCTGTCATGTGACTTCTTCAACGCCGTTCTTGAAAGAATAGAGCAAAACTCAAACGCTAACACCAGAGGCACTATCTTTCAAAAGTCCGTCCACCTACTCGCCTACGCCGACGACATCGAGATAATCGGCAGAACGCAGCGTGATGTCACTGGCGCGTTCGTGGGCGTTGAGACGGAGGCGGCGAAGATGGGTTTGGCGGTCAATGAGGGCAAGACAAAGTATATGCTGTCATCAAGAAAGGACACCCAACACAGACGTCTTGGACAGAATGTCACTATAGACAGATATAACTTTGAGTTGGTAAAGGACTTTGTCTACCTAGGCTCCGCTATGAACTCAGACAATGACATCAGCGCTGAGATTAAGCGAAGAATAACTCTTTCCAATCGCTGTTTCTTTGGGCTAAGAAAGCAATTGATTAGCAAAGCCCTCTCTCGAATAACTAAAGTGGCCCTTTATAAGACCTTAATCATCACAATAGACCACCAGCTTCGGGCAAAAAAGAGAATTCCATAGAGCCAGTTTTGAAATGAGTAGCGCCGCCTCTTTTTCTATCTGTGAATACGTGTTGTACCACAGAAATAACTGTAAATGTTATTAGGTGCCAGTATATGCGTGACCAATTCGCCCTCCATTTACTTTAACATGGCACACATACTTACTTACTTACTTAAGGTGGCGCTACAGTCCGGGGTGGACCTGGGCCTCAACCAACAAGCGTCTCCAGCCAGCACGATCTTTGGCCAGCTGTCTCCAGTTTCGCACGCTAAGTTGGTTGAGGTCCCCTTCCACTTGCGTGCGCCACCTGAGTCGCGGTCTTCCTCTACTGCGCCGTCCCTCGGGTGTGGATTCGAAGATCTTCCGGGCCGGAGCATTCACTTCCATTCGCTCTACATGACCCAGCCACCGCAGTCGTTGGACCTTCACTCTTCTGGCTAGGTCGATGTCGCTGTACAGCCCGTACAGTTCGTCGTTGTATCTCCTCCTCCATTCACCGTCTATGCAGACGGGACCGAAAATTACTCGAAGAATTTTCCTCTCAAAGCAACCAAGAGAAAGCTCATCCGCTTTTGATAGAGTCCATGCCTCTGCACCATAAAGTAGGACTGGGATGATTAAGGTCTTATAAAGGGTCACTTTAGTTGTTCGAGAGAGGGCTTTGCTACTCAATTGCTTTCTTAGCCCAAAGAAACAGCGATTGGCAAGAGTTATTCTTCGCTTAATCTCAGCGCTGATGTCATTGTCTGAGTTCATAGCGGAGCCTAGGTAGACAAAGTCCTTTACCACCTCAAAGTTATATCTGTCTATAGTGACATTCTGTCCAAGACGTCGGTGTTGGGTGTCCTTTCTTGATGACAGCATATACTTTGTCTTGCCCTCATTGACCGCCAAACCCATCTTCGCCGCCTCCGTCTCAATGCTCACGAACGCGCCAGTGACATCACGCTGCGTTCTGCCGATTATGTCGATGTCGTCGGCGTAGGCGAGTAGGTGGACGGACTTTTGAAAGATAGTGCCTCTGGTGTTAGCGTTTGAGTTTTGCACTATTCTTTCAAGAACGATGTTGAAGAAGTCACATGACAGCGCATCGCCTTGTCTAAATCCTTTTTTGACATCGAAGGTCTCGGTGAGTTCTTTACCGACCTTGATGGAGCAGCGTGCATTCTCCATTGTCATCCTGCACAGACGGACGAGTTTGGCAGGGATGCCAAAACTAGACATTGCTCTGTATAGCTCGTCTCTATAAATGCTGTCATAGGCGGCCTTAAAATCGATGAAAAGATGGTGGGTATCGATTTGGACTTCCTGGGTTTTTTCCAAGATCTGCCGCAGTGTGAATATTTGGTCGATGGTAGACTTTCCTGGACTGAAGCCACACTGATAGGGACCAATCAGGTTGTTGACGAAAGGCTTCAGGCGTTCACACAACACGGCAGATAGGATCTTGTAGGCGATGTTAAGAAGACTAATCCCTCTGTAGTTGGCGCAGTTCAGAGGGTCTCCTTTCTTGAATATCGGGCAAACAATGCTGAGGTTCCATTCATCGGGCATACTTTCCTCCGACCATATTTTACAGATGAGTTGGTGCATACTCCTAACCAAGTCATCGCCTGCGGCTTTGAATAGCTCGGCGGTTAGGCCATCTGCTCCAGCGGCTTTGTTGGACTTAAGCTTAGATATGGCTATCTTCACTTCGTCCAGGTCGGGTGGACGGAATTGTTGGTCTTCATCGTCCAGGTTGAATGGTTCATTCTGCCTGACAGCGGTATTTAGTTCGTCATCGCCGTTAAACAGTCTGCAGAAGTAGTTTTTCCATATCCTCAGCATCGACTGCGATTCTACTATGATGTTCCCTTGCTCGTCCTTGCAGGCTTCGGTTCGGGCTCTGTAGCCTTGGCAGCTTCTTTTTACCCTTTGGTAAAACTTCCGAACCTCATTCCTGTTGTAGCATCTCTCTATTTCCTCGATCGCGCGCTTCTCGTGCTCTTTCTTTTTTCTCCTGAGAAGCCGGTGTTCGTCTCTTCTTTTCTGCGCGTAGAGCTCACGAGCAGCTCTGGTCCTTCTTTGCAGCGCCGCTTTGTATGCCTCTTGTTTCGCTGCATGTGCTTGCCGGCACTCGTCGTCGAACCAGGGGTTTCGTTGTGGTGGTCGTGTGAAACCAAGCACATCAGAGGCGGCGTCTCTGATGGCTTTTTGGCAATGTTGCCACTGGTCTTCAATGCTTGATGCTGGCTGCATAGAACCTCTTGAGAGATTTAGAGAGACTCGATCGGAGAAGGATCTGGTGATCTCTTGCGATTTTAGCCGTCCGACGTCAAACTTCCTCACAGTATTTACTTGTCTTGGCGGTGTTCGGGATATCCGAAGGCGTACCTTGGCTACGACAAGGTAGTGGTCCGAGTCAATGTTCGCTCCTCGAAACGTTCGGACATCCATAATACTGGAGGAGTGTCTTGCGTCGATCGCAATGTGGTCAATCTGGTTGACGGTTGATTGATCGGGAGATCTCCATGTGCCTTTGTGAATATAGAGATGCGGGAACCGCGTACTTGCTATGACACCATTTCGCCCCGCCGCGAAGTCGATCAGCCTAAATCCGTTATCGGAGGTGGTGTCGTGTAGGCTGTACCTTCCGACAGTACTACCAAAGATGCCCTCTCTTCCTATCTTTGCATTAAAATCACCTAGGACGATTTTAATGTCATAGTTAGGGCATTGCTCGTACGTCTTGTCTAAGAGCTCGTAGAATCTTTCTTTGGTGTCGTCGTCTTTCTCCTCCGTGGGGGCATGGGCGCATATTAGGCTAATGTTGGCGAATTTAGCCTTGATGCGGATTGTCGCGAGGCGCTCGTTCACACAGCTGAAACTTAAGACTTCTTGCCTAAGTCTGCCTCCAACGACGAAACCACATCCAAATAAGCGCTGTTTTTGCTGCCGATAGCAGTCGCCATAATAGATGTCGCAGTTTTTCATCCTCTTCTTGCCCGGTCCATCCCATCGCACTTCTTGGATGGCGGTTAGGTCTGCTTTATAGCAGTTCAGGGCCTCCGCTAGTTGTTCGGCTGCACGTGGTCTGTTAAGGGACCTAACATTCCAAGTGCAGATCCGAAATTCGTTGTCCTTTATTCGTTTGCCAGGTTCGTCAACAGTAAAATCATCCGTATCCGAGGCTTGTTGTCGTTTCGGAACTATTGTTGTTTTCCGCAGTCGGGCAGTTACCCCGGCGTACAACCCCCAACCTGGAGGGCCAGGCCCTTTGTTGGACCCCTTGGACGAAAGGGGCCGGATTCCTCCGGTGTCAGTAACCCACTTCGGGGATGTGAGAGCTGCCGTTGGCCCATAAAGGGTTCATCCGCCACCATCTCTATTTCAGGACCCTGACTAGTCATGAAAAATCCTCACTGACCTCAGCTTCAAATACGTCAAAGTAGCTCAAGTAAGGTAACTGTCATCTTGACTGTTGACGACACCGTTGATTCAGTCTAGTGAATTCATCCGCCGTACGTCCTCTTTCTGAGGGGCTCATGTAAGACTTCTGAGACTCGTTCAGTCAGTCATTCCGACAGAGCATTATAGTGTTGCTATTTTCTTCGTGTTCAACACTCGCGCTTATAAGTTTAGCAAGCCAAGCCCGGAAGGGCGAGGCCAGTACCCGGTGGTTACCACGCGGAGGTAAAATAAGCACAATTGATGTGTATGAAAAAGTTACAACAGCTGGGCACCGCCAAGTTGATGCCAGTCAGCGCCTACCCGATTCATACACACCCAACCACCGGCACACATACTTAACCACCTAATAACTTTTTGAAACTGGCTCTATGGATCTCTCATTTTTGGCCGAAGCTGGTGGTCTATTCTCTCTGGTTTGTAATCATACCAGTCCTACTTTATTGTGCAGAGGCATGGACTCTATCAAAAGCGGATGAGCTTACTCTTGGTTGTTTCGAGAGGAAAATTCTTCGAGTAATTTTCGGTCCCGTCTGCATAGACGATGAATGGAGAAGGAGAAGGAGTAGCAGCATAGGAGATACAACGACGAACTGTACGGGCTGTACAGTGACATCGACCTAGCCAGGAGAGTGAAGGTCCAACGACTGCGATGGCTGGGTCATGTAGAGCGAATGGACGTGAATGCTCCGGCCCGGAAGATCTTCGAATCCACACCCGAGGGACGGCGCAGTATAGGAAGACCGCGACTCAGGTGGCGCACGCAAGTGGAAGGGGACCTAAACCAACTTAGCGTGCGAAACTGGAGACAGCTGGCCAAAGATCGTGCTGGCTGGAGACGCTTATTGGTTGAGGCCCAGGTCCACCCCGGACTGTAGAGCCACCTTAAGTAAGTAAGTAAGTACGTAGAATATCCGAGCAAGGCAAAATCCCCATCTTTCACTCCTTCTCGCGGACGCCTAATTGAAAATGGCTAATCAGCTTGTCTGTTTAGTGTCAGCCATGGGTCTCACTTAGATATTAACCGTGCGCTGTAACTCGTTGCAACGCACGATCAATGTATAAGCGTGAACCATAAGTTGGAGGTGGAGTAAACCTTAAATCCCAAATCTAAGGTGGAACAGCAAACGCCGACGGATGCATGGCTAAAAAGGGAGTTTTAAGACGCTAGTTTGCGAATTTCGGATACCGGGCGACCTCCGATCTCAAGATAGACTTCCTGTGGTTAGACGGATAGACCACGGGCGACGGTGCCGTGAAATAAAGTCGAAGGAAATAAGGTCGAATCGTGTTTATTTCCATTTCAGTTTGGAAATAATGTCGAATTACAAAAATTTTTGCGTTCGACTTTATTTCCAAAAAAAATATAAAAAAATGGAAATAATGTCGATCACTTCAATAAGACCATTTCAGCGCGGTGGGGTGACATAATGTCCAAAGACATAATGTCCATGGACGTTATTTCTGTCCCAAACGGACATAATGTCAATGTCCCGCGGCGTGCGCGGGAGGCGGGACGCGGTTTGCGGCACGATCGCGACACGTCGCAGTTGCACGGTGCGTACCGCCTTGCGCGCGGCCGCGACCGTTATCCTATATTACTATAGGATAAAGATATCTGATATTAATATTTGAAGTTTGGTGACCGCGGCGGCGGCGGGGGGAGGGGGGGAGGGAGAAATAAAGTCGATTCGACCTTATTTCCTTCGACTTTATTTCTCGGCACCACGGGCGTCCAATGAATTCCGCTTACTCGTGGGAACAATAGAGAACCAACAAAATAAAACTATAGAGAATGATGCCTCTACAAATGCATCATCAACTAGAGATGGTTTAGAACACCCTGTCGATATCGACATGACACCACCTTCCGGGAAAGGTCACAAATCAGCGATTTCGAGATGATGAGCCTAGAAGAGAAATCGTCTCATTTAAGCGGCTCACCCTCGGAATCGACCACGGTATACAACATCAGTATACTCTCGGATGAATTGCGTCCGGAATACACAGTCGAGCCGGGGACCTCTGGCGAATCGCTACAGACCGACTCCAAGCGAGTCAGATTCACGCCAGCCGACAAGCGCCAACACGTCGCAACCAGTGGCCAGTAGACGTTAAACACCCTGCCGACGAATGTAGCGTCAAATGCCCCTAGTACGAGCAACACAACCACCAGCCAGCAAAGGTTTAGATCGAAGCTAGCTGCGGAACGGGCGCGGGAAAGTAAAACCAAAGAGCTTATCTTCGCCCGAGGAAATTTTAGACCAAAGGCAGCTCTGTTAGTTGCGAAAGATATAAAATTCTCTCCCATTCCAGGTTTCATTACCAAAGATCTGGTGGCGGTCCTTTTAGAAAGACACAACGGCCGAGAGCTGCAAACAATTGTATTCGCATCGGCGTACTTTGCTGGAGATGACTATATACCACCACGACCAGTACAGGAACTCGTCCAGTACTGCCAGACCCAGCAACTACAACTAATCATCGGTTGCGACGCCAACGCGCACAACGAAGTTTGGGCCAGACGAGATACAAACAAAAGAGGTGAGTCTTTATCAGAATAACAGAATAGCAAAAATTTAGTTGTACTAATTAAGGGAAATAAGCCCACGTTTATAAACGTTTTAAGGGAGGAAGTTTTAGACCTTACCCTTTCTTCTCCTTTTGTACCTACAAAACATCGATGAAAATTGGCACGTGTCCGGTGAGGCATCTTTATCGGATCATATGCATATAAGATTTCAACTAAGATGCAACACCGAACATGCGCCGATTTGATCGCGAAAACCTAGCGATCAAATGTGACATGCTTCCAGAACAACCTTCATGCATAAGTGGGTAAGTGGGACCAATACAAATCACTCATTTCCCAATACAACATAGAGTTGCGAAAATCTAAATGAGCGTCCTGGCGCAACTACTGTTGCGAAGAGCTCCCTGCGGTGGCGCGCCTCCAGAGGGCACTTTCGAAAGATAAAACAAACTGCATGGGATTGCTAGTTAAACGTTGAGGAAACGTTGATTACCCTTCTTCAAGTTCACTTTCCCGGCTCCACTATCACAAGTGAGTTTCATGACTACATGACCGATGACTCACCCCCTAGCAACCTAAAAAGGATTAACAGTTTATCGGGAAAACTTTTCACTCCGGATAAGGTTAAATGGGCAATCAACTCATTTAAACCATACAACGCACCAGGGACAGACGACATTTTTCCTGCTCTCATACAAAAGGGCTTGGACTTTTTCTTACCCATTATGGTTGCCTTATTTAGGTTTAGTTTCAATTGGGGCTACATTTACATACCACAAACCTAAAGGGAGGTAAGCGTGGTATTTATCCCCAAACCAGGCAAACCAATAGAACTACCTAAATCATACCGTCCAATAAGCTTCACATCGTTTTTCCTGTTTAGAGAATGCTTAAATGAAAGCACACCTTTGCGTCTGCACCCCTGTCAATTCGCCTACCAGAAAGGCAAATCTACGGAAGGAGCACTTCTAAGTCTAACATCTCAAATCAAAAGTGCATATACCAAAACAAAGAAGTTGCACTATGCGCCTTCCTTGACATTGAGGGTGCTTTTGACAACACTGGATATAACTCCATATAAAATGCTTGGACTCATAGACAGGGCCGGTCCCAGCCAGACTAGCGCCCTGTGCAAGATTTACAGAAAGCGCCCGCTTTTCATATTTGTACGCATAAGTCTTTTCCACATCACCCAGGAAGTAGACTTTCAATGCGTATGGGAGGTAACAGAACTACTTTACCGACCTCTACCATTTTTAATACCAACCTAACGACCGTAAAAAGAAGTCACCTCACAAAATTTCTTTCGACTAAGTCGATTCGTTTGGACGCTACAGAAAGGTAGACATGCAGACGGACATGGCTGAATCGATTCAGAATTTGATCCTGTTTAAATCCGGTGACTCCTTCTAGGCGTTACAAATGTAATGACAAAGTGAATATACCTTAGTGTGGAGCGTGGAGGCTGGAGGGTATACAAAATGTATTAACTCTTAAATTAACTTTACATTAGTAATCTCTCTGAGTCTCCTCATCATTTGCATCTACTCCTCAACCTCATAGCTATGTCACTGTTGCTTTTGTAAGTAATATTAGTAGATACCTACTTATCTACCAATTTGTTTGTTACTTCGGCCGTTATAGTAAAGTTGAACCTCACACAACAGCTGAACATTTTCAGTTTCAAACATCTGTTTAGAAAAGGCAAGTAGGTATACTTATTCTGTATAATGCAAACGCATAAATTGGTTCATTGTATTCCAAGCTCAGAGCAAAAAAATGAAATTAAAGCAATATTTGTTCTTCTTTTTATTTTTTTCTATTGCCACTTTGGCACTTTGAATTTAAAAATGTACACTAATAAAAATGAAATTACTCGAAACATTTAAAAACAGTCAAACAAAATTCGTATCCAGCTAAAAAAACCAGCTGGCTGGATTTAAAAAAAATCTTCCAGCTATGCATATCAATCCAGTCAGATCTGACTGGAAAGCAATCAAAATGGTAACGCCATTCTCTGCAAGAAATAAAACCTGCACATACGGGGTGGAACTTTTTTGTTTTGAGATTTTTGAACTAGATTCTTTTGTAAAATGTAAGTGGATGTGCAAAAAGTATACGTACACGAACAGGGTGGAATATTTTGAGATTAGGTAGGTAAGAATTGAACTTGGTCTAGTGGGATTTTTTATTTTGCGATATTTTGAGTTAGATTCTCCTTGAAGTTGCAACATTGCAAGTAATGTGGGTTAATGTGCAAGAAATAATTCAGCACAGGTGGAATGGATGTTGTAATTTTGGGCTTTTTTGAACAAGCTTTTTGTTTAAAATGCAAATGGCAGTATTTCTTCGCGCAAGATAAAATAAATTTTTCTTAAAATTAATTAAATTTCCTTAGACTTTGTAGTCGACTTTGCCGCTGCGTGGACATTATGTACCTTCGTTTGTTTACATGCAAGCTGCAAGCAAGCGTACAACAAAATGCAAATGACGAAAGCTTGCGTATGAAGCATAACTACGTTGACAGTAATCCTTACTCCTAGCAATGCGCCCCCAGAACTTGGCGCCCTGTGCATTTGCACATCTTGCACATATGGTTGGTCCGGCCCTGCTCATAGAGGCATAGATCATCCCACCATCAAATGGATCAAAGCGATGCTTGAAAGTCGTAAAATAACTGCTTCGTCACCGCTGACCTCAGTATCAATAACAGCCGTTAAAGGCTGCTCTCAGGGAGGAGTACTCTCACCCCTACTATGGTCTCTGATTATCGATAACCTACTTCAAGACCTAAGTAATGCAAGCTTCAATATAATTGGATACGCCCATGACCTAGTCATCATTATTAGGGGCAAAGAACCAAACGTGGTTACAATTACAACACGTATGCAAAACACCCTTAAGATAGTCATAGACTGGTGTAGAAAGAAAGTCTTTCTATAAACCCCAGCAAGGCTGTCATCGTCCCTTTTACGAAAAGGAGAAATTTAGGTCTTAACCAAATCAATGATACAGACATTGAGTACTCCAACGAAGTAAAATATCTTGGAGTGATCCTCGACAAAAAACTAAGCTGGAACTCCCACATAAATAGTAAAATTCAAAAAGCAACCAAAACTTTCTGGGCTTGCCGCAGCATGTATGGTAGAACCTGGGGGATCTCTCCAAAGATCACACACTGGATCTACACGATCATGGTCAGGCCCATTATAACTTACGCTTCAATAGTATGGTGGAACAAAGTCACCCAAAAAGCAACCATAAATAAATTAAATAAGGTACAACTGCAACGGCTTGAATGTCTGGGCGCTAAATATTAAAAAGAAAAAATGGTAGGTTTACCTACTTGGCTGGCAAGTTTTTCGTCTATAACCTCTCTATACAATATAAAAGAATTTGAAAACTTGACCAGCGAACATACCAATTTTTTTTTTAACATTTAGCCTTCTTAAACAAGAACTTGGCGTACATTTAGATCTCATTACTTTTCGTGGCTGACTGACCTAATTTTTGTTGTTCTATATAAGAGAACTTGGTCCTTTTTAACATTTATGTTTTTTGTGTGATATAACTTTCAGGCACTTACACCAAAGTAATTGCTGGTCAGTAGGGGCTTTACCCATAGGTATTGAGACAATACGGTTTGGCCCATGAATACGAGCTCCCACCCCCGATTCCATTTTGGAACCATCCGTATACCACTTTAGGCCGCTTTTGCAGTTTAGTAGGCAATTGCTTACCCATGCATCTCTACTTGGGATCTCCGCGGAGAAACGTTTGTCGAAGCATAATGTTTTTGGGATGCGATTTGTGAACACCTACATTCCAAGTTCTGGAATTTCTGAAAGCAAAGTCCTTAGTTCGGGGTGTTTCTTGAGACTTATATCTTTCGCTTTTAGCAAACGTTTTGACGATAGCCTTGCATCACGTAACGTTTACAATCTCTATCGTCTCGACGACATCGTTTCGACGATCCAACATTTGCACGATAGCGAATTAGGTATCGTATTTTAAAGCGAGCAATTGAATTCAGATTTTTTTACGATTTAAATTACATAATAGTTCATACGACATTATAAATAATATAAATCATCAATTAGGAACAAAACAAATGAGCAAGATTTTGTGGGTGACTGTAATTTAAATATTCCGCAAGCACAAAGTAGGCCACTGTAATTTGTCAAATGTCATTTATGACAATTACTATGACGTCTAGTGCTTATTTGTTTGTGAGCTTCTGAAAGGTACCGAAAGTTCTCAAACTTTGTGCAAAATAAACGATGGACGTGTCGATGGTGTTAGAGTTACGTGAAGCAAATAAAAGACGATCTCGTGCACTACTATAGCTTGAACGACTGTCGTCTTAAATTTTACGGAATGAGTACCCTGGCCTTCTTTGCTGCAAATACATCAATTACTTCGTCAGTATTTATTTCTATCTCCCGATGAATTGACATTAAAGCTAAACCAGTAGGTCGATCTTCACCGCTAGAGTTTCTTAAACAAGTTTTTAAGCGTTTCATCGTCGAAAACGTTCGATACTGGTAAGGTTGCCAAAATTTTTAAAAGTCGATGTATGTTGGGAAAAAACCTTTACTGCAGTCTCCTAAAGCTGTTACGTCGTTCTGTGAACGCAGTGCCTCGGGTTGTTCATGACATTTTGTCTTCCACAGTAGAAACTCTGCCTTCAAGCTATCCCAATCCAAAAATCTTTTATAAAATTTAAAATTCTCATCGTTAAATTTTGTTTCGCTTTTGCCAAGTATAACAACTGTCCTATAAAAGTTTTCAGGATCAGACGCCTTTACATTGGCCTTATGCTGCTGCTTCGATACTGTTCGTGAAATTTTCAAGGTTTCAGTTTCATCCACAATACTTACAATACAGGCCTTACGCAATCTCAAAAATATTGTTAAATTCTAAACTAACATTTTCTCGAATTTTTCGAAACGTATTTAAAACTAGCTTTACGTGGTCGAGAGCTCACACTAGGTCCAGGGCTGACAGAAGGTCATAAAAAAACAAGAAGCTTTAGATGAGGTCTCAGAGTCCTTATCACTACTCAACACATCCAAGGTATCCACTATGCCTTT
This sequence comes from Cheilosia scutellata, assembly GCA_955612985.1. NCBI lineage: Eukaryota > Metazoa > Arthropoda > Insecta > Diptera > Syrphidae > Cheilosia > Cheilosia scutellata. Next base: position 73,682,168 of record OY015313.1, on the reverse strand, counting down.
AAAAATTTCTTTGTACCTTAATAATCCGTCATGATTTTCAACCCATCGAGTTTCACACATAGCCGTTAAATTCTTCCATCTAGTTTCCGGATAATTTTTTTTAATGTTTTCTTGCAACAAGTGTGTTCGTTTTGCGGTTTAAAAAATGTCCAACCGATTTTACAATGCCAATCGTATTACGTATAGGCTGAATTTGACAAGAATGTCCTAAAGCGAGGTTTAATCAATGGAGTGTATTTCATTTGTTTGGTATTCTTGTGTAGTATGTAACGGTGCTTAGGTATTTTTAATTGAAAAGAGTCAATGCTATGGTTGATTTGAATCTTTTTGCATTTAGGTAAAGGCCGAATTGGCTAATTTTTATTTGGATTTGTTCTGTTCTCGTTTTAAAAAAGTGCACTTGTTTAGAATTTCGGGGGGGGGGGGGGGGTCAAACCCCTGTGATCCCCCCCCCTATCTAGTCATCAGCGTATAAAAAATTATATTGTAGCCTAAATTGCTTAACTTATAGAGCAGCTCCTCAATGACCAACGAGGTGTGAATACTTCTCCTGGTGGGCAGCCTTTAATGGCTGTTACAGATACTGAAATTTGCCCTGAGACAAATCATGTTTTCCATGAGTAAAAAAAATGTAAACTTATGAAAACAGTTGAGTATACTAAGTTTAATTGTTACCACGTACCTTTTAAAATATCACATCTCCCCTTGATTCTTTTTCTGAGGGACGACGATCCAATCCGGAAAAAATTACACAAAAGTTTTACATCCGACAATTAAATTAACATACGTATGGGTGTGGGTCCCGTGAAGCAAATATAAATTGTGCATTCATAGCAGCTGACTCCATGGCAGCAAATGGGAGGCTTTTTATAAGTTCGATTTTGTAATCCAATGCACAATGTCAATCACTCAGTCAGTATGTCAGTCGTACAAATGTTGCATTTGCATCAGCCTTCATATATAGCACTGTTGGCGATGCTAATTACAGTAGCCAGAAAAAATAATTTAGTTTTTAACTACCAAATTGTCTACATAACCGATCGACACTGACAATGAACTTACAAATTGAGCCCCCTCACTAGGCATAGGTGTGGTGATGGTGAACTTTTAATACGTTCCATCGAATTATGCAAATTAAACACGTGCTAGTGTCAATGGTTTTATCAACCAGCACTTTGCATTGGTAGTAGGTATGTGGAAGAAAACTTTTTCGCTTAATTCTGCATAATGAAGCAAACATGATTTAAAACTCTTCCGGAAGAGACAATGATTGTAGTTCTGAAAAGAAACATCACTTTATTAAGGCCATGAAATTAAATAGTTCAATACCTCTAATATTAATTAATCAGGTACATTATATAACATACCTGTATTTGTATGTACATTAGGTAGCAGAATTCAAGATCTCTACATCAGATAAAATACTTACTACATATTAATACACTGCCATAACACGCGGACAAATTTTACCCAAACTCCCACCACTTCACCAGCATAATACGCTACGCGGTTAATTAATTTAAATATATAAACAGCAGGAGAGGATTTCGGGTTTTAAGTGCCCCAAACCATTTCATGACAGCAGTTGTACGTCAATTGTGTCAACGAAATTGTGACAACCATTCGAGAGTATAATTATCCCGTATATGTCTCTGCTATTCGCCCCAGACATTAAAAACTCACACAAGGGTCATCTAGGGTCCTAGATTTGTTGCGCCAACAATTTGTTGATTTATTATTCCTACTACGAGCTACATATAAATTTTGAAAGGACCTACTACTGGTCTAAGTGTGCTGGCGTTAGAAGCTAAAACATGTTTACATTATTGTCTATTCGAATATACATATCTACATAATTCAAATATCTACAATTTGAAATCAAATGGTTCTTGACTCCTTTTTAGATTGAGTGGTAATGCACGCACCAGTCCAGTATATAATAAAGAATTAGAGACCGGATTATATGCAACATAAAAAGCATAAAATATGCATGAAAAGTGCTAGAAATATGCATAAAAAGCCCCTAAATATGCAACATTAAGTGATAAAAATATAGTATTTTTATTGTTGTTTCTATATAGCAAAAGTTGACCAGTCCCATTAATAAAACTATTAATTTGACACTAAGCCAACGCTTAAAAGACTGGGATGTTATTCAAACTTTTCTTTAAGTTTACGTGTGAATACTGCTGGCAATTTGGAGTGCATTTGCCGGATTTTATTTACCTACTTACTAGCTAAATAGATTCAGTCAATACTAAACATTGAGTTTCGAGCTTTTGAATACTCGCTGGTATGAGAGAAAAATGAGTGTAGTGCATACTACAGCAATGTAAAACAAATATTTTGAGAAGTTTTACCAAGGCTTAATTTTTGGCTTTTTAATTTTTCTCTGTGCGCTTGGTGGCACTCGCTCTGTGCATTTGGAGCCCTAGCTGTATAAAAATAACCAAGAGTTCACCCCTGTGTATATGAATTACCGAAAAGATAGCAAACACTAACAGCAACTCATAAATTTAAAATACATCAGTGCATTGACACCGTCTGTCTATTGTTGCTCTTTCCCCAGCCCCTGCGTCACAGCTTCAATGCGAAGGTCGCCAAAACACCGCAAAACATTTATGATAATGAGTGTTTGATTTACCGAAATGTCACCGACTCTTACCAATGTCAAATTGTCAAGTGGTGGGCGATATATTCGTAAACTTGATTGCAGTTATGGTGTTATGAAGTTCTATAGCACGCAGTCGTCTAAATAAAAGCTATTTTGAAATTGTCGGCTCTTGAATTGCGAACCTACTTAAAGTTATGCCGTATATGTATATTGTATCTACTATGTGTGAGTAAGATGCTTTTATCGAATTTATCATAATGTACCTACCTATTCGATTTAGTATAATACGCGTGTGACCCAGTGCCCGTGAAATATGCGTGCAAAAAAGTCGGAAGAAACTTTTCACGCTCTTTGTTTGTGTTGCGCAAATACAGGCCCGATGGTATATGTAGCAGATAGGTATTGTTTTTGTTTTGGCGGCAAAGCGAATGACTTCAATCCAACAGATTTCTTATCAGTTCTTTGGGGTTTTAAAGCTTTTTTTGATGCGAGTACTGAACTTTGTGATTTTGGGCTTATAAAATGATCTGCTTGGCAGGGTTCGGTATGTAGTTAACAGAAATCAGTTTAGTGTTTACTGAAGAGAATCTGTGTATTTCTGTGACTGTGGCTTTAATTGGAAGAAATCATCGCCTGTAAAATGGAAAAGCCTATATTTGTTTGTCTATTCGTATCTTGCTTAGTTTTTGAATTATATGCTCAAAAAAGCTGTAAGTGGAAATAGGTTTAAGTGAAAATGTGTTTACATTAGTTTTATTCTGAATGGAAATAACAATTTATATACCTATATATTTATTAAAAAAAAGAACTTCGTCCATTTTAATTCCCAGCCAGAATTAACTATTGTGATTCGGTCGAATCGAGAGATTCTCGAATTCAAGGCCTTCACTCGTATGAACAGTCTACAATCTGCATCCTGACTTTTAATAGAGAGTGCGGTTCTTTATTAAATAAATAGACCGCATTAGAAAATCTAGTCATCATAAGTCGATTTGAAACTAGATTGGTCAGTAAAGGAACGTCACCTTTCTATGTCAGTCAAACAATCAAAATGACAACTTATTACCCTACCCAGTCGAGAAACGTTAACGGAGAAAACAGTGAGCAATAGAGGCCAATAAAAACTCGGACACTTCAAGTCAGGCAGCAGTCATACTTACTAAACTAGAGTTGCGAACGTATGCTCATATACTGCAGTAGGTACTCAGGCAATTTCATTTTTAATTCACCCATAAACTAAAAGCCTATGCAAGTTATAAAGTTTGGTATGTGTCACTCTTTGTTTAATAATGTTACGTATTTTCTAATAGAGCTGTAAAATTATAATTATTATTTTTAAAAAAATGTTATAGTGGCTCTAAACCAAAAGTGCCTGTTAATTAAATTTACTAAACATCAATTCATTGTTTTTTTTTGTGGAGAAAACCGGCACTAAACGAAATATGACGCTTATAAATTCACTTATCTGTATAATAATAACTCTAAGTTTAAATTTATAACGACATTATGCGAATAGTGCCACTTTGTCACTTACCTCGACATGAATACCCTCCAATGATGATGAGACGTGAAATGCCGAAGTGCCGTTTTATCTATTACCGATGGAGTGATTTACGTCAAAGGAAAAAGTGACACTAGTGATCTCTTATGGAAACTAGACGAGGTATCAGAACGAGTATTTCTACAAACGATGCGTTGTATACACTGGTTGGCATAAGTATTTTGACAAAACTAAAGTTAATTTTGCTCATAATTTGAAACTTACTTCATGTACATTTTGGCACCAATGGAAAGGTCATTTAAATTCCGTTTGAATGATACAAAACTTTCCTTAACCCATTAAGTACGAAGCGATTTTTGAAAAAAATTTTTTCAGTCACTATTAGAATTGTTTGAAGAAACTTTTTGCATCAAAACATTTTTTTTTTTTTGGGACCGAGGAAAAAAGTAAAAAAAGTAGGCTTTTACAAAAGTTCTAAATTTTCAATGGGTACTTAATGGGTTAAGGAAAGTTGTGTATCATTCAAACGGAATTTAAATGACCTTTCCATTGATGCCAAAATTTACATGAAGCAAGTTTAAATTATGAGTAGAATTAACTTTAGTTTTGTCAAAATACTTATGCCGACCAGTGCATATCGGAACCTAGATGTCGCTCTAACTAAAAACTGTAAGATTTTGTATAGTGCCACTTTTGTTTTCAACGTGCGAAATATGTTTATTGGCACCTTTCGTGCTCTGCGGTTGAATTAACTAACTATATAATTTAACATTTTTTTAAATATCTACCATGCGACGGATGTGTGAATTCCGTTTATGACGTTCAATGTTTTTAATGTTGCAATTATTCGAAGACTCTCCAGACATAGCGTCAGAGAAATGCTTGTCGGAATCGGAAAATTATTTATAATTAATATTCGTTGTGTTAACTTTATAATTTTCCTAAGTGGAGATACTTCTATTTAATAGAAACAGAGAAAACCTACATGATGAAACAATGAACTGAAACTGCAACATGAAGCTCGATTGAAATCGAATCTCGAATAAATAAATATACATATATAATAAAATAACTTTGAACTCGATTCGAATCTTAGAATAGGATAAACAAAATTGGAATTTAAACAGATGATATGAAAGAACACAGATTATTTCATTTAGCCGGTTTTACAGTGCAAGTTTAAACTCCGTTTAACCAGATATCAAGTTTAAACCGAATGTTTAATATGGAAAGGTGTATTACAGTGCTAGTTTAAACTTAATCGAGAGTTTAAACCGAGTTTAACTTAACCGGACACGGATGGAGGTTTAAACTGAGTTTATTTTCCGGAATTTCATAGTACGATCTCCCTCCCGGTTTATGAGAAAGCAACATTGCATCATTGTTGTTTTTAAGCAACCAATTACTTCGCAAATGCAAGCCCTTATCCTTGATTGTACTCCACTGTTTCTAGAAATGCTTGTATACCGTACAATAGAGCGGTGTAGGAAAACCGATTCCAGCCGGTACTCGTCAACTTTCAAGTGTAATCAAAAATTACAACACAAAATGCACCACTTCCATTTCACAAGTGCAACGACTTATGTCACTTTATTAGCAGGCTTCGGAAACCGTCGCAAACAATATTGGCTTAGCTATATATATTATACTAAATGCATAGTGCGCTGCGCAGTGTCAGCAAGCTTAGCTACGCATTGGCCATCCCGTTAACTTTATGTTGCATTTTGCCAGCTTGCTGATAAGTTTTCCCCCAGCAGGAGTCTGCAAGAAGTTGTCCCTCCAAACGGCCACTTCAGTTTAGGTCCATTTGGAGTTTATCCCAAACCTAGAGAAAGATGCATTGTGGTTTGCCTAGAGCTTGCAGAAGATGAGCTAGCTTACCTTCTTCTTAGAGTTGAGTACTTCATCGGGCTCCATTATATAGCCAAAGCCAAAGCCCTGAAATGCTATACCTACAAAACACTCGTCATCCCCAGTCCTGCTATATGGTGAATGAGCAGAGCTGTATTCGAGCTGTAAAGGTGCTAGTACACAGTATGTAGCACGCCACATATATATGTGGCTCTGACGTAATTTTGACGTCAGCGTGTGGAGCCAATGGCTACATAAGGTACTCATACGTATGAGGCACGATATGAGGCACTCGTGACACATACGCATTGTGTGGCTTTTCGACATTCCGTTTACTACCCTTGCACATACGATTTGTGCCAATACGCTACATAATGCCGAGTGTTACCTGCATTGTTCGTATGTATTTTTCAATGTAATTTCAGCATTTCAGTTTGCGTTTTGTACGAGCAGCGATAACTTAAATACACCCAAAGCAATAAAACAATTAGTACCTACAGTTCTAGTGCAAGACTGCACACAGGGCAATAAAACTGCGGATAGCATCATCATAAACGAATAACCGATATGTGCGCCTTTATGTAGCCACCGCGATACATACGAAAAACGAAATGTGTTCCTTATGTGTACTCTATCTGGTGACGTCAGAGCCACATATATATGTGGCGCGCTACATACCGTGTACTAGCACCTTAACTCCTAAGAACCAAGTAGAAGGAGACCTCCGACTGCTTGGAGTGCGAAATTGGAGAAGGCAGGCTAGAGATCGAGCCGGCTGATGGAGGGGCATAATAAATAAGGCCCAGGACCACCACGCTTTGTAGCGCCATCAAAAACTTTCAAATTTCCAAACTGACACAATAAATAAAACTGATGGAAATTTCAAATACACATGAGTTCTACGTTTACAGTGGCGTACAAAACAGACGAGAAAAGTTAAACCGAAGTATAACTAAACGTTCGTTCGATTTTCACTGTAATACACTCACGTGCATGCAGCCTATGAACATAAATGTAAGGCTACTGCATCCTTTTGAAAATAGATTTGGGCAGATATTGACCCTGCTAAGAGGTCCTCGCATTACTAAGGCATTATCAGAGCAAATACCAATTACATTTAAAATGTCGATGTTATTGTCTTTACATTCACTTTGATTGATTGAAAAATTTCATCGGAATTGCCTTCCTTGAGCTGCTGAAATCCAATACATCTATCTTTTACAGCGCACTCATCAAAGTATCTAGCTATTATCACTAGGCAGGTTTCGGCCGACACATCAGTAGTCTCATAAACTATAAAAGAACATTTTGGTTTACTAGTTGTTTGGCAATATGTAATTTGGCAAAAGCGCCAATTCAAGTTACGACAAGGGAAGTTGGTTTCGTCCGACAACATTTCAGACTTCAACCGATCTCACTGACATTGCACACTTTCTTTAGTAATGCCAGATTGAATTCATTTGCCTTAATACAGAGTTGAATGCAGTAGGTACGCAAACAATTTCAGAACGCAGAACAGTATGATGCTGCTTTTATTTGTTATGTTGCTAAAAAATTGGAACCCGAAACCACGTTCAAAAACTGATCCTTATTTGCAGTAGTTGCTTGCAGGTGCAGCCCAAGAAAAACAATCAACAATAACAAACATATTTTAATTGACGATCACCTGTCTGAATTCTGTTGATAGACAGAGACAAACACTTCGTGTCGTACGTAAATGGAAGCAATTAGCTGAAGAATTGCATTTACTTTAGAGTAATGCAAAGTTTCTATATCTATTTATTTAGTTACAAAAGTAAAAGTGAGATAATTTACAAAAGAAAAGTTTTTCGTAAAAAAGTAAAATGGTTATGCTGAGCTTAAGAAATGTAGTACTTTAGGGTAACGATGTAGTATGTAGTACAGCGTTGAAAAATCAAGCAAATATGTAGCACAGTAGTGTAGTACAAGTGGTAACGCGCACTTGGCAGTGTACAAACTAAATCAACTGAAGCGCCACCTGGATAGTCGATTGCGCGTAATTCAATGCGACGGGATAATTACTATAGTGTTTATATACAATGGTTTTATGTTGCTCGTTTTTAAGAAAGCATTGTTGTGTAGCTGAAACTGAAATTTTTAAAAGGTAACTCGGGTTATATGAATGCCACGCCACTGATAGATTACCTATACCTATCCAATATCGTGTTAAATATTAATTATTATTATTATTTATTTATTCCACACAGTAATATAAAATAACTTAACTTATTGTAACTTAAAATTAGTGTAGTTGTGGAAAGAAAGAAGACCATCCGTAACTTATAAGTTAGTGTAAATGGCCTTCAATTACAAATGAAACAAACAAAAAAATCGGATGTGGGGTACAACAGATCGTATAAAATGCATCTAGTAGGTACCTACAAAAAGTAGAATGATAAAATTTAACAAATGCAAAAATACAAGAAATAATCAATGAGAAGATGTGTGTAAACAGTAAAACATTTATTTACTAGAACAGACAAAAACAAATAAAAACCTTTTGTCTAAATCAAAACAATTAAGAAATTTTCAATGTCCACCATAGTCGACCCTAAAAATCCAGGCTTTAACTTTTTTTTAAAAACGTGACGGAGTTTAGCATGTTGTCACTAATCACACGGAATGTCGAAAAGCCATATGTGCATATGTGTCACGACTCACGAGTGCCTCATATCGTACACATACCTAAAGTGAGTGTCAGGAAGAGAGCTAGTGGCTCTGACGTCACCAGATAGTGTATACACATCTGGTACACATATCATTTTTCGTATATGTACCGCAGTGGCGACATACGGGCAAATTGTGCTAGTACACGGCATGTAGCACAGCGCGCACATACATGTCGGTTGGCTGTTGGTTATTCGTTTATGATGATGCTATCCGCAGTTTTATTGCCCTGTGTCTGTGTGCAGTCTTGTCTAGAACTGTAGGTACTACTTGTTTTATTACTTTGGGTGTATTTAGGTAAATTATCGCGTCGCGTTCGCGGGCTAATAAAAATATTTACAAATTGACTGGGAATTGCAAATAAACAAAGGAACAACTTTATTTTCCAACATTTTCCTTTTATACATTAATTTTTACAATATCTACGATTTCGTATTTCTTGGAAAGATACAATAGTTCCATTTTTATATCATAATTAATAGAATACCTATCCCATGTCATGTTGACTACTTTTATGACGTACAAAAAAATAAATACCATGCTGCTCGTACAAAACACACTGACACAAATTGAAATGCTGAAATTCCATTGAAAAATACATACGAACCGTGCAGGTAACCACTTGACAATATGTAGCGTATTGGCACAAATCGTATGAGCTAGGGTAGTACACGGAATGTCGAAAAGCCACACAATGCGTATGTGTCACGAGTGCCTCATATCGTGCCTCATACGTATGCAAGTGTCACAAAGAGAGCTAGCACACGGCATGTAGCCATTGACACAATACGCTGGGTGACGTAAAAATTACGTCAGAGCTACATACGTATGTGACTTGCTACATGCCGTGTACTAGGCCAAAATGTCGCCTATTGTCCACGGAGCTGCGCTTCATACGCACGCTTTCGTCATTTGCAGCTTGTTGTACGCTTGTTGTTCTGAATCGATTTAGCCATGTCTGTCTGCCTGTCCGTCTGTCTGTCGGTTGAAAACACGATAGCGTCCAAACGAATCGACCTAGGCGAATGAAATTTTTTAAGAGAACTTGCTTTTATCGTTGTCAGGTTAGGGATATGTCGGTCTGTAGTTCTGGTACTTCCCATACAAAACTAATATCAGAAATCAGACCCATGTGTGAGCGTGAGAGAGTTCCATAGTGTCAGTTTTGGATTGTTTGTTACTACGCTTTTGACACCGTATGGTTGGATGAGCTCTTCTATAAGCTGACATGTTATGGGAAAGAAGTTCGTTGTCAAAGCTGGCAACGAGCAACTCTTTGAAATTAAAAACGGTATACAATAATATTAATATTTCAATATGTTTATGTATATGTTTAATATTTACACAAGCGATCTGGTGGGTTCCCTTAGACATACTAGAGCCTACGCAGACGATTAAGTGGCGTAAGATCAGATCCAAAAGTCGAGGCCATCAACATCCTGTTGCAGCTTGACTTCGATCGAATTTTCTTTGCAAAAATAAATTGGCTAGAGGTGGGCCATTTTCATTTCTCTCAAAATTCAATAATAGGCGTATTTTTTTGGGAATCTATAGCTAGCTCACTTTTACTTTTACATGCAAAACGGTTATACTCACTTTAGGTTTTGTTATACTCACTTCCCAAAAAAATACGCCTAATATTTTTTATGATTTTTTTGGAAAATTGCTAAAAATGACTATTTCCCACTTTTCCTCCTTTTCGTACAAAATTTTTCTGAGATCATCCCATTCAAAAAATCATAAAAAATATTAGCGAAGAGATTTTAGAAAAAAATTTTTTGCAGTCACTAGGCGTATTTTTTTGGGAAGTGAGTATAACAAAACCAAAAGTGAGTATAACCGTTTTGCATGTAAAACCAAAAGTGAGTATAACAAAACAAAAAGTGAGTATACCAGTTTTGCATGTAAAAGTAAAAGTGAGCTAGCTATAGATTCCCAAAAAAATACGCCTACTATTAGAATTGTTTGGAGAAACTTTTCGCCTTAAAAAAATTTTTTTAGACCGAAGAAAAAAGCCAAAATAAAGTAGACTTTCACAAAACTTTTAAACTTTCAATGGGTTAATGGGTTAATGAAAGTTTTGTATCATTCAAACGGAATTTAAATTATCTTTCCATTGATGCCAAAATTTACATGAAGTAAGTTCAAATTATGAGCAGAATTAACTTTCGCTTTGTCACTAGACAAAAATTATTATTAAATCTAAATTAAAACTAACATTAATCTTATTCTAGCTTACTAGATCTTACCGAGGACTCTAAACATAACTACAGTGACGGCAAAAACATTCCGGATTTTTTCTATAATATTTTCCTTATATTAGGTATATTGTAAAGGTATTATATTTTAAAGGTAGCTATAAAGGTTTCTAATGGAATTCTTCAAATTATTAATTGTATTAAGTTAAAGGATTTCTCCTTGATATTAAGACAAATATTACATTTATAAAGAAAAAATCCGGAATGTTTTTGCCGTCACTGTATATCCTTATAACTATTGGGTTTCGGCCTTAATCTATCTATCTGTTATATTTTGCGTTGTTTTATCATTTCCAATGATAGACCGGAGCGTATACTTAATGCATTCAGACTCAGGGGTTCTAATACCCCTATTATGTAAGACAACTACAACTAAAGTTGAGTTGTCACTTGGTTTTATTTGATTCAAAATTCGGTATTGTCCGTATTGTAATACACAACCTTAATAGAAAAGTTGTCTGTCAAAACACAATAAAGATAGTATTGGTTGTCCATAAGTTGTTAGTTAGTTTGGGTTGTGTGAAAGTTGAGTTGAATTGAAGACAACTCAACTCAACTAAGTTGAGTTGTCTTACATAATAGGGGTAATAGGGGCATAAACAATCCGAGGCAGGTCCTGACATACTGTCTTTCAAACACCCGATTCTTTTCCATATCTGAAGGCGCTATATTGAACCAAATGGGACCGCCATAAGTGGTGATCGACCTAATAAGGGCCACGTAGCATATAACTTTTACTCTAGGAACAAGTTGACTGCTGCGAAACAGTCTCCTTGTCAGAGCATAAGTCCTCTTGCCCACAGAAAGAAAAACATCTATATGTTTGTCAAAATATAGATCTGGTCGAGCCAGATGCCGAGATATCTATCCACGCTTTCCCTAGAGGCCCTAACCAATGGAGTTCTAAATAAGATGGTTTCCGATTTTTGGGAATTGATTTTTATTTCTTATTTTTTTATTTTTATTTTTATTTATTACTAGCTGACCCGGCAAACGTTGTTCTAAAATAGTTATTTTAAATATTTCAAAATTTGTTTTGATGTTTTTGTTCAATTATTTTTTTTAATAGGAATGCTGATAGCTTCAGTTGTTCAGCGGTCATTATACGACTTACATACGCACCAACAGCGTTTTTAAATAGTATACTCAGCTGTAGCCGCCCGGCTTTGCCCGTGCACAGGAACTGTATTGCTTAGGTTTTAGATAATAATGTGCTTTCGTAAAATGCGAAAAATGAAAATAAATAGATTTTATGGAATATTCTTTCTGCTCCAACCTGAAATACAGCAATACGAACAAAACAAAAAAAAAGATACCGAAGATTGTCTGTAAATTTTAACTCAATCGATTTCTCGGTTTTCGATATATAAGATTTTGAATGCTTTTTATGTCTGGTCGGTGCCACGCCCCTTTGTCCAATTTTGACCAATGTCCTTCAGTGCACTCCTAGGCTAATACCTAAGATTATTAATTGGAGTCTTGTGTTCGCAGAAATCGCCGTCTGGCACCCTGGAGCTGGGGCATTTGCAAGGGGAAGTGCCCCAAAGACGTAACAAAAGTGGTCAATTACGTTATCGTTGCACGGCTGATTTTTTGCCAGGGAATGGTACTCGTAACCAGAAAACATTTTCATATAATGCCAGACGTTTTTGATGGGTCCTTAAGGCTGTCAGACGCTCTTCAAAGAGCAAAAAAAAATCGCCTCATTTACGTCATCGCTTCATGGAAAATTTTTTTTATTTAATTATATAAGTGTCCCTGAGTCCTAATATATAGTTGCCACGCGAAAATTCCAGGTCTTTCGCCCTGCCAGACGCAGGGGAAAAACGCATTATCAACACTTATTCTTCTAAAGTGCTAAAAATAATACTTCGAAATCTTCAGATTTAAATAACTTTCGACCATGAAATTTGGAGCTGTTATAGATAATTGGTTAACAAATTATTCACAGTTTTCAAATTAACCATCAGAACCTCTTATACGCTTTGAAAAAAGCAGTCCTTTTTAATATTACATATTTCCAAATTTCCAAATATTTATTATATATGTATAATTACTTTCTTCTTTTCGCTTTTAGCTCTTTTTTTCTAGGGAATAATTATACCTACACTATATTAAAGCTAACTTTCTGATAAAATGTTAGCCCAATGTTATCCACTCCGGTTCAACACTATACGACGCACAGTGGGCACAAATTGTCGATTTGGCGGTCAAAAATCTATTTTTCTGTTGCAAAAATTCTTAAGCTAATTTTTTAACTTTCTCGTATACAATGTTTTTCGAAAATCCAGAACTTAAACTTATGCAACACAGTGCACCATAAATACATCGTAGTCTTCTACAAAACATTTTAAAAAATGTGCACGACTGGGTCGCACGAAACTTTCTCGTTTATTTCGAATCTCGCAGAATCTCAGAGTCATTTCAGCAAATTTTACGTTTAAAGTCATACCCACTCAAGATGTACTCTGGTTTAGTAACTGAAGCCTTGCTAATTAAAAACGTTATACATACTACATAAACATACGTATTAACTACAACACTTTATTACTTACTTTCAAATTTCACCCCGAACTGACACTTGAAGGATGTAAATCATTAGAGCGGTTTTTTGTAAAATTATGCTGACAAATGTTACAACTTTGGATTCGAAAAGCACTGTTCTTAAACTGCTAAAAACCGAGTACGACGTATTCTTTAGGATACCTTAGGTACCTTAAAAATAATTTTTTTTAAAATCGTTTTTACCGTTTTCGAGAAAAACTCAAAGCGAACTAAGCTTTGAGTTTGTATCGACCAATATACTGTGTAGAATGTGTGTTCTATCACGATTTTCTACACGTTTGTATACTAGGTCATAGGAACATACAAACACAGTACCCCTGAAAAGTATGCATTATAAAAGGAACTTGTAAAAACACGCAGGATTTGAGAATTCCCCCTCAGAATTCGACTTATCGAAGGTGCCGCCAAATAATCTCTTCGAGTTATTAAGACATTCGAGTAATAGAAGTTCGAGTTATCAAATAAAAATTACATGTAAATTTCAGTCTTGGCGCTATTGCCAACCAATTTCATTCGAGTTATTAAATATTCGAGTTATCGAAGTTCGACTATATTTAATTGTTGTATGGTATAATTTATTTTGCTATAAATTGCTTCGTTGTAATTTTATTGATTTTGAGACCATATAGTCTTAAAAATAATATTAGTCAAAAAATATCATAAATAAACTGAGCTGTTTTTTCTAACCTGTTAGAATTCATATACATATTTTCAAACAATAAATTTTAAGACTGTATTACTATTAAGAATGTATTAGGGACGTTGTTCAAGAGCTATAATTCCGATCAATGTGACAATGTACCTACTTACATGTTTTTTTTTTTTTCTTAACAGTCATTCTTAGAAAATCCCAATTCAATTTAATTTCTTAATAGAATTTGTCAGGAGCAATCCAACTAATGTGCCAGAATCGCTGTTAGATAATTCTTACTTTTATACATTCACAAACAAATAAAGACGAAGTTAGTCTTTATTTATTTCATAAGAATATGCTGTTTCGCAAAGCGCGCTATCTCTGACTCTTAAACATCAAATAAATTTCTGTGAAAACAAAACCATATTTCACAGTTTTCTTTAAAAATTGTTGAAAAATTAACAATGTGCAAAATACGCCAAAATAGCACAAACTTAAGTTACTCCCCGAATAGTATGAAAATGACTCAAAAAGGCAGTGCATACAAAACCAATAAAATCATGGCATTGCCGTCTGCCGATTGACATTGGGTCGTATGAATAAAACGTAGCAATTGCTTTTACTCAGACTAAATGTCAAAATCGAAGCAATTGCTAAGCTTCGTATGAATAAAAACTGATTTGAGTTAACTCCAACTTTTGACATCTTCGAAAAGCGGCGCCACCGACCTTTTACTCAGATTGGTATGAATAAAACGTGGAAGACAAAGCAATTGCTACGAAAATTCCGAGTCTGCTATTTTGTTGACTCAGAGCATTTGCTAAATATTTTGCGCGCACATTTTTTTGCAAAAACAGTCTAGCCTTGTGAGTTGCAGTGTTTTTTTTTATAAATACATAGTTAAAATAATTTTTGCTTGTGAAAGAAACAAAAATGGATGCGATAAGTTGGCACATTTTACCTGTTTTACCTACTGTTGCTAACGCTCGTGAATAAAAAACAGTATAAGCTAAGAAGAATTGGTTACGATAACAACTTTAAGCAACTAGAGACGCGGGGTGGTGCTCCTTCAAATATCCAGAAAATTAAATCTTTCCTACTGCTTCTGACGTTTGCACGAATACCACTATTTGATCACTATTGGAGATAGAAGTAGATGGAAATTCCTCATCGTCAGCTGCAGAGCAATTAATTTGTAATCGAATATAGGTTATGCACTTATGCGTACCAGTAAGCTCTTCCAAATACTCTTCTTCATCATTCACCTCTGAGGCCATAGATTTAACTTTTTTTTTTTGTATTTATGTGAATTTTTTTTTATTAAATTACTTTATCATTTGTTTATTTTTCCTCAAAAATTGTTTTTCTAATTCTAAAATTCAAATTCAAATTCAAATTTTGACAGAAACTGCAAGGGAAGGACACGCAGTGAAGTAAATGCTTTGTTCGAATTTTCGAACTTACTTTAGCAAAGTAAGTTTTTATTCATACCAATTCAAAGCAATTGCTAAGTGCTTTTACTTTGCTACCACCTTTTACTCAAAGCAAATGCTAGTTTTTATTCATACGACCCATTGTTTTATAAGATACATATTTTGAGTTCTCTATTTTGTGTCTATTATTTTCTACATACAAAGAAAAGAGAGCTTGAAAGCTGGGAACATTCAGCTCATTGATATACTCGATTGACGATTACTTGTTCTTCAGTAAAAAGACATTGTGCAACTCTAGCCAGTCTCCGTACCAACTAGACCTATTACTAATTGCCTTAAGCGCCACTTTTTTGGGTAGACGGTGGTTTTCATTCTTAAGAACCTTGAGTACGTAACCGATTTGTAATTTGAAGGTTTTTATAAATAGAGGAGACAGCCCCATTTCAATCGCTTGCAAGTAGTTCGGCGTACTAGGGGGAAGGTGGAAAATGCGCTTAAAATAGAATCTTAGCAGTTTCTCAACCGTACCGTATCGTACCTTTTACTTCCCCATACTTGAGCTGCATAAAATAGAATGGACTCAGCTAATAGTCATAGTTTAAATTGCACCAACATTTTTTTCAAGAAGAAGTCCCGCCACCCCATTATTTTGTTACACATGCCCTTTCTATTACCTGCGTAAAATTTCAGACTCCTACCTTACGTAAAAGGGGGTGCTCAACGACCTTGACGACAAATTAATAAAACAGCTACACAAATAAGAAAAACGAAAAATCAAATTATACCTACATCCAATTTATTTTTATTTTTTAGTTGTCACAGTTTGTTTACAGTCCTGGTCAAACTGTTCACAATCACGAACGATGAACGATTCGATTGAACGAGCCGATTGTGATGTTATGTGAAGCAAACTTAAAACGACGTCGTCTTATTCAATCGTCTTGACGATAGTAGTTTCAAAAATTACGCGATTAGAGCCCAGAACATAAATTGAAGTTAATACAGTTAAATTTTTTTCAATTTAAAACTAAATTTGTTAACGCTTTTTTGAAGTCTCAATAGAAACTATTTTCCGGTTTTGTTCCACAACATGAAGTATAAATTGTTTTTCTTCCTAATTATTACTGAGTATCGTATGGTAATCTTCAAACACGCAAACTTCATATGCAACTTTTGCCTCGAAGGTAATCATCATTCTCACCCCAAGTCTCAGGTGGTAGCCTCAAGAACGAGTCTCTCATGTCTAGAACTGCGAGTGTTTGCAATGTTCTTTCCAATGCAAAGACGTCCAAGGTGGTTTCTATTGATAGCTTAGAAGAGTTACCTCTTACTGAACGAGGGCCGTCCTTAACATCCATTCTTTGAACAATAGCCTTTATCTCATCACAGCACACCTTGTCGGAAAAAAGAGCAAAGGCTACTAGCTCATCGGTTAAGTACCTCAAATGACGCTCTAAAACAATCCTCGCTTCTGCACCAACTTTGGAATCAATTGCTTCATATGATTTCAATCTCTAAAGTTGTAAGTCATTTATCGGTGCATCTGCTGCCAAAGGCGCTTCGATCCAAATCTTGGTGTAAATGAGTGCACCAAAAGTAACAAATGTAATAATTTGTTTTTCTTCTCTTTTGGTCAGCTTGAATATGTCTGAATTACTCCGTAAAAGAACAATTTTTATAGCATACAGCAGTTTTGCCATCCAACGAGCACGATGTATTGGTCCCGGAGAACGCCAATAAATCCTCGCAGGTGACTTGTTCAGAACAATCATTGTGAGCTCTATCAGCTCGTTGTAATCATCCCGGACTTGTTTTTCTCCAGCTAAAGCAGTTGTAAGACTTTCAAGAGTACTTTCAGTAAACTTTTTCGTACTGGAACTGGAATGAAGGCAGTCGTAGTGATCTCGGGAAAATGTGTCCCAGGCATTCTTGAACCTCTTGAATAATAGAATTTCGGGAGAGCTGGATGGCCCAAAGCAGAGTGTAAATATTTTTTGAAAGCATTATTTCGAACATGTGATGCCGTGCCGACAAGTAAGCCATAAAAAATCACGCCCTGTCTTCGCTTCTAGGAGAGCACATGCTCCTTTCTTGGCACCGGTGTTAGCCGCAGTAGTGTCAAAACTCATAGCTCGGACTTGATTTGTGACGTTCCACTGTTCCATGGCGTCAAAAACAGCATCAGACGTATTTTCTCCCGTCCCTGCAGTCAGTTTAGGTACACCTAACAAAGTTGCAGCATTATTTTCAGCAGCCTTTTGCCTTAGTTCTTCAGTTCTTTGCTTTCGATTTAGAGAACGTTCATTAACCTTTTCTAGCTTCTTGTCGATGGATGTTATAATCATCTTGCGCTCGTCTCTTTGGTCTATAAGAAAGCTTCGGTCTTCTGCAATTTTGATTAAATGCATAGCTTCTGAATGGGCAATATCGAAAAGCTTATCCAGCTCTGCTGTGAACGAATTTTCTCTGCTATTCTGAGCTTCTGAAGCTCTTGTTTTATTCTTCTTTAGAAGCAGCCAGTTTTTGTGTAGTTTAAGAAGTTTCTCAATGCAATGGTTTGATTGTCTTGTCCGAATACCAGATTTTTCCACACCTCTATTACTTCTTGAATGAGTATATGCGTATACAATTTTTCACATTTTTTGTTTCGCTCAAGAGCTGGTGAAAACGTAGTAAAACTTGCCGAAGAGTTGAAAGTTGATTTAATCTTAAATTATTTTAACAACAAAGTAGATAAGATAAATTTTACACTTGTAACTGACCTATACAAAAAATTAAGATCAAGTATTTTTTACAAAAAAAAAAAATCAAAAATAGAATTCGATTGAGCACTCTCTTCCACTAAAGATAGCCAACTGAAATTTTACAGCATTAGTACTTCAGACACGTGTTACAAATCTACGGGGTGGCCAACCTGAAAAAAGAAAAAAAAAATTTTTTGGACCACCCTATTAATTAGGTATGTACTAGTTTTGACTTATCTATTGACATATAAAGTTCCAAGTTAATACGGCTAATGGTTCATGTGTTATAAAGCCACTCTTAAAGGGGAAGTGGAAGTCAAAATCTTCTTTCTAAATATTGCACAACCCAACCAGCATGGAAAATTTCAAAGTTCTAAGCTTAGAGGTAGTGGTTCAAATTTGGCTTGCAAGATTTGAGCATAACAAAATTTTCACGAAGTTAAGTAAAAGCCTTTACCTAATAAGCTGAATTTGTCTGTGCACAACTTATACCACAGGCCCAGCATTAGCTGTCTATCCCTTCCGATTTTACTATTTTCTCTATTTTTCTAGTTATGATCAATGAATACTTTTCAAAATGAGCAATTATGTTATGCGCAGGTCATAACATATGAAAATTAAAATATGAAAATTAAATTGTTAACCGTCGAATGATGATAAGAAAAAAAATCGTTCGGTTCTCTTCTCTTGCGTCTTTGCGTATCTACATGAACAAAGCGAGGCAACGAATTTTTTCGTCTCAGCTTTGCGCATATTATACAAGGTGTCCCAGTTAAGAAGTATAATCCTTTAAGGGAAAATTCCTGAAGTTCTGCCGAACAAAAAATTGTATGGCATGGGGGTCTATTTTGAACGTATTTCCGGTTATAGCCCATCAAAGTAGGTGATCTCTAATTTGGAGGTGTTACCACTTAAAACGCTATAACTTCCAAACTATTATAGCCACAAAAATAGTTTTGTCCATTTTGAAAAGACAATTTATATTGATTTCGATTCGCCAAAAAAAAGGCACTTTTTCTTGCCCGAGATCACTTTTTTCGTTCGATTCGTACAAAAAAAAGCAATCTTTTTCAGATTCGAGAGCCCTTTTGCGAATCTAGATTTTTTCTCAGAGTCGCTCGAGATTTACCAATACACCTACAAATGATTTGACATTAGGCGTTTGTTTGTTTACGTTTTACGGATGGTCTTTGGTCGAAAAAGTTAGAACTAGTGAA
Organism: Cheilosia scutellata; assembly: GCA_955612985.1. Classification (NCBI taxonomy): domain Eukaryota; kingdom Metazoa; phylum Arthropoda; class Insecta; order Diptera; family Syrphidae; genus Cheilosia; species Cheilosia scutellata. The sequence goes on along the minus strand of OY015313.1, from coordinate 73,662,663 downwards.
AAAGCATATTAAAATAAATAATTTAAACAAAAATTTGGATAAATATGGAACAAATAATAGATATGTTATTTTCATATTCATGATGTGCCACATCTTCATCGTCCTCGTCGTTCGTCTTGGGATAATATTGGTTGGTCTTCTTCATACCAGGAATTTCTCCAGTTGCAGTATTTATTATTTGTAAGGGAGGAAAATATATTATGAGATATCTTTTATAATTATTTGAAAATGTATGTAAAACTTGCAACTTGCACTCTACGAAAAAAAAATCTCCACAGCAAAAAAAGGGTAGATAAACAAATTGTGGCAGCTACACCACCAACGGCAACAAAGAACAGCTCAGTATACTTTTTTTCTTCGATTGGCCAGCTGAAATCTGACATCTGAAACAATCGAAATTAGCATTAGGTACCCGTGTTCCGAACAATGGCCGAATAGCCATAATTATGATAATGAATCAGCGGTGTCCAGTAGGTACCCTCACTACTATCATCATATCATATCCCCCAGGGCTTGGCTCTGGCTACTTGGGGGGTCACAGGTGGCGGATGGTGAACGGCCTGCAGATCTGTAGGTTAGCTGCGAATAACCAATAAGCAGTCCCTGACCAAGAGCGGCAGTGATGGAGGGTGTGGGGGAAAAAACACAATAGCCCTGAGAAATCTCTGCGACGAGGCGAGTAGATGCCGCCTCCAAATAAGCGTCCTATCTCAAAGGCAACGTTTTATGCGACCCGTGCCGAGGCCTGAGTGGTGTTGGGGATACAAAATCAATACAGCATCGCTAACGGAGCCTTCCAGATTCCTGGTGACCTCTGGATGTAATAAATGCCCTACCACGTTAATGGGGGCTATGACGTGGTCCTTTCCCCCGTACTCGTGGGATCCAAATTAAAACAAAAACATGGAACAAAACAAAAAATAACAGAATAAAGAAGACAAAAAACAAAAAAATGAAAGCTCATCAATTAACCAGGAAATGGTAGAAGACCCGTTCAGGCGGAGATCCGCCATAATGCGATCACTGCCATTGAAAATCGACAAGGCAGATGAACAGAAGAGAGATGGGAGTACCCCAACATCAGCAGAGCCAAGGAAGGCCCAGGACGAGACACCGGTAGGAGCGGTAAGAAGTTCATTTAGATGGATGTTACAGCAATCTGCCAAAAACTGCTCTGAACTCAGAGGAGTAGAGAGTTCGTCACAACCCGATCCCGAAGCCGTTGAGGGAAAACATAAAGGATACTTATAGGCACTATGGAACAGGAGGTGCAGAAATGCAAAGACATATTAATGAAGATGCGAAACGCGACGGAGAGACAGAAAAATATTAGCACGGAAGTTAAAAAAGGGCTCTCCGAGCCCTTGGCGATTTGCTCTGATAGCTTGTCAGTACTGCAAGGCATCGTGAACCCTAGAAATGACACACAAATCATAGCCAAAATTCGAGACATCCTAATAAAATCGAGATCAAAGATAAAGCTCATGTGGATACCTTGTCATGTTAGTATTAAAGGTAATGAGCTCGCAGATGCTGCAGCAAACTCCGCTCTGAAAGCTCCCACCTACACCTACAACACCTTCTCCCGGCTCGACCTTAAGAGGCACATAAACCAGAAATGCCATAACAAACAATTACTTGAGTGGGAACATTATCAGCACCACTATCAAACAATTAATCCGCACAAAATTCCACCAAAATTTCCAACAAATACCCCCAAATCGGATCTAACTACATTTATCCGACTGCGACTTGGCCACACTGCATAAACCCACCAGCCCTTGCTCATAAGAGAACCTCATATCCCACCTGCCTCAGCAAAATAACGGTAGCGCATCTCCTCAGCCCATGCTTCCTGTCTTCATATCAATCACTACAAATCCACCACAGCCAGAATCAAAATCTATTAGATCTTCTTAGAGAACCAAACCAAAGCAATATCGACAAACTAAAAAAAATTATAAATGAACTTAATATAACTTTATAACGTTAAATTATTTCAAGAGCCGAAAGCCATTGCTGCTAGTCTTGCTCTTTACCTTATATTAATAACAATTTGTAATTGTATATTAATATCCTAATAAATAAATAAATAATTAAAAATTGTGGCAGCTACACCACCAACACCAACAAAGAACATTATAAAAATATTTAAGTGGCCTCAACTCCAAATGAGTTTCGCCCCGATGTGGTGGGTGGGCTCATCAGTAGACGAACCACCACATCTACCGAAATAAGTTTGACACAAATTAAACTTGATTTTTCCGACTTATTTCTCACAATGCACGTTGACACCAATTAGTAATTTATAGATTAAATTTTAGTGATTGTTTGTAGGTACTTCTTATCTTTACATCAATGTGGGAATAATGATCATTATAATCCGGTTTCGTTGCACTTATCCACCTTATGGTCCGGCGTCACTCGTCGTCTTCACTTCGTCAGGCCAAGCAACTAGATAATTTCATTGACAGTAATAGATTGCATCTAATTGCAAAGTGTGACACAAACAGCTGACTCAGTTGACCTTGCCGACGATTATAGTGTATATAATGCTTTGTTCCGGTAACCCGTCACAACCAACGTTATTTTGTTCTAAATTTTAGCACCCATACAAAAATGTTCACAAAGATAATCGCTTTTTAAAAATACAGCTCAACTTGCTATGTTGTCATAAACAAGGAACAAATGTGTAATGATTCCACCTCTTTCGCATCAGCACAGCTAACAATTTGAATAGCCGACAGGCGATTAGGGGAGAGTACGATAACTACGGCGCCAAAAATTGATAACGGTATTTTGTAGAGGGGTTAAATACAAGTATTTTTTACTATGGGAGGGGGGGTCTATCTGGCTTCGTTTAGGCGGGAGGGGCAATTTAAAGAAAATAATACTTAAAATGATAAAAAATAAATTGAGAAACAATGGCAACACTTAAAATAAAGGACTTTAGGATTTTTGGAAGCCAGGAATATGTTCTTTGATATTATTTTTAAATCAAGTTATAGCTGTTAATAGTTTTTGAAAAAAATACTTTCAAACTTGAAATTTAAGGAAAAAAATTAAAAAATAAAACTTTTATGCTGATTTTTTTAATATTGTGCAAATAGATACTTAATTTGTTTGTAGTTTTTACTGCCTAAAACAATTCTTAGTCGAACACTCAAAACCAGATTGATTTATGTTTTCTAATTTTTGAGAAAATTGAAAATTACTTTAATATGTCGCTCCGCTTAGAGTACAAATTGCTACCCTTGCGCCTTGAAATGCAAAATGAGTATTTAACTCCTCTACATAAATCCGTCATTAGTTTTCATCGCCAAAATTATTTTACTCACCTCAATTTTTGTCCTAAAATTTCAAGTTTGAAATTATTTTTTTCAAAAACTATTTAAGGGAATAACTTGATTTAAAAATAATAAAAAAAGAACAGATTCTGGGCTTTCTAAAATGATATAGTCTTTTATTATAAGTGTTGCCATTGTTTTTTGATGTATTTTTTTTTTATTTAAAGTATCATTTTCTTTAAATTACCCCTCCCGTCTAAACGGAGTAAGATAGACCCCCCCCTCCCATAGTAAAAAGTGCTTGTATTTAACCCCTCTACAAAATACCGTTATCAATTTTTGGCGCCGTAGTTATCGTACTCTCCCCTTATTTTTTTTATGAAATTTTTATCCTTGAGAAATTTCCTAAAAATTATGTTAATCAACTTTTTTACGTACGATCAACAGATGTTATAGTAAAAGCCATTTTTCGTCAGACAAAAATGGTCAAATAAGACTCGATATTTCTCAAAAATAAAGTTTTTCTTTCATAGCGCCCCAGAATAAAAGATCCATGGGTAATAAGGTAAGGAAATCTGTGTGGCGCTGGCGAAGGTTTGGGGCCAAATCGACCAGTCCACAGTTCGTTAAAAGTATGGTTGAGGCATGGAGTTACCCCGCTGCTACTGTGACAGAGTACCCCATTTTGTTGAAAGAACATCGCTCTTCTCTGAACAAGAGGAACAACTTCAAAGGAGCTCCGGCAATACGCTAAACCTCCTTTGAAATACGCACACATTTTGAAGAAGTTGTTCACAATACTTGAATTTTTACCTTTGAAATGATGTTGTGCGTATTAAATGGGGATTGGAGTCAAGATATTTCCGGTTGCATATGTTTTACAGTGTAGGAAGATCTGGGCGGTGTAGAATATAATTAAGGATATTCTAGCTTAGAAATACGTTTTGTCTCGTGCTCAGTCTGCTATAGTTATGAATGTATGATATGTGTTGAGATGCCAGGGCTTTACTTACAAATTGATCATATACCTACCTACTCTTTGACGAATCGCCACTTCCGTGAACGAGCTATATGTTCACGGAATTAACCGATTTTACACATGAAGCAAAAACAAATTCCGTCACGTATTGCTCGTTCACGGATGAGACGATTCGTCAAAGAGTAGGTATAGGTATATGATCAATTTGTTTTCTCCAATATGGTGTTACACATAGTTTTTCAGATATACTAACTGCTCCTTAGGTAGGTACTTTCATAGGTATGTTTCCTGCCCAATAAAAGTTCTTTCTGTTAGCGTTGTAAGCACAAACCATATTATTCTCTGTGGTTAGTGGTTGTAAGGCATTTCCCACAAAAAAAAAACATTGCAAATGCTTTTTCTCTACACTTCGAAAAGTAGTCGGTCGATTGAGCTGCAACTTAAACGGCCTTACTAATAATCAAACCCTAATCCCGACTGTTAGTTGGCTGCCAGGTTTACCTAAAACGTACAGCTTTATTGAAATGGTAGGTACCAATAAACAATTTGACCTCCACATTTACTAGTGAGACAACTTTATTAGTAATCTATTATTAATCTCTAATATCTCTTTACAAGACACTTTTTATAGAAAAGTAGTGTATATCGAAAGCTTAGGAAATTGCCTACAAAAAAGATTATATTACTTTTTTTCGTCAGACTAACGGTTTTCGAGAAAATTTGATTTAAAAAGTTGAAACATACGTGCGAGCGCCAAGATTTTACTTTACTTTCCCATTCAAAAGTAACGGTTTTTTTGCACAGTCCGATTGATTGCAGTACCTTAAATACAAAAGAAATTGGCGCTCTCTTACCGTTTGGGCGTGGCACGCCCCCAAAGTTCAAAAAATCTATATATGTATTTAAAAATGGATCCTAATTTGTGTTCGGATACGTATAACTTGAAAACCAGCTACTCGATTGAGCTCAAATTTACAGATAATCTTAGGTATTGGCCCAGGAGTGCACTGAAGGATATTGGTCAAATTGGACAAGGGGGCGTGGCACCGCCCATACAAAAAAAATATATTCAAAATCTTATATCTCGAAAACCGCCGAATCGATTGAGTTCAAAAGCATTCAAAGTCGTATATCTCGAAAACCAATAAATCGATTGAGTTAAAAATTTACAATCTTAATTATTGGCCCGGGAGCGTTCACGTGAAGATTGGTCAAAATTGGACAAAGGGACGTGGCACCTCCCATACAAAAAACATCTTCTATATGCTATGGGGTGAAACTCGATGACGTTATAACTCGATAATCACTGGGCCGATTCTCATGATTCTTTTTTTGTTTTGTTCGTATTGCTGTATTTCAAGTTTACGCAGAAAGAAAATTCCATACAATCGATTTATTGTCATTTTTCTCATTTTACGAAAGATCATTATTATCTAAAACCTAAGCATTTAAAAAATACAATTAATGTGCACGGGCAAAGCCGGGCCGGGCGGGTACAGAAATATTATATTATATTATATTTTTTAATATTTTATTTGCATGTTATGTTTAATTTGTTCCCATAGTTAAAAACGCTTATATTTAACTCCTCTACAAAAAACCATTATTAATTTTTGGCGCCTAAGTTATCGTACTCGCGTCATGGCCCCTGAACCACTGAAGCTTTCCGCCTTCATTCCTATTAAACAAAAAAAATTAACAAAAATATCAAAATAAACCTTGAAATATTTAAAATAACTATGTATTTTAGGCAGAACAACGTTTGCCGGGTCAGCTATACGGGTCAGCTATACCTACTCTGTTCATTTTACATTTTCAGTACAGGGAGGATATTTGCCTTTCACCCTTACTTTTATGGATTTCAATAAGCTGTCTCCATTTTAAAGCTGTCACATAGTAGTGAGCATTATAAATTGGCATAATTCTCTTACAAACATCGTTAGAGTGACCATGACCAACCCAACTGTTTATTAAGATTTCATGAACAGAAACATGTAGACCGTAAACTAAATCTAAAAAAATTAAACTAAATCTAAATTAAATTAAATCTATCTTTTTCCACACCACCAAGGGGTAAGATAGTAGGCGAGTTATTTAAAGAATTCCCCAGAAGGCCTAATCTCTTTTAGCGTAAAAATAAATCACAGAAAATATATCCATTTTGGTATATCGAAATATGCACAAATATACCCTAACGAATAGGGCTCAAATTGCTTAGTTTTGTGTAAAACACATTTTTGTAGACTACTGTGCGAGGGATCCCAGGTTCGATCCCTGGAAAAACACAAATTACATCATAAGGTTTTTTCCACTGTGCCACCTCTCGCGAACGTCTGACAAACATCCGAGAGTATCACTGTCCTGAAAAAGCTCTTCAATTCAGCCGTTCGGACTCGGCATACAATATTGTAGGTCCCTTCCATTCGTCCCAAAAATAAAAACTCACACAAACGATGGTTGTGAGAAGCTAGGCCTAGGGTGTCTAGGTCTACTGTCTACACGACTGTTGCGCCAACTATTTATTTATAGAAGAGTTAGTTCCAAAAACACGCCAGGTTGAGTTTAGAGACCTGTCTCTCCATCTCCAACTAAATGTCTGATGTCTATCTCATACAATTTTCTTACTTCTGACATTTCATGCCATGACCATGACATTTCATTTCGTATCGCAACGGCAAGAGAGGTTGTAGGTTGTAGGTTACGTTTTGTGTAGTGGAAAAAAAATAACTATTCGGCATCGGCTGTTTGCTTTGTTGTCAAATTTTAAGTGCGTAGGTAATATATTTTTTGAAAAAGTTATTATTTATTTTGGTTTTTTCCCGAGAAACATGTTTATAGAAAACAAAAAAAAAATAAAAAAAAAACACAGAAATAAACTCTACCTACGCCACAGGCATGAGAAGACACTAAAATGAGACAAAAAATGACATTTCCAGACGTAAAGCAATAAAAAAAAAAACAAATTTTTGTCAAATTCATGTCAGGCATCCATGTCGAGGCATAATCGCAGAGAGAGATCGCTGACATCCAATCAAAGATACGATTAAATTTAGTGACTCCACAAGATATTTCATCTCATGATACCTAAGCATTATGAGAGAAATTATCTCCTGTGGAGTCAGGGTGTTGGGTTGTATAATTGACAAAATGAAGTAGGTACCTAATATTAATACATAGCTAACTATATTCAAATCTTAACTAAAAGCGTTGGTATGATTGTAATAAGAATCACTATCTGAAAAATACCTACCTTCGAAATATATCTTATGACTTTTGCCCGCGGGTTCGCTCGCGCTGTCCTCAGGATTTGGCACACAGAGATTCCTTCACAGTCAGTTAGTTCCTTCTTTTATATTTATATATCGCGCAGGGAACCTACCTAAGAAAGTACCTAAGGAGCAGTTAGGATCTCTAAAAAATGTGTTCAACGTCCTATTGGAGAAAACAGTTCAAAAATTATATGATCAATTTGTTAGTGAAGTGTTGGCATCTCAACACAGATCATACTATAGCAGACTGAGCCACTATCTAAGGGACAAAACATATTTCTTAGCTGGCAAATACCTTAATTGCTGGCAAGTACCCTTAACTATATTCCACACCGCAACATATGCAACCAGAAAGATCGTGAGAATGTGTACCACTTTCTAGCAGTATGCCCCATTCTTACATAATTCCGCTTGAATATCTTTGGAGTACGTATGCTGGAGTTAGATGAAACGATAAGAATATTCAACGGCGACAGAGGCAGGGACGCATTACAAAGTTTCAAATTGAAACGACGAACGGTTGTTGAGTTAAGAAAAGGACCCCCTCAAAAGGCGTCATCGCCAATAGCTCGGGCCCCAAGCAAAATTTCAAAAATCGGACAAACTAATTATCTTTATTTCTTATAATGGAGTACACAAACTGAGTTTGAAGTCAATCGGATGAAAAATAAAAATGTTCCCATACAAATTTTGACCCCCCCCCCCCCTTTTGCACCTTTACGGGTTGAATTTCCAAAATCAGAGAAATTAGTTTTCTTTATTTCTCATAGAGAGTACATAAACCGAGTTTGAAGTCGATCGGATTAAAAATACAAATTTTCCAATACAAACTTTGACTCCCCCTTTTACCCTTTTGGGGGTTGAATTTCGAAAAACCCTTCCTTATTGCTTGTATACATCATAAACGAAACCTCTGTGCAAAATTTCAGCTTTCTAGAGCAAAGAGTTTAGGCTGGGCGTTGATGATGATGATAATAATTATAATAATTATAATAATGATAATTATATCTATTATTATAATACGACTATCAGGCACGACACTGATACCAGTCAATGAAGTAAAATACCTCTAGGACTACACCTAGATAGTAAACTCATCTGGAGTAAACACACGGAAGAGATTTCAAAGAAGGCAACACGTGCTCTTATGATATGTAAGAGTTTAGCAGGAAAATCGTAGGGATGCAGCCCAAACATCCTGCGATGGATGTACATTGCAATTGTGAGACCCATGATCACATACGGAGCTGTAGCATGGGCAAAACGAACCAGCCTAGTCACAACAAGAGATATTCTCAACAAAGTGCAAAGACTGGCGTGCCTATGCATCACCGGAGCAATGCGTACATACCCAACTGCAGCCATGGAAGTACTTCTAGTGCTAAGCCCTCTACAGTCTACACCTCATGGTTGAGGATACGGCAGAAAAAACTATCCTGAGGATGGCAAAAGAAGGAATCGGAAGGGAGAAATGCATTAGCTCGAAAGAGTACGATGCACTATTCGCAAAACTTCCACTTCTAGCTGTACCCTGGGATGATAGTATCCGGAGATTCAATTTTGAGAAAAACTTCATAACGAAGCTCAGCAATAAGAATCACTGGAGCAATGAATCCATGATCTATGGACTGAGCAACCACACTGTAAAATGGTATACAGATGGATCGAGAACGGACGAAGGAACTGGTGCAGGAGTGTTTGGGCCAGGAACTAAGCACTACGAATCCATGGGCAAATGTACCAGCATCTTCCAAGCTGAAATATGTGCTATAGATAGTTGCGTTCGGTTCATTCTCAAGAAAAACTACAGAAACTGTGATATAGCAGTGATGTCAGATAGTCAAGCCGCCATCAAGGCACTTGGTACCTATATCATAAAATCCAAGTGTGGGAATGCCTGCACAGGTTTAATGAATTAGGTAAGAATAACAGAGTAAACATCTGCTGGATACCTGGTCATGCAGGCATCATGGGAAACGAGGCTGCGGACTCTCTGGAAATACAGGGAGCAGCAGAGCCCTTCATAGGGCTTCACACCCTACGAGAAGAGTTCAGGAGGATTGAAAAGGAAAAAAGAACCGCATCTTTTAAAAACCTTCAGGGCTTAAGACAAGTTAGGAAACTTCTAGGGAACTTTAACCTAAAAAGATTCAAGGCATGTATTAGTCTAAGCAAAAACAACCTAAGAATCCTCACAGGTCTCCTAACGGGACACTGTAGACTGAGGGAACATCTGAGGAAAATGGGTGTATCAAAGAAGGTCTTTGCAGATTGTGCGATGAGAACGCAGAAACCCCAGATCACATTCTAGAACACTGCGGGGCACTGACCCTCAGGAGGATCAAGCATCTGGGCATCTGGGAACCGCATCTTTTAAAAACCTTCAGGGCCTAAGACAAGCTAGGAAACTTCTAGGGAACTATAACCTAAAAAGATTCAAGGCATGTATTAGTCTAAGCAAAAACAACCTAAGAATCCTCACATAGTAGAGAAAAATGTGGAGTAGAGGAAAATGGGTGTATCAAAAGAAGGTCTTTGCAGATTGTGCGATGAGAACGCAGAAACCCCAGATCACATTCTAGAACACTGCGGGGCACTGACCCACAGGAGGATCAAGCATCTGGGCAAGTACCAGATAAAAGATAAGGATATACAAACCATTCTCAGATTCATAAAAGAAACTGGAGTGGATGAAGTGCTCTAGATTTGATATTCTTGGCAAGACTAAAGACAGAGCAAAAACCCTCAAATACAGTTCTTAACGGAACTGTAATGCGATGGGGGCTCTGGAAAAGGGCATGAACTTGTCCAAGGTATAAGCAGGGTGCACAATACACCACAAGGTCGCAGTGCACTAAACCCTCTTCATTATTATTATTCTATTATTATAATAATTATATCTATTGAATAAAAATATATTATGTAGTAAAATTCTTAAATTAAAAAAAATATATATATCTAATATGTAAATATTTCAGTTTCGTCATTGACTTGCCAGGGATTACGAAACCCTAAAATTGTAGGCGGTTTAGAAGCCGACAAACATGAAATGCCATTCATAGTAAGCTTAACCCGCCGCGGAGGTCATTTCTGTGGAGCAACAATTGTTAGTGAACGATGGCTTCTCACAGCTGGACATTGTGTTTGCAATGGTTTGAACAAGGTTATAAAACCATCGCATATCCGAGGAGTTCTTGGATTGCACAGCATATCGGAGTATCTCAGCGGTATACAGAGCAGACAGTTTCGACATAGTCCTGCTCAGGTTGAGTTTATAAGTATTGTCACCCATCCAGGTTATGAGTGCAACCATGTTAAAAATGATATAGGTAGCAAATGCGTAGAAATTACTCTTTTTATATACTACTTCATAATCTCATTTAAGCTCTCTTGGAAATGCTAAAGCCAATTGATTTCACTGACCATATCAAGCCCACTTGCCTCTCTATAGACACAGGAGGACGAGGCTTTGAAGAAGCATTTGCAACAGTGTCTGGCTGGGGCTGGACCGATGAGAACCAAGCAAACGGTGACCGATCTGATATTTTGCGTAAGGCAACGGTACAAATCTGGAGCAATGAAGTCTGTGAGAGATCCTATCAGACAAACGGAAAGAAGAGCAACTTTATAGCAGAGACACAAATGTGTGCTGGCTTTGCAAATGGTGGTATTGACTCATGCTGGGTAACAGTTTATAATTTCAGAAAAAATATTAGATACTGTACATTTGTGATTTCTATTAGGCTGATTCCGGTGGTCCACTAGTGTCAAAAGATAACTTACTGATTGGAGTTGTGTCCACAGGGATAGGATGTGGTAGACCAGGATTACCAGGCATTTATACTAGAGTCAGTAAATACCTTAATTGGATGGAGAATGTCATAAAACATTAAAAAGAAAATCATCAAATATTTGGCTATGAATGCACTGTGATAGTAGATTCTTAAGTAATCAAAATTAAGATAGGTATATATATTTTGTTCCATCTAACCTTAATAATCTAATCTTTTCACTGAAACATTTTTTTAATAAATTAAAAAAAGAAATTGTATTAACACAAACTACCTATATTAATACATAGCTATACGTAGAAGGAAAATACGATAAGAACCTCTCAATTACAAAAAAGAGAAAAAAACAATAAATAATAAAATTTAATAAATGTAGTTAGGTATATTATGTATAGATACATATTATATTTATTTATTATTTACATTTATTTATAATAAATAAGACTTTGTGAGTACCTAAATAATAATGAGTTATTAAATATCCTATATCGCAAGATCGTCGTCCGCTAAGTTGAGCTACCTATTTATAGCAAAGAGGTACTTTAACCCCAAGCAACTTCTCCTTCTCTACAAAGCACAGGTTAGACCAGGTCTGGAATATTGCTCCCATATATGGAGCATTCACTTAACCTACTTGACATCATACAGAGACGAGCCGTTCGACTTATTGGAGACCCTTCACTCACATCGAATCTATAACCGTTGGTGCACAGAAGACAAGTCGCTGACCTATGCTTGTTCTATAGGTACTTCCATGGTATAGATGTTCCGATGAACTCAAAGACATTATCCCTCGAAATGCAACTTTTGGACGCCCCACAAGACAGGCTGCTCAGCTCATGACCATACACTATACTTGAGAACCGCGAGGACATAAACTTCAAACTCCAAAATTCCTTCTGTTACAGGACAAGCAAACTTTGGAACTCGCTTCCTGGGGATATATTTCCAGAAGTATACAATTTGCAGCAATTTAAGTGCAGAACTAACATACTTCTGCAGACAACGCAGCGCCCAAATTTTGACTGCATTAGGGAATAAATAAAGGTATACATATAGCTATTTAACTTGATGTAGTGCAGGGCTATCATAGGCGCGTCGCCAGATGTGTACGCACACAACGTTCCCTTTGAACTCGAATTGAAAAAAATTTCGAGTCCGGTCGATTTTGGCAGATTGTGACGGCCGTTGTGTTTTGGTGGCGTCTGTCTAATCTAATTACTGTTCAGTCACTGATGCCAAACCACTACTGCAAGTTACGATTTAAAATGAGTGTTGTTGAGTGCAAAAGTTGGGCGCGTTGCGCCCATTTTACAGCAGACTCGGTGGCTCTTGAAAGTCTACTCTCCAACGTTTGGTGTCCAAATTCAAGACAACCGGCTGGGTAAGAAATCAACCCGTACTACAAAGGAAGGCCAAATCGGCTGAGAACACTGCCGCAGTCTATGAAAGTGTACATGGAATACCGATGATGACGATGACCATAAAAGACTCCAATTATGGCCGAAAATTCATCTTTAGCGACAGGGTCCATTTTCGGATGAATGGTCGGTTAACAAGCCAAATTGCCGTAAATAGGACGACGCCAACCCACACGAGGTGGCAATTCATTAATTAAATGTTGTTTGGTGCGGATTTTAGACCGGCCGGCGGCGTGCGGCGTCATTGCTCAGTACTTTTTCTTCAAAATGACGTTGGTGAGGTGATTACCATTAACGGCGAGCACTACAGAACGTTGCTAACCGATTTTTGTTTGCCCAATTGAAAGATATGGAGGTATACGACATGTGGTTTCGGAAAGACGTCGCTACGTGTCACACAGCAGATGCCACGATGGACATTCTGATTATATTAATGCCTCGGACACATCTTATTTTATTCATTTGCAAGTCGACTCATCCTTATTGAAAAACCCTTTAGTGAATCTTCAGTAAGCTCAGCGTCTATTCACATATCTGTTCTTTGTTTTGTTGTGTGGTTTTATGAGGGGTGTCGCAAAAATATTATAACCTGTATAGGGAGTCGCTATATGGAAAAGATTGGGAACCCCTGATGTAGTGTAAGAAAACTTCACACATTTACACTTTCACAATGATCCTACTTGTTATGCCGAATCGTGAATACCCCTATTAATTCGTAATTATATAATGTATGTATATGTTAATAAATAAATAAAAAAAATACTAGCTGTATTTACGATTCGAAAGTGTGAAAGTGTGAAGATTTCTTATACTAGGTACAGCACCATAATATACTGACTAGAATTTTGCTACACTTAGAGCCAATTTCAAGACTAGCTGATAAAGTCTCTGAAAGCATATCAGGAACTTATTTGCCAGATAAACTTGAACTTTTGGTTTTAAAGGTCTCGGATAGTGATATCTGACAGATAAAGTCTCAAATGAATGTTAAAGACTTTATCTGGAAGATAAGCAACATACCTATTTATATGAAGTGGCTTGAAAAATATATAATTTCAGTGCATTTTTTCGTTAAAGAACGTAGATTGCAGTCAAAAATGCCCTACCATATGGAGTTATTTGAATTTTTAGAATACGAATTTTATGAATATTACGAACATATTACAGTGGAACAAAGTATTTTGCCCAAGACCAACTTAATTTGAAATGGCTGTAATTAATAATCTTAAATTAATAGAAAGAGATAGGAAAAATTCAATTGACTAGCCGATTCTTTGATACCCCCCACTGCATAAAAGTTAAGGCTAAACTACATTCAACACAAAGTAAAGTACTTGCACGAAAATGTTTTTTCCCTTTCCACACCATTTCAAATCTGTATTTTTCTCTCAACTTTTCACAAAGTGTTTGCTCATATAAACTTGAACTCCCTATTTTAAACCTTTAAAGGTTGAATTTCGAAAGGGTTTGGGCTAATTCGCCGATTTCCTTTTGAAAACACTTGCCGAGCATCAGCATCACTTGCCGTTGCAGCAGCGTATTTGACTGACAGGTTGATACAATACACAGCTACAGCAGCTTAGAGAAGGTGACCCATAAGCAACGCACGTGCAGGATCCGGATGCGACGAATAATGTAGGTTTACTTTCTACTTTTCTGTCCTCGCATCCGTTGGCACAGCGTGAGAGGAAACACTTTCATTGGTGGAATACTTAGATAATGAGAGAGACTGTGAAATGCTGCAGATAACAGTTACCTAAATAAAAATATTTTTCTGGATATTTTCGAATTTAATAAATTGCAAATTGTTTTAAATATTCCAAGTTCGGACTGCGGCGACGGATTCTATGGGACTGTTCGTTCCGTTGAATACGTCAATCCGTCGACGCAACGGACGTAACGGATTCTATGGGTTGGGTCCTTTACCCCTTAAAAAATGTTTGGGTAGAAGAGTATTAGGAGTCTTATAGTCTTTCATGGGATGTTTTTGTATTGAGGGAAACAAATTGATATTATTGTGAGTAGGTAGGTGCCTATGGTTGAAAGTATGCTTCGTGTTATGTCGAGGTATAAATCTATTTATTTTATCTGAAGTTTTATTCTTATTTTCTTTTTTTTTTAAATGTTTTCATAGAAGTTTATCATCTAGATATAAATGCAAATGCAAATTAACAGTGCCAACATTCGCAATAAATACTTCCCTTACTGGTGCACCCTTACTGGTGTTTAATGTTTGTCTTTATTCCACTTTGTGAAAGTGAGCTTAGGCCACAAAGCCAATTAGGCCAATTTTGGTATTTATAAAAAGGTACAGATGCATCGAAAACGGACGAAGGAACTGGTGCAGGAGTATTTGGGATTTGAACTAAACACTACGAATTTATGGGCAAATGTATATACCAGCGTATTTCAAGCTGAAGTTTGTGCTATAGATATGAAGATAGATAGGGGCGTTCAAATCATTTCTGAGATAAACTACAAAAAAGAAAAAAACACAGCAGAAACTGCAATAAAACAGTGATTTCAGATAGCAAAGCAGCCATCAAGGCACTTGACGACGCCTATTAGGCACTATAATTTTGTGTGGAAATATATCTGTGGCAACAAGGAAAAACGGCATAAGTCATTTTAGCAATTTTTCAGGAGCGCAGGTTAAAGGTTTGACTTCAGGTTACAAAAAAACTGTGCATGGGATGGGAAAAGTTGTGATGCACAAAAAAGACCTTATTGCGTCTTCAGACGGACTTAAACATGAGTGAGGACATACATTTTAAGTCAGTCATTGAAATTGTCTCGGATGAAGAAAAGAAGCTTGGATTAATTACAGAGCCTGACCCATACGACATAGGTCCATCAACATCTGGAATAAATGCAACAGAAACTTTATTACCACAGGACAACATTTTGGAGCAGACAGAAAGCATTTTAATGGAGGCTGAAGAATTGTTGTGGAAAACCATTCCAATTGCTGAAACTTCAATTAGCAATCAAATTGAGGATGCTATGTCCCAAATTTTAAACTGCGATGATATAGGTAGGTAGGGTAAGGTCGGGATGGTTCGACACGTTAACGAACATTTGGAAATATCTTAAAATCCAAATACAATTTCAAATTTTCAAAATTTACATAAGTTACTATATCATTTTAGCAATATAAAAGCATTAATGATTAATCGATATAAATATTTTTAACAGAGTTGTAAGGTTTTTCCCAAAACCTTACAAAGTGTCAATTCCTCCTACCATGAAGGAGGTTTTGACAGAGGACGTTTACTTTTATTTAAGTTTAAAGGCGTAGAATTAAAATAACAAAATAAATTGACCAACAGAAAAAAACTTTTCATAAAAACTTAATTTAAAACACTTGTTTCATCGATGTTATGGTGGGGATGTTTTTTCTTGTAAATATTTGGCATTTTTACATTCTAAAAAGTTGTTTTACCACACAATTTTTATTTTGACTTATAAAGAAGGATTTGACACTCTGTCAATTCCTCCTTCAGCAAAAATGTCAAATCCTCCCTTTTGATTACTTTTGGGACTAATACAAAAAAAACTTTTGTAATGGTGCTCAAGATAAACTATTGTTTATTAATGATTCTAAAACGAATGAAGGTGCTCTACATTGCACTTTCAATGTCAAAAGCTACATAATTAAAATATTACAGTTAGATTGCTTACCATAAAAGTTAGATGAAATGGGCACAAAAATAAAAAAGACGTCTACTTCGCTTATCTCCTAGACCACAGTAATTGTTTATTTATCACTGAAACCAATCGTAACTAACTACGTTTTCTCATCATTTAAAGTGCTGTCAGGGTTTTAGTTTTTCAGAAAAGTGCTGGTGTCAATTCCTCCTGCATGTCAAATTATCCCGACCTTACCCTAAACGTTTTCTACTGGAAAGGTAGCAGGCAATAGCTATACTAAATTTGTTTCATAATTTTTGTTTCCATTGTGTTTTTTATTTTAGATAATATTGATGTATCACTATTGAGTCGCTCGCCAGGCAGGTCAAACATGGTCCTAAAGGATTTGAATAGCTCTACTCCCAATGCCATAACAACACATGCTGATACCAGCCCGAGTATAACGAGTTCTAATTCCAAAACTACAACACCGTTTCAAGATTCCGAAAATCACCATCCAGCTCTTGCTCGTCTTTTGACAAGCATTTAAAGTATCCGGAAGCAATATGCACGAAGAAAGGGACTCGAATTCTTCCAGAAAATAGACCACCAATGTCGATTTCGTCTCTAAAGTGGATGGAATTCCATAAAAATATAGCCGAAGCCAAGGAAAGAAAAGCGAAAGAAATTGATGCAAAAAAGAGATTGAGGCAGTCGAATAAACTCAAAGAAATTGTAAAGAAAGCTAGAAAAACGAGAAATGTGAGAAAGTTAAACCAAAAACAGAAATGCGGTGCATGCGAAGATGAGCTAAATACTGATACAGAAGATGATCAATTGAAAAACATTGGATGTGACGCATGTAGTCGGTGGTATCACTTAGGGTGCACAGCACTCAGTACAAAAGCTTTTAATGAAGCTCAAAACCTAGAGTTCTTGTGCAATTTTTGCTCTTAAATTTTGAAAAAAGTGCCATTTTTATCTTTTTAGAAAATTTAATTTAATGTTTTAAAAAAATTTTTTTGTTTATTTTTTATCTTTTTAAAAAGATTTTTTTTGATACGAAGTTTTTAAGTTATACCTATAGGTTTTTTATGAAGTTCCTTTTTTTTGTTTATGTTTTAATCATATTTTAAAGAATATCTTATATGTATAATCTTTAATAAAAACATTTAATGTATTTTTTTGTTCCTTAAAATAACCTCGAAGACTGAATTTCCTTTTATGTTTGTGTTCTTATGTTTATGTTTTAATCATATTTTAAACAATATATGTATATCTTATATAATCTTTTAAAAAAAACATTTAATGTATTTTTTTTTTTATCTTTAAAATAACCTCGAAGACTGAATTGTTACTTTTTTTTTTAAATTGATGTTAAAATAAATTTGTTTAAGAAAAACTTCAGATATTGTCTCAAATATTTGTGTTCGAAAACCAGGAAACTAGATGTTCGGAATAAAGAAACACATGTTCGACTACTGGCAAAAAGTATAATCTTTCAGTTTTTATTTTTTTACTCTTAAATGCTTAGATTCATTGGCGCAAGTTTATATTGGTGTGAAAAAATAAAGTTTCATCTACCATATTAAATTTATTTTAATAAGTTTTCTCCCAAACAAACATTTTTACAGAGTTTTTTTTTTTTCAAATCGCCGTTAAGTGTTCGGATACTGGTGCCACTACCTACCCGATCATTGATTTCATTATCCTTTGCATATTCCACTTCCACTCCACAACCAATTATGCAATCGGTGGAGAATAAAATACAACAAAAATAATTGTTGTTTCTCTTTCATTTGCATGTTGTCAATGAGACGAATAAAAAAAGAAGAAGGTGCATAGTCTGTCATGAAATAAACATGGGAATATTTTGGGAAATTAATTTTACTGTCCACTTCTATTTGTAGTTATTCAATGCTCTCGTCCGATGTCGCAACCTTTTTTACACCCCCCACAAAACTTCTCGAATATTCTTTACTCCAACCGTTGAATAAGTTTATCTACTTTCCACTAGATGGCGCTGTGGTCAAAAGTATGTAGCTTTGGTTGTGCGCTACTACACAAAAGTGTGAAACGTCAGTGGAACGATTGGCAAATGAAATTTAATTAACAAAACTCGTTTATTTAAAAATTAACATTAAACATTAACAAAAGGAAATTCACAAAAAAATAGATATCAATTAGAGAACACGTCTGGTGTCTGGTCAGAATGAGATAGGATAAGATTGCATCTGCCGAATATGTCGCGCCGAAACCAGATGCATTAAAAATCTCTTTAGCATCTCAAGCGCCCCATGTCGTCAGTATTATGTTGATGATAAATTGGTCGCCACAGGTACTCTCCCCCCAGTGAGCTTCGAATTCGACGGGAACGTGACAGTCTTGGAAGTATTGGAAATCTTGGAATATGTTGCACTTGGTCGTTGTTTGAACTGTGGCGTGTCAGAATCATCTTTGACGAAATAAGCTGGTTTTAGTCTGCTTACAGATACAACTTTCACATCTCCTTCAATTTTAATTTTGAAAATGTTGTCGTTGATGCGTTCCAAAACTTCATGTGGTCCAGAGTACGGCGGTTCAAGTGGTTTTCTGACAGCATCAATTCTGAGAAAAACATGGGAACAAGAGTAAATGTTTTTAAGAACAAACATACGTGATTTGATGTGATGTGCTGTTGCAGTAGGTCTTAGTGTTCTGATGTGCTCGCGAAATTTTTCCAAAAAAATTTGCGGATCAGCAGGCATGTCCTCAGAAATGAAAAATTCACCGGGCACTCGCAAACCAGTACCAAACACGAGGTCAGCGGGCGAAGCGTTCAAATCCTCCTTAAAGCATGTGCGGAGTCCAAGTAGTACTGTAGGCAGTGCTTGTGGCCAAGGAATTTGGGAGTTGCACATGAGGGCTGCTTTGAGTGAGCGGTGCCATCGCTCAATAATCCCATTAGCTTGCGGGTGGTATGCTGTCGTTCGGATGCGATTTGCGCCAATCATCCGTGTCAATGCTTTAAAAAGTGAACTCTCAAATTGAGCTCCTTGGTCTGTGGTTATGGTGAGCGGAGTACCAAACTGAGCTATCCAATTAGCATAGAAGGCATCGCAAACGGTGTCGGCTGTCATGTCCATTAGGGGAACTGCTACTGGCCACCTGGAAAATCTGTCAATTATTGTTAAACAGTACCTGAGATTCTTCACTGTGGGTAGTTCGATGAGGTCCATATGTATGTGGTTAAATCGATTGTTAGGCACATCAATTTTGTTTGGAGTAAGTTGGGTATGTCGTTGGATTTTGCTACGCTGACAGGCTATGCAATTACGAGACCATTCCAGGGCGTCCTTTTTGATTCCCGGCCAAACATACTTCTGCCTAAGTTGACGGCATGTACCTCGGCCACTTGGATGCGATAGTCCATGGATTGTGTCGAATGCTTGTCGTCGGAGAGTGGCAGGGATGTATGGACGAACCAGTCCGGAAGAAATGTCGCAGTGTATTATATGACGTCCATCGATGGATAACCGCTGAAGCTTAAGAGAGTTGTTGTTGTTTTTAAGCAGTTGTTGCAGCTCGTTATCTTGCTGTTGTTGCTCCTGGATGTTTTCAGCAGTTAACAGTGTTGGCATATTGATTGAGCAAATGCGGGATAATGCGTCGGCAACGATGTTGTCTGCTCCCTTGGTGTAAATTATTTCTGTAGAAAACTGCGAGATGAAATCTAGTTGTCTCAGCTGTCTTGGTGAGGCCTTTTCAGCTTTTTGAGCAAATGCGTATGAAATCGGTTTGTGGTCAGTTTTAATGATAAACTGCCGACCATCGAGAATGTGACGGAAAAACTTGACTGCGGCGAAGATCGCTAAAAGCTCTCTGTCATAAGTGCTGTAGTTGGTTTCCGTAGGACTGAGTTTTCTTGAGAAGAATCCAACAGGTCTCCAGATAGCGCCTTCAAGCTGCTCTAGGGTAGCACCAATTGCCGAAGCAGAAGCATCCGTCGAGAGTGAGAGTGGTAATGTTGGTGAAAGAAAAGCTGTTTGGGCTGCTGAAGCGACACTTTGTTTGCAATCTGATAAGGCTTTCTCGCTTTCAGCCGTCCAATTCACTTTACGTTTATCATTCTTTTTGGCATCCTTCAGGTACATGTTGAGTGGGGCCTGCAATTGAGCAGCGTTCGGAATGCACTTGCGGTAATAATTAATAACCCCCAAGAAGCGACGTAAATCAGTGATGGTCTCAGGCTTGGGATAGGAGAGAATTGCCTCAATCCGTTCAGATGGTGGTTGATATCCGTCTTTGTTGATGGTGTAGCCCAGATAGTTTAGTTGTTCTTTGCCGAATTCACATTTGCTAACATTGATGGCGAGCTTATGTTTGCGAAGGATGATGAAAACTTGTTGTAAATGGGTTATGTGTTCCTCAAAAGAGTCAGACGCAATGATAAGGTCATCAATGAATATTCCAACGAAGTCTAGGTCTCTGAAAATGGTGTCCATATGTCGCTGGAATGTTTGTGTTGCGTTTCGTAGACCTGGTGGCATGCCCAAGAACTCGAAGAGCCCGAACGGTGTTGTGATGGCAGTCTTCGATACGTCCTCTGCAGCCATTGGAATCTGGTGGTATGCACGCACCAAGTCAATAGTTGAGAATATTCTTTTACCATGTAGTCGCTGGAACAAGTCTTCGATGAAGGGAACTGGATATCGATCAGGAACGGTCTGGGCGTTTAAACGTCTGTAATCGCCAGTTGTTCGCCAGCCACCAAGCTTTTTGGGTACCATATGAATTGGACTGGCATATTGGCTGCTGGATGGTCGGATGACATTGTGATGCAGCAGAAAGTCGATGTCATCTTTGGCTACTTTAAGTTTTTATCCAGCTAATCGGCGCACGCGCTCTACAACGGGTGGTCCGGTGGTCACAATGTGATGAGATACAGCTATGGTGGTGTCAGCTGTTGGTGTTGACGGGGGCATGGTGATGTCAACAAAATCCTGTAGTAGCTTCGCAATTTGTGGGTGTAAGTTGGCAAGTGATTGCTGATCAACAGTGGATATATTATATTCCACGGTTGCAACTGTTGGCGATTTACCAAAATACAACGACCCAGATGACGTCATAATAAATAACCAAGTTTCGATCAAGAAGAACACTAATAATGTCAATAATGTCAAAATTACAATCCACAATATTTATGTAAATAATGTAAATAGAAAAGTCATTTAATTCAATAAATACTTATTTTATAACGTTTTGAATCGACACAAAGGAATAGCGTTTCACTTTTTTGTTCTATAAAATTCTATACATTATACGAATTTCTACTCTTGCAATTTTCAAGGTTAAGAGTTTTCAACCCAATACAGTTTTTGGTCCATTCGATCCGTGAAAGAAATTTAGCGAAGTGTGGTGTGTGTGTTGCGTTTTTAATTATAAAAAATCATCATCAATCATCCAGAAGAAGAATATTCAACCCAAGAAGTCCATCATAGCCGCATAGTGCTGTCCGCTCTTTTCGTTGAGGCCGCTAAAATTACTTGCAGGTGAGTGCTGCACAATTACATCTCGTTTGCCTAAAAGTACATTTACAATTAAATAAATTCCATAATAAATTAATCTATAACTATGTCGTATGGTAAATTGCAAATGAATATTCTTCAAAGTATGAAGAAAGACAAAGACAATTTCGCCAAAGCAGACAAAACAAGGTTAGCAAAAATTAATTACCTTAAGACTAGAATCGAAATGATGGACAAACAGTTGTCAGTAGCTCAGCAATATCATCAGCAGATTTTAGGCACTGGTAATATAGAAGCAGAGTTCAATTTGTCGGATTTAGAAAATGCATTTGAGGAGATCCGTGAATTGCATGCAGATTACAGGATTGAAGTGCTAGACGCCATGGACAAGTTGCTGCCCAAGGAAACGAAAGTCGCCACCAAATCAGAATGCAAATCGGGGGATAGTGACAGCAGTGGTAAAGCAAGTGAGTTGAAGCTGCCTGCGATAACTTTACCTACGTTTTCTGGAGGTTATGAGTCGTGGAGGTCGTTCCACGATATGTTCGTGTCATTAGTCCATACAAATGCAACACTATCCGAGATCCAGAAGCTGCACTTCCTGAAGTGTAATATCAGCGGCGATGCAGAAAGACTGCTTCAGCATCTGGCAATTGATAAAGGAAACTATGAACGCGCGTGGGAGATTTTAAAGGAGCGTTACGACCATAAAAGAGTGCTAGTCAACACGCAATTGAAGCTGTTTTTTGGGCAGGCGGCCATGAGTAACGAAACAGCAAATAATATAAAACGCATTTTAGATACCTCACAGGAAATCATTCATTCTTTGTCAAATTTAGGGGTACCAGTAATTCATTGGGATGCCATTTTAATTTTTGTTATCCTTCAAAAGCTATGCAGCACAACCCAACAGCAATGGGAGGAGAAGTTGGGTAGTAGTAAGGAACTGCCAAATATAAAAGATTTTTTCGAGTTTCTGCAATGCCGTTTTAGGACGCTTGAAGCTGTGGAGCAACAATCGACCACAAAGGCAATAAAATCAAAACCTGCAACTCAAGTTTACCATTCTCGACAAGTGCAAAAAAGGCAACTTAGCTGCAAGGTTTGTCAAAAGGGTCAACATCGGTTGAAAGAATGTAAGCGATTTTTAGAAATGGACGTAGGCCAACGAAAACAAGTTGTCTTTGACATTAAGGTTTGTGAAAACTGCCTTGCCTACAGTCATTTCAAGAGCAGATGTCCAAGCTCAAAGTGTTGCTACCACTGCAATCAACGACACCACTCCTTACTACATCCCGTACCAGCTTTTAATACAAACGGTGAGCAGCATGTTATTTTTAATCCAAATGCTCCTCAGTTCGTTCCCAACAATACCAACCAAACCCAAGGCCAAACCCGTACAACAAGCAACAACTACCACATCCATTCCACCCAAAATACCAATCCGAATGTTCCTCAAGTTCAAATGTACAACCCTAACCAGCCCGAGGTTCAAACGCGAACTGATGACAATGTGCCGTCAACTAGTAACAGCTTTAGAGTTCACCATGCCTTCACTAACTCACATGTTTTACTGTCAACAGCTTTAGTAAATGTGAAAGCGTCAAATGGCAGTTATTTAACTTTAAGAGCCTTGGTAGATACTGGGTCTGAGGCTTCTTTTATAACGGAAGCTGCAGTACAACGACTGAATTTGAAGACTAGGTGGGCATTAAGCAACATTAGTGGGTTGGGGGAGGTCCGCAGTGAAACTACAAATAAGATCGTCGATCTGCACATTACATCACGGACATCAAACTACGCGGGTGGAATGCGAGCTTTAGTGCTTAAAACACTGACTGGGCTCCTTCCGGCCCATCATACTAATTTTAATAAATGGTCTTACCTGGAGGGTTTGGAGTTGGCTGATCCTACCTTCAATATTCCTGCAAAGGTCGACATGTTGCTCGGAAGTGACATGTATGCAGAAATCATTCTCGGAGATGTTGTAAGGAGCAGTGAGTGCTTGGGCCCCATAGCACAGAGAACTCTTCTCGGATGGATTGTCATGGGTAAGGTGCCATCGACTGAAACAACCACTATTCGGACCTTCTTTAGTCAAGTCGATCTCAATACGACTTTGAAGAGTTTCTGGGAGATTGAGGAGGAACCTTTTGAGAAGTACGAGGCTGAGGAAGATAAGAAATGTGAGGAACATTTTAAGCAGTATACGAAACGCTTACCTGATGGCCGCTATCAAGTCCGTTTGCCTTTCAAAGATGGAGAATACCCGAGTATGGGCCCAACATACCAAGCAGCTGTCAGACGTTTTTTACAACTGGAGAAGAGACTCCAAGCCAACCCAATTTTACTAAAGGAATATGCCAAATGCATGGCCGAGTACTTCGACCTTGGGCATATGACTCTTGTAGAGGAGTCTAATGAGGTTCTGAGGTCTCCTTTTCATTTTTTTATACCACATCACGCTGTCATCAAGGAATCCAGTACCACCACTAAGTTGAGAGTCGTATTCGACGCAACTTTTAAACCATTTTTTGGCTCTTCCTTGAATGACAAGTTGATGGTGGGCCCTAAAATCCAGACAAATGTTATAGACATTATTTTGAGATGGCGTAAATACAAATTTACCTTCACTGGCGATGTTGAAAAGATGTATCGTCAGATCCGTGTCAATGAAGCAGATGCCAATTACCAGCTGATTTTATGGCGAGAAAATCCTAGCCAGGATCTGAAGATTTATCGTCTGGAAACAGTGACTTTTGGAACTGCATCAGCCCCGTACTTAGCCATTCGAATTTTGTTGCAGTTAGCAGACGACGAAGCATCGAGGTTCCCATTGGCCACCACTGTCATCAAGGAGGAAACTTATGTCGACGACGTCATCAGTGGAGCTGATATGATTGAAGAATCCCAACACAAGCTCAGGGCTGTAAAGGAGCTTTTGGCTAGTGCTGGCTTTCATTTACGCAAACTGGTAAGCAACTCGGAAGAAGTTTTGCAGCACATTTCGTCGAATGAACGAGGCATAGATTTGTCCGTACCGTTTCAAGAAACTTGTGATGTCAAGACGCTGGGCATCAAGTGGCTACCAATTCCTGATGTGTTCGTGTTCCAGGTTACTGATTTCGACGATGGAGAAGTTACCAAGCGGTCTATTTTGTCATCCATAGCAAAGCTTTACGATCCAATGGGCTGGATCTCACCCTGCACAATCAAAGCTAAAATTATGATGCAGAAGTTATGGGGAAGAGGACTAGATTGGGATAAGCCCATACCACCTGAACTGGAGCGAGAATGGCGAGCTTTTCGTCAAGATTTGGCTGCTATCGAAAGGATCCAGATTCGTCGTTGGATTAATACCCACAAGGAAATCAAGAAATTGGAAGTCCATGGATTCAGCGATGCTTCGGAAAAGGCATACGCAGCAGCAGTTTACTTGCGCGTTTTAGATGGAGACGATCGGATCCATGTACATCTGCTAATGTCTAAGACGAAGGTTGCTCCATTGGAAACCATCACCCTTCCTAGACTGGAACTATGTGGAGCTGTACTGCTCTCGAAGTTACTTCACGAAACGGTGAAGATTCTGAAGTTGGAAGAAGTGGAAGTTTACGCGTGGACCGATTCAGTCATCACGTTATGCTGGATTAGAGCTCCTCCGTCAAATTGGAAAACTTTTATCTGCAACCGGGTATCCCAAATACAGAAATACACCAGAAATGCTAATTGGAAGCATATTCCTTCGGAGCTGAACCCAGCTGATGTAGCGTCCCGTGGTATTTTTCCGTCTATGATTGTCGACAATAAACTGTGGTGGGAAGGTCCGGAGTTTCTGAGGAAGCAATGGAAGGCCATTTTTCCGGAACAACCATCTTGTTTAGAGACTCGTCAAGAAGCCCGCGTTACAAAGGTTCATCATTGCAGGGAAGATCAAGGCATGAGTTGCATCAACCAAATTTTAAACAACTGTTCAACACTATTGAAAACCATGCGAGTAGTTGCGTACTGTTTGCGTATCAAACTCAAAGGGAGGCCTTCTCAACAGTACACGGACATACTGACGCCGCAGGAACTTGAGGGAGCACTTACGCGAATAGTACGACTGGCTCAGGAGGAGATGTTTGCGATGGAGGAAGAAGGAGATAGAACAAAAGGCTACACAACACTGACACCGTACAAAGACGCTGAGGGTATTTTGCGAGTTGGTGGTAGGTTATTCAACTCTAATCTTCCTTTTAGTAAAAAACACCCAATTCTTCTAAAAGCTAATCATCTTTTGTCAAAGCGTATCATTAGCGACGCTCACGAAAAAACGCTACATGGGGGTAATGAAAAAATGATTGCTTACATTCGCCAACGCTTTTGGATTTTCAACCTGAAAAATGCAGTTAAAAGGCACATTCATGACTGCAAAATTTGCTTCAAATTCAGAGCAAAGCCATTGGTTCAATTAATGGGTAATTTACCTGCAGCCCGAACGGCTATTTCGAGGCCATTCACATACACCGGAGTGGACTACGCAGGACCCATCGATGTGAAAACCTGGAGAGGTCGCAACGCCAAAACCCTTAAGGGATACTTTGCGATTTTTGTATGCATGGCCACAAAAGCTGTGCACATAGAGTTGGTCAGCGATATGACAACACAAGCGTTTTTAGCAGCGTACAAAAGGTTGACTGCAAGAAGGGGGCTTTGCAGAGAACTATTTAGCGATTGTGGAAGGAATTTTGTTGGCGGTAACGGCGAGTTACTAAGGCAACTCAAGGAAGCTCAGTTAGACTGGAGAAATGTGGCAGAGGTACTAGCCAACGAAGGTACCAAGTGGAATTTCATTCCCCCAGCTTCCCCACACTTTGGAGGTTTGTGGGAAGCGGGAGTGAAATCAGTGAAATTCCACCTCAAACGTGTAGCTGGAAACCAAATACTGACTTTTGAAGAGCTCACTACGCTTCTAGCGCAAGTAGAAGCGTGCCTGAACTCTAGACCATTGTGTCCACAGTCAGATGACATTAATGATCTTCGAGTCTTAACACCCGGCCACTTTCTCGTGGGTGAACCTCTTATAGCACCACCACAACCAGAGTATCAACTGGAGAAAATCTCACACCTGGAGCGATGGAAGAGAGTGCAGACCCTCTCGCAATCATTTTGGAAGCAATGGAGTAACGAGTATCTCGCCCGTCTTCAACAGCGCCCGAAGTGGACGCAAACCGTCCACTCAAATATAAAGCTAGGGGATTTAGTTCTTATTAAAGACGAGCGACTTCCCCCACTTAAATGGAACCTAGCCCGTATTACAAAATTACATCCCGGACCTGACAATCTGATTCGAGTAGTTACACTCAAAACTGAAAGCACCGAACTCAAACGCCCGATCTCTAAAATATGCCCTTTACCAAACAACACATCCGATAGAGACATACCTTCAACACAGCAATCGTAAACATTATACCTACAACACGAATTTCAATTAATCCAACACATTCAACGTACAAATCTAATTCAACACATATTACCTAAAAACAAAAAAAAAATATAATTGAAAATCCAACACCACAAGAAAACAAAATTCAACACTAAATAAATAAAAACACTCAATATTAACCAATAATATAATTTCAGCATGACTGAATAAAGAAAATAAAATTATCTGCACAGTTCCAAAAAAAAAAAAAAATTGCTGGCGATTTATTTTCCGGCAAGACTGTGTCAGCTATCAACACTCGCATGAATAATATATCATGCCAAAAAACGCAAGGAAATCAACACAACAAAAACCAAAAACAGTCCACTATACAACACAAATGCTAGTCCAAAAAAAAATAATATAAAAAAAAAAAAAAAAAAATACTCGATTTTGCACACACACACACACACACACACACAACGCGATCGCGAAAAACGGAAACTCAAAGCAAACCCAATAACAACAACAAATAAGAAAACCACCACTGAAATTAACAAAATGAAATATAAATGTATAAAATCAAATAACTCACTTGAAATTTCGCCAAACACAATACAAAAACACATTACATTAAAAATTAAACAATACAAAACACTGAATTACCTAAAATAAAACTAAACAAAACTCCAGCCACTTCCATCAATGAAGCCGATTTACAACTCCCGTAGCGTATCATCATTCATCATAGGAAATCTGAAAGAGACCTTACCCGAAGAAAATCACTGGAAACAATGCCCACTATCATATCCTAAAGCGTAAATGGGACAGAAGATGATAATCATGTTTTCCATCATAACACTTATTTATGTCTTGTTTGTGTTTTATGTGGTTGTCATTGTCACTCTTTTGCATATCAGTTCAAATTACTAATGCTATTTGTCTTTTCATGTCTTAAGATGAAATGAGATAATATTATTCCACCACGATAGTGCATGACGTGCAGTAACCCAGGGATGTTTTTTGAGGCAAACGAAACGCATTTTTAATCCCACGAACCAAGGGACTGATTACATCGCAGATCGAAAACTGCGTTTACGGCGGGGGAGAATGTTGGCGATTTACCAAAATACAACGACCCAGATGACGTCATAATAAATAACCAAGTTTCGATCAAGAAGAACACTAATAATGTCAATAATGTCAAAATTACAATCCACAATATTTATGTAAATAATGTAAATAGAAAAGTCATTTAATTCAATAAATACTTATTTTATAACGTTTTGAATCGACACAAAGGAATAGCGTTTCACTTTTTTGTTCTATAAAATTCTATACATTATACGAATTTCTACTCTTGCAATTTTCAAGGTTAAGAGTTTTCAACCCAATACAGCAACAACGCTTCCGTTGGTAGACAGAGATGTGAGCGGGTCAACCAGGCGATGTTTTTTTAGGTCGATAAGTAACCCAAAATGCACAATGAAGTCAGCTCCTATTATTGGTGATTTGACATCAGCAATTATGAACGACCATTTAAATGCACGTCGTAGGCCCAAGTTGACAGTTAGCACTACCTGTCCATATGTGTTGATGGTTGACGAGTTTGCAGCATACAGCTTGAAAGGTGTTGGTTGATGCGCCTGATTGATTGATGTACGTGGTAGCACGGAGACAACAGCGCCGGAGTCGATCAGAAACTTCAGATGAGTAGCCTTGTCGTACAGATGCAGGCGGAATTCCTTATTTGAATTGATGCAGTTGAGATCAGTGCTGTCGCCAACCGCCTCTACGGGCGACAGCCGGATTAGTTTTCCGACTTTTTGGAGTCTGGCTTGTAGTTGCAAGGCTGCAAACAGTGCTGAGCTTTGTCCCCGAAGCGTTGATGGTAATGGCACACTGAGTTGGAGTCTCGCGTTCGAGATCGTGACCGAGATTGAGTTTGCTTGTTGTCACGTTGTTTGCTTGACATCTCTCGAACTCGAATTGAAAGCTCGGCGATGGATCTCTCGACGCTTAGCAGTCGTTGCTCCAGGAGTTTAGAGTCACTGCATCCGTGAGGTTTACAACCATCACTGGAAGTGTTTGAAGTGGACATAACGTAGGAGCAGCTGGTATTGTTTTCCATGAGGCTGTCTGCGACATCTGCAAGTTGGTCGAGCGTGGCTTCCTGTACAACCTTGAGGATTTTGGAGACTGTTTCAGGGAGAAGACCCAACCATTTTGTTCGAAGAAGATCTTCCGTGGCCCTGGTACCGCCGAGAGTTCTCATCATCCTAAGGAGTTGAGAAGGTTTCTTGTCTCCTAGCTCCAATTCAGTAAGTAGCTTGTGCAGCTGGCGTTCAACTGATTCAGCAAATCGTTTAATGAGATTTTCTTTCAATTTAATGAATTTGTCCTTGTCTGGTGGTGTACGAATGATGTCAGAAACTTCCTGAAGAACGTCTGAGTCAAGGGCTGCTACCACTGCGTAGTACTTACTGCCATCTGACCTGATGTTTCGTGTCCTGAATTGCGCGTCAATTTGGATGAACCAGAGTTCTGGATCTGTTTTCCAGAAGGGAGGAAGTTTGAAGTGGGCGAGTGAGACAATGTCGTCGTCGTTGTTAGCGTTTGCCAAAGGCATTTGGACGATTGCTGGTGGCTCATCAAGATCCCTTCGTTGGGGTGAACTTGAACGAGACATGTTTTAAAAATACTCACTTACGTTGCCCCAGACGTATCACGTCGGGGTCACCAATTGTAGCTTTGGTTGTGCGCTACTACACAAAAGTGTGAAACGTCAGTGGAACGATTGGCAAATGAAATTTAATTAACAAAACTCGTTTATTTAAAAATTAACATTAAACATTAACAAAAGGAAATTCACAAAAAATAGATATCAATTAGAGAACACGTCTGGTGTCTGGTCAGAATGAGATAGGATAAGATTGCATCTGCCGAATATGTCGCGGCGAAACCAGATGCATTAAAAATCTCTTTAGCATCTCAAGCGCCCCATGTCGTCAGTATTATGTTGATGATAACTTGGTCGCCACAAGTATGTGGTGTACCCTGAACCCGCTGAACGTGTTCGAGGTTAAAGCGAAACAGGAGACATATTCTTCTCGCTCGTTTTGAGTAGATGCAGATGCAGATGCAAGATACAGATGTGAAAATTACTTACTTCGTTGATTGCTTTTTCCCGGCCATCTTGTCTGCCGCATCTTTTACGTTTTTTAAAGTTAAAATTAATATAGATTTAAGATGGGATTTTATAATAATAAAATAGTTGAATACTAAACAAAGTATTGCGTTTCAAATCTACGTGGGTAACGACAATAGAACCCCATAAGTAGAACTTATATTTTATTTCCACACTACAGTAACTACTTGAAAAAAAATAATAACTAAATAAATATTGTGACTGCTACAAAAGTGATTTATTAAACCGGAGATTAACTCCGAGATTAGATAGGATTAATGTTCGTTAACCTCGTATTAATCTCGAAAATTTTCATACTGTAGTGTGGGTGGATTGAAAAGTACTACTTATTGATCACAGCGCTATCTAACGGAAAGTAGGTGAACTTATTCAACAAAACTTCGAAATTCGAAACTCAACGAATGGTGAATGGTCTAAAACGAAACTAGTACATTCCCGGTTGTTCCGGTTGGAGTATAGAATATTCGAGAAGCTTTAGTGGGGACTATAAAAAGGGTTGCGAAATCCGACGAGAGAGCAGTTTATCTTTAAACCGTGAAAAGTGAAGTTCGAATAGTATCGGTAGTGTTATAAGATAAGTGGAAAATTGTAGGAAGTGGAAGATTGTAGGAAGTGGAAAAGTTGATTTTAAGTGAATTGTCTTGTAATAAAAAGTGATTTATTAAACTTAAGTAAACAAAATAGTGTTTTATCTTTTCGAATCCCAGCCGAATGTAACAATACAAAAATTAATCTCATAAAAAGGAGATTAAAAATTAATTTCCTAAACTACCAGGTTTACAAGTAGAGTTCGGTGTCTGAACCGTCCGGAAGAACTCTCCGCGATTCTGAATTCAAATCCAGAAGCAAATTTCTCTTCTTTTCAGTAGAAGAACTGTCAATTGAGTGCCAATCGAACGCTTTCAGAAGCCTTCGGATTGCTTCCGGACGGTTCTGGATTACCAATCGAAAACGACATGAGAGTTCTTCTACTGAAAAGAAGAGAAATTTGCTTCTGGATTTGAATTCAGAATCGCGGAGAGTTCTTCCGGACGGTTCTGGACGACCAACCGAAAACGACATAACTGAGCTGCATTTGACATTTATTTCATTCGTGCGCAAAAGAAAAAAAATCGTTTTTTTTTCGGTACCTAAACCTAATAGCGATTTCTTGCCAATGCTATGCAACCGTTAAAACGTTCATTCATATTAGTTTTGAGGACAAAATGATGCGGTCATAATATTTTTAGTTTACTGCCACTCATATTTTGTTTTACTTTTATTTTCGAAAGTGGAAATTCTTTAAATTTTTATCATTTGTTACACTTTTCGATTTGACAGCTAATGACATCTTTTGAAACGTCAAATTAATTTCTTTTTTGTTGGTGGAAACACTTCGGAATTAATTTTAAACCTCTTGCACTTAATCTTGGGGTTAGCGTCCGGCGGAAACGTAGCATTACGGTACCTACCTACCTATTTGAATCATTGACATACTATACATGGACTGCTAGCAGCTAAATTTTCGTTGAAGCAAACATAAGCACCAGCCCTTTTGGTTCACGGCGGAGAGAAACGAAAACACTCAAATGTCATAGAGCAATTCGTGCGATTTGTTTTGCGTCGAGGTTTGTGTACTGAGAGTGCCATACTGCCATCTGTTATAGAACGTTCGAAATAATTTGAATAAGTCGTTATTTTCGCGCAGTTGCAATGTTTCTACAATGGAATGCACTGTGTTCTATCATTGAGTTTATACACATAGAGGAATCATGTTGGTTATC
The DNA here is from genome assembly GCA_955612985.1 of Cheilosia scutellata. Lineage (NCBI taxonomy): Eukaryota > Metazoa > Arthropoda > Insecta > Diptera > Syrphidae > Cheilosia > Cheilosia scutellata. The sequence goes on along the minus strand of OY015313.1, from coordinate 73,630,404 downwards.
CAATACTCATAATAGATGTCGCTACCATTACCACATCGGGAAAAATTGAATATAATCGAAAGAGAGTGAGAACTAATAGAAACACTCAAAGACAAACTTATGTCGTTTTCCATTGGTTTCACTCGGGGATTCACTCATTCCGTAATCCAATGGAACAACAAAACTGCTTCTGGCTGACCACACTCACGTATTGGTGAAACGTCAAAAATTACTGTATGGCTGCTGCCAGCTGGCTTGTATAAAATGCATAAAATGCACTTGTGTAAGTGCTCCTCGAGTGGATTCTGACTTCAAATCGAGAAGCGAAATTCTCTCCTCAGAATCAACAGAAGAGTATTTTTTGCGCCAATGGAACGGTTTCAGAAGTGATTTTCTTGATTCCGGACGCTCCCGGACGCTTCTTTTTGCCCAATGGAAAACGACATTAAGAAATCCACCCCACTCAATCATATTGAACTCGATTCGAGACGAAGTAAATGAATGTAGATGTACGTATAGGTAGGTAGTTATACATTTCTTGTATGTGCCTCTTCTTTATTGAATTCGATATGGATGTATGATTCCTCATACAAATAAACCGGAACTTGATTTGATTGTTTTATTTTTCGATAGGGATGATTTCATAAAAGGTCTTGCATACGTTGGTGGTTACATAATCGTATGAATATGTGGATATGTCCCTACATATGATTTCCTTACAAGAAGATTGTTCTGAAATTATATTTGTATATTTTTCGCCAAAAGCGATGACTATAAAATTATTAGATTTCACATGCCTTCATCACATGGATTTATTTCATATTTATCCGCAGTTAGTTCTGTTCATGGGGATCTTTACTAGGTATGTATGTTTTTTTAAGTGGATCTTGAATGAATAGATAGAGCAAACGTGTTTAGCGTGTGTCGCAAATTTCATATTTCATATTTTGTTTCTTCGTCTAGGCGTGCACAATAAGATACAATATCTATCTTTTTAGACAGTAGGTATACATAAGCTTTATTAATTAATAAAAGTAGGTACCTAGCTACGTGTTTTAAAATTCATTTGAATTTAACAATAACATCATGTACCTAGTTCATAGTCAATGAAACCATTAGTTTATTAAAGATCCTTGTCCTTGATACATATAGGTATGTATGTACCTAGATACTTCTTTGAAACGTAGATCTTAAAAGATTTCTACACCCATATATAGATCTAGGTCGTTCTGTGACTGAAAAGCGGGATATATGTTCATTCATTTTCATTTGCAAAATATTTGTGCCGAACAAAAAAAACTAAAAAAATTCCCAACAGAAATTGGTCAGCCGCAAGAAAAACGTTGTTACTCCTCGCTTTCCCCCATTCAAAATGGTCACAATCAACCAAAATTGCATGTCTAAATAAGCCATCACGACTGTCATTGGGGCATCCTCGCATCCATCTACCTATCCAATCTATCATTAAAGTGGTAATTTTACTCCAAATGAATCAGTTCTATGACGTGATATGTCTGATAGGACGAACTGGAATTTTTCTTAGACTGATAATGATAGCCGAATGTCTTATCTAATTCATTCTTGAATCTTCCAGTTAGAGAGACCGAAGCTACTATGTTGCTTTTTCGAGTCTTCGGACACTATAATATAGGTATACAAATATTTAAAATTGTTTTTTTGTTTGTATCTTACTATTTAAATGAGCATTGTATACTTGCAAGGAAGGACTAATGTGTCTGTATAAGAAATAGTTATGTACATGTACATATACTTGGAATACAGCTCAAAAATGTTTGCCTGTGATCAAGTTGAAGTTCTGTGTAGCATTATCCTAAGTGCACTTTGCTACGCGCTCGATAGGATAAAAATAAATGTTTCCCATACAAACTGAATCCCCTTTTCCCGTCGCTAATAATTCGGGCCCCAGGCAAAATTTCCAAAATCAGAGAAAACTTATTTCTTTAGTTCATAAGGTGTCATTACACTAGCATATAAATATGGCAATTTTGACTGATAAAATATGGCAAAATTTGTGTATGTATGACAAGTGTTATTACACTATGTCATATAAATATGCCCAGGTTATATGTCAAAGGGCTTTGTCAGATATTTTTTGATCATATAGGTATATGACAAAGCGAAATTTGCCTTTTACACTAGTATGGCAAACTATGCCATACAAAATATGGCATATAAAAACAAGCGATTTTTTATATGTCTATATGACAAAAAACGTTCATATACATAATATATGATGACTGGTATATTCTGGTATTACACTATTCTATAATTATATGACACCAAAATCGTTGCCCAAAAATGTCTATCACACTTGTTTGCCATATTTATCTGACAAAATTGCCATATTTATAGAAATAGCGAAATATTGGGGATAGAACTATTCACAGTAATTTCTTGTGTTGCTATTTTATATATTTCGGAACTGTGATATGACTTTGGGGGATATTAGGCATAATATTTAAAAGTTGTTTGCACATGCTATCCATATCGGTCTCATTGCAAATGCAAGCAGCATCAAATGGAGTGGGATATGAATTGGGGCTTAGAATTTTTAATGTACCTCCCCCTTGTCCTTATTCTGACATTGGAAATGTAAAAAGGTTTATCGCAGAATTTAATTTTAAATTTCCCAATTTTTCCTATAAAGTATTGCTTGAATGATTTACCCAGATAATTTTTCTACCATCACTGGGTAAATTGAAAAAAAGATAGGGTGGATCCAAGGGCATAGGTACGTTACGTACTAAAACAATTTTTGTAAGAGCATACCTATACACGAACTCACATTTTCTTTTAATATTTTCTAAACGTCTACGCTGCAAGATCAATTAATCGCATATCTACGCACATTATTCACTCCAGAAAACCCAATTTACTATTGAGAAACAAAACAACTCATCATCATCCAAATTCCATCACCAAACCACAAAACAAGTTCTTGACTTAAGGAATGTACATATATACCTACCTACATACTCATCCAACAGAAAGAAATATTTACAAAACCTACACCTGGACCTGACCTACCCCATCCACACTCGGAATGCATAAGCCTATAATCAATAATCATATCATAAAGGACAATCCAACCAAATGCGAAGTCGACTGGGGCTGTGCTGTGGCATCGATATTTTTTCAACCCTTAAAACTACGCGCCGAATCCAGCACAACCTCCACTGTTCTATGTAAAAAATAGCAAAGGCGCGCAGAGGTTGAAACCTCTTTCCTACTTTCGCCGCACTGAACCAAAAGGGCTAGTGCTTATGTTTGCTTCATTTTTCCTCGCAGGTTTGTATGAAACTGACATTTCACTAGAAGTCCATGTATAAGGTGCGTTTTTATGAAACCTGGCCCGCCAGCCGTTCATTTGGACAATTGCCAGCAAGATGAAGCCAGCCAGCCGAGTTTTAGTATAAAATTATGCATTTGGTAGAAATATGCGATAAATTCTGACATTTTTCTCTGGAATCTTGTGTGCATGTGATAAGAACGCCTATGATTTCAGCAAATTGTACGGAAATTCTAAGCCACTTGTTGCTTTCAGCGCCACCTGTTTGTTCATTGTGAATTGAATTTAGCCAGCTGCCAGCCAGCCGAGCAGGTTGTTGTTTTAATTAGCATGTGAAATGTGCCTCAACTAGCAACTACTGGCAACCACTGGCTGGGGAGGTTTCATAAAATCGCAACTAATGATTTGAATTACCTAGGTACCTATGTACTTTATTAACAACTTTTGTTTAGTTTCCATTTTTCAGACTGAACACACCCATTATCCAACAGCTGATGACAGATGCTACTACCTACCTATTTGACATTTCAATATAACCCCAATTTGTTTACGTTCTCTCGCAATAGAAATTCGCATCTTTCTTCTGTCTACCGGTTTAGATTTAGATGTCAAAAGCAAAACGCTTTGTGGTAGTTTTTATAAGAAGACTTTTTTATTCGTTTATTCATCAAGTTTTCATATAATTTTACATTAATGTATGTATCTTTGAACTGACAGCAATCAAACTCGAATCAGTTCAACAGAGATATGCAATGAGTGAGGCTGAAAAAACAAAACCAGGGAAAGAAGTAACGACTGCATCAGATGCTTCCTTGGCAACACCACCAGGACCAGCTACGGCTACTACCACCGCAAATGATAGTGGCAACAGCACTACGTCTTCTATAACCAGCACAACGTCAGCTGTATCCACAACCAATACCAACTCTGGCAGCAGCAACACAAGTATCACAAAGCTTCCAAGCAAAGCGCCTCCTCCGCTGCCCCCGCCTCCACCGCCACCACCTAAACTATTACCCCCACCAGCCCCAGTCAGTAGACCACATAGAATCCATGAGCCTCCAACAGAAACTATAGTTAAGAAAGCATTTGCAGATTTTATGAAAGATCCTGAATGCTTAGACAAAGCCACTGATTACCTTTATGAATCACTGCTTGAGGACGCAGTTATGGGTGTTTACCTTGAAGTGCAACATTCCGTGAAAAGTGGCTCTTTGGAAGCCATCGAAGGACAGCCTGAAGATGATACTGCGTTCAAAATAGTGGATACTCCCAATTACGATGTCTTTGGTATGAGTACCGCTCGCAAGGACATGGATTGCAATTGTCCAAATTGTGATCGACTAGTAGCTGCTTCCAGATTTGCACCACACTTAGAGAAGTGTATGGGTAAGTTATTGCAATTAGTAAATATTTTCTTTATGTAATTTGTTATTTCAGGATAGGAATTTGTATTTTTCAAGTTCTGCAGATACGGATATATAGGTACATAAGATTGTTTTAACCCACATTGATCTTCCATCGAATTCATAAAATCTCATATATAAAACAGTTTGTCCTGATTGATTGGCGATTGGTGATTAGCGCCCAGCCGAAAATTATTAGCTGGAAAGCTGACATTTTTAATCAATTTTTTGGCCACTAAATGTCGCATTGGGGAAATTCGAACTGCAAAAGGGGTTCAAAGTTGTATGCAAAATCTTATTCTTCACCCTATCGACTTAAAAATGTAGACTGGAGCCGGAGTTATTAGCGATGGAAAAAGAGGTATTCAGTTTGTATCGCGGAAATTTTTGTTTATCCTATAGAGCGTATGGCAAAGCACTCTAGGTACTTCTGTAAAGGGAGCTATGTATGATAAATATTAGTACTAATACATTGTAGGTTATAAGGGAAGAGGTTTTAAACTGAGTCGCAGATCAGTGCGGTCACAAGTGGGCATATATATAAGTGGGCTCATTGCCGCAGTTGGTTAGAAAAGCGGCTAGCTCTTTTGGTGACCAGTTATGTTCGCTGGAAAATGTTTGGCTTGTCTATTTCCTTTGGTTTTCCTCCAGAAATGTAGTTTTATTTCCTTTAGCCAGGTTTGGACACTACTTTCTATAGTGTTTATTGGCAGCCCTAAGAATGGTCTTGTCCTCATGAGTTTAGATGCGTGCGAACCCTTTTCTGGTTGTATGCTTGTTCATTGCCTTCATATCCACTGTGTCCTGGCACCCATATCATGTCGAATTTATTTGTGGTGGACAGTAGTTGTAGGAGTTGAAGGCAGTCGCAGATTTGATGTTATCTAAAGGCGTTAATTGCAAGTAGGGCTGCCCTGCTATCGGAGAAATTAAAAATGGTATCGGTTGTTATAGACCTTTTTAGATTCTCTCGAATACACAGTTCTATTGCATTGATTTCTGAATTTGTATAGGATTGCAGTGTGGACTACGTTGGAATTTGATCCATCTTCTGTGATGAGCATATTCGATATTTCATGTAAGGTAGATAATAAAAATGGTTATTTAATGAGAAATTGCACTTATTTTTCGATTCAGCTTTGGGCAACAGGAAATCAGACAAACGTTCTAGAAACAAAAACAGTAAGGTATAGTTTATGAAATATGTACTCAAAAATGGTTATTTAATGTCGTTTTCCACTGGACAAAAAGAAGCGTCCGGGAGCTTCCGGAATCAAGAAACTCACTTCCGAATAGGGACCGAAAACAGTTGACCTGTTTTTTTGAAAAAGACTGATGAAACAGGTATTTTTGACCCAATTTAGTTAGTGGTGCATAGTGTTTTTTTTTTCTCTACAATCTATTTTTTTTTGCCCAAAGTAAATGGGTTCGTTCGACCCAATTTTTTTGGCCAATGAAACCTGATACATAAAATATTGTACTGTAAATTTTTGCTTGACAAATGGGATAGTTTGACCCAATAATTTTTCGGGTCTAAAATATACTTTATCATAGCTTAAAATATTATGTAGATAAATATAATAAGAAGCCTAATATTTCACCCAAAAAATTAAAAGCCTTTTTTACCCATTTTCGATGGCCCAAAAAAATATTGAGTCTAATAATTCGATTTATTTTCACTAGAAATAAAATGAGTCAAATCAACTTTTTTCTTTCTGCTAGAAAAATAAATGGTTGAAATAACTGGTTCATTTGGCCACTTATGTTATGTGGCCAAAAATACTAATTTTATTTGGCCCATTTTCAAAATTGGTTAAGTTCTTAAAGGCATAACAAGGATCGACAGGCAGCTTCACCAGCATCAACCAGATCAACTTTTTTTAATTTACAACTTTAACTACTACTGGCCTTCTTGCAAAAAAAAATTCAGAATACCCGGTATTTTCGATCCCTGCCCCTGGTTCTGAAACCGTTCCACTGTCGCAAAAAATACTCTTGTGTTGATTCTGAGGAGAGAGTTTCGCTTCTCGATTTATAGTCAGAATCCACTCAGGAAGCACTTACATAAGTGCCATTTATGTATCTACTTTTTACAAGCCAGCTGACAGCAGCCATAGATTAATTTTTGGCATTTCATATAAATATATATGTATACGTATAATGTAGATACATTCATCTATTGGTGAAATGTTGAAAATGTCGACCATGCTGTTTTCTTATTTCATTGGATAAATGAGTCAATCCCCGAACAAAATCAATAACTACACAAGACAAAAGAATTATGTTTATAACAGATTTTTGTAGAGGGGATTATGATTAATAGAGGCAATCATTGACTTATTATATATGGACTGCTAGTAGACGTCTTCGCGTTGGTTCCAACATAACCACTAGCCCTCTTGGTTCGGAGCGGAATAATTTGGAAATTCACACTTTTTTGTAGTGGCATCTATTGTTAACAATGACGCAACAATTTGAATTTCAACCGTTTTACTTGCCAAATCCACTAACGCCCTATAGGTGTCTCTAGCATTCTATGGAGAAATCAAAGATGGTTGTGATCATTGGCTTCGTTTTCCAATGCCATCTACTTTAAACAGTGACGCAACAATTTGAATTTACCTCATAAATTCTCTCACGCCCAATAGGTGCCTCTAGCATTCTATGGAGAAATCCAAGATGGTTCGTCATTTTGTTTCACTTATTTTTCGCTCCGAACCAAGAGCGCTAGTTTATGTTGGCGTCATTTTCTGGGCAAAATTTGTATGAACTGACATTTCACTAGCAGTCCATATATAATAAGTCAATGGAGGCAATGTTTACTATCAATTGGTCCCCCGTTTACCAAGAGGGGCAATTAAAAAACCATTAAAAAAATTAATTATTAAAAACAACGGCAACACTTACAATAAGCTCTGAATCAGTTTCAAAAGTCAGAAATCACGTCAATTGTTACCATTGTATAGTAGAATATTTTTTATTCGTATACTGCCCCCTACTTGGGGTCACCGTTAAATTTGAAGTAGGTGCGAAGTGTGATTATGCTAATGTTCTTTAAATGTATGGGAAACATGTATAAAAAGTTAGAGAATTTTTAATTCAACCGTGGTTTCAATAGGTCTGTTCCTTTACTTTTGTAGTAAAAATGGAAAAGACTGTCAAAATGGCTATGGTGGGGATAAATTTTCTCTCAAAGAGAAAAACTTACGACAACGTTAGGGAACGCTTTTGTGGTAATCATGAAAAATGACAGATGCATTTTGTTTTCCGATAAATTGCATGTGAGTATGAATCCAAGTATGTGGAAGAGTTTGAAGTGATTGAACTAAAATCATTCGAGAAGGGATAAAACTACATAATTTTTCACCTTCTGATACCATTTTTACACCAATTTGTTTCTCATATCGCAGGAAATCAAAAGACAAATGCAAATAGTCGTTACAAGCATTTCAAATCATCTGTCAATTTTCAGGCGATGACAGTTGTTCCAATTCTTAACTCAAAGAAACTAGTAAGATTCCCAATGGATGGGTAATCGGCCCTAGCGAGGTATCCTAGCGACGGTTACCTCGCTAGGACAGAATATCTTGCTCTCTCGATGCCGCTCTCTTTTACAAATTTTTCAAGTTAGGGATTAGGGAACGACATTGAGTAAAAATAAGTAAAAATTCGTAAGATTTAAAAGTAAAGGAACAGACCTATTATTTTCTTACTGAAATGTCTTTTTCAAAATGTTGAGTTTGAAAGTTTTCTTTTTAACTTCATTTAAAAACTATGTATGAATTCAGGCTTTGATATTCTGGCTGGCTTCTGTAATTCGACGGAAATTTTATCGAAAGGAAAGATTTGTTGATGTAATTTTCTCGAACTACCTCATAATTACAGCTGTCTATCGTGACATTCGGTTCGATTCGTCGATGTTGTATGTCCCTGCTTGTTGACAGCGTACATATATTTTATTTTACTCTCATTCACCAATAAGCCTCCAGTGATAGGTCGTTGTCTTCTGCCAATGATGTCGATGTCATCAGCGTATGCATTGACTTATTATATATGGACTGCTAGTGAAATGTCAGTTCATACAAATTTCGCCCAGAAAATGACGCCAACATAAACTAGCGCTCTTGGTTCGGAGCGAAAAATAAGTGAAACAAAATGACGAACTATCTTGGATTTCTCCATAGAATGCTAGAGGCACCTATTGGGCGTGAGAGGACTTATGAGGTAAACCATTTAAAATTCAAATTGTTGCGTCACTGTTTAAAGTAGATGGCATTGGAAAACGAAGCCAATGATCACAACCATCTTTGATTTTATTAGCAGAATATAGAAAAATCCAAACAAGTCTTATCTGATAAGCTGATTTTATTCGAATGAAAAATATATTAAAATAATTTTGAACAAAGAAAAACATAATTTCTATGATTCAATAAAACAGGTTCACATTTCCAACACCCCCACTTGAACCTGGTTTCAATTAGAAAATTAGTCCCATTTTTCCACAACAGAAATTGTGCTTCTGTTTAACTACTCCTTTCGTCAAGTTGTCTGCAACCATGTCATTTGTGCCAACACTTGCAAATTTAATGAGTCCAAGTTGATACTTCTCTCTTATGAAGTGATGACGTATGTCGATATGTTTTGTCCTAGGATGATAGCTTGATGTTGTCGCTAGGTGCAGAGCACTCTTGTTATCACAAAAGATTGTAGTCGGAACTTCGGGTTTATTGCTCATGTTAAGCTCTGCATCCAACTCTCGAAGCCATAATACTTCCTGCGTTGCAGATGATAACGCCATATACTCGGCCTCGGTGGTGGATAGAGCTGTTGTTTGTTGACGCCGACTATTCCACGAAACTGCACCTCCTTGTAGCAGAGTAACGTATCCTGTTACTGATTTCCTATCGTCACTGTCAGAGGCCCAGTCTGAATCTGAATATGCCAGCAAATCAGGATTTCCATCGCGACTGAATACTATCTTTGCTGACTTCGTACCTTGCAAGTACCTAAACACTCTTTTGACCGCATTCCAGTGCTGCATGCCTGGATTGTTGTTAAACTTGCTGAGATGGTTTACTGCTTGCGAAATGTCTGGTCTAGTGCAATTTGCAGCGAATAACAAGCTTCCAATCGCTTGCTGGTACGGGATCTTCTTCATCTCCGATTGCTCCTTCTCAGTTTTGGGAGATAACTCTTTAGTAAGTTTTTGATTTACATCCAAAGGTGTACCAACGGCATTGCATTCTTCCATATTGAAACGTGCAAGCATCCTCTGAATATACTTTACTTGATCCAGATAAACTTTTCCATTGGCATGAGTTATCCGCATCCCAAGACACTGCTTAGCCTTTCCCAGAAAATTCATTTTGAACTGCGTCATGAGCTTCTTCTTTAGTAGGTTAAAATAACTCGGATCGTTGGTGAAAACTAGAATGTCATCAACGTAAATGGCTAAATATGTCATTTTTGATCCATTCCTTTTATAGTAGATACATGGATCCACATTCGAACGCTTCAGTCCATTATTCTGCAAGGCATGATCTAATTTCTGGTTCCAAACCAGACTGGCTTGCTTCAGCCCGTACAAGGCCTTTTTCAACTTGAATACATGACCAGAGTTATCTTGAAAACCTTCTGGTGGATTTATATAGACGTCCTCCTTCAATTCACCTTGTAAAAAGGCAGTCACGGCGTCCATTTGTTGTATGTCCAAGTTATACTTAACAGCAAGCGCCATCAAATATCGGATGGATGTGTATCTCACAACTGGAGAATACGTCTCCTCGTAGTCGATGCCTTCCCGTTGACTGTAGCCTTTTGCAACAAGGCGGGCCTTATAACGAATGTTGTTATTTGCTTCACTCTTCTTCTTAATCCACTTGGTCTTGATAGTTGATTTCCCATCTGGTAAACTAGTGGGAATCCAAGTTTGATTTTCAATCAGCGACTCCATCTCGTTGTTTATAGCTTGAAGCCATTCAGTCTTTTCAGGTCCCTCCATAGCTTCCTTTACAGTGACAGGTTCATCTTCCGAATAATTAGAAGCCACGTACGTGTAATGTATGACCTCTTGGTTCGCAATACGTGCACTCCGTCGTATACCAGGGTCTTCAGGTAATTCTCCATCAAATTCAACAGCATTGTTCTCAATTTCCCCCACTTCATTGTTATTTTCGCCGAAAGATGAAAAAGATAATGAGTCGTCCGAGTCCACATGCTGTTCGTTGTTGAATACTTGAGGAATTATAGGTACTTCTTCAGCATCATGATGATTTTGAGAAATGTTATCAACCCCTACTTCAACCAACACTTCTGTACTTAGGAATTCATCGGTTGAGGAACTTGATGTTGCTTCTGTGTATTTGCTATTCATAAAACGCTGTTCCATGAAAGTAACATCTCTGCTCACAAATACTTTACGATTCTTCGGATTATAGAGACGATATCCTTTTGAACTTTCTGAGTAGCCTACAAGAATGCATCGTTCAGCTTTTGGATCCCACTTAGCACGTTTTTTCTTGGGAATATGTGACATTGCCACACAACCAAAAATCTTCATGTGTTTTAAGCTAGGTTTTACACCAGACCACAATTCCTCAGGAGTTTTCAACAATCCTTTATGAGGAGAACGGTTGACAATGTAGGTCGCTGTATTGACAGCTTCTGCCCAAAATTCCTTGCCAAGTCCAGAATCATTAAGTAAGCATCTGGCTTTCTCAACTAGGGTTCTGTTAACTCGTTCTGCCGTCCCGTTTTGCTCCGGTGTATATGGAACTGTTGTCTGATGTAGAATGCCACTCTTTTTCAGTATAGAAGTCATCTCATGGTTAACAAATTCTGTTCCATTATCACTGCGGAATTTTTTCAGTTTCTGACCGCTCTGATTTTCGACAAATGCTTTGAACTCTTTGAAATATTTCACAACTTCTCCTTTAGACTTCAAGAAGTAAATGAAAATTTTCTTGGAAAGTCATCGGTGAATGTCAGAAAATATGTACTTCCAGCGATTGAACAAACTTCCATGGGACCACTGACATCAGAATGGACAAGCTCCAAAACTCTAGAAGAACGGGTGTTACTTGATGGAAAACTTTGACGATGTATTTTGCCTTCTGTACAAGCGATACATTGAAGATCTTCGACCTTATTGAAATGTACACCAGTCACATACCCATCTCGTAGTAACTTCAAACTACTTTGGTTCAAGTGGCCCATGCGTCTGTGCCACAATTTGAAATCTTCGGTTTTGGCTGCAACAGAATATACCAAACTTTGCTGTTTCATGTCAAGAACATACATTCCGTTTACTAATCTTGCGGTTGCGATAACATCTTCTTCAGGATCGTAGATCTTGCAATTATTTCCTTGGAAAACTACTTTATTGCCCTTTTTTGTAACTTCGCTAATGGAAAGTAGATTAGTAGCCAATTCAGGTACATGAATGACATCCTTGATAGTGATTTCTCCATCATCAGATAGGTTCAGCTTCACATCGCCTCTTCCAACAGCCTTCAAGGAGTTATTATCAGCCGTTGTGACGTCACCTTGATAATTTGAAATCGACTCGAACAAAGACTTATTATTTGACATGTGAACTGACGCTCCACTGTCAATATACCAGGCATCAGTCCTGCTGAATTCTACTTGCAAAGCAGAGAACAAAGATTTATTTCCTCTTCTCTTTCCACTTGAGCTTTGCACATCCTTCGGAGAAGAGCAGTTAGTAGAAATATGTCCAATACCATTGCAGTTATAACATTCAACCAAAGCTTTGTTGTTGTCTTCCTTGGGCTTCTTCTGCTTGTTACGTTTCTTAAATTTGTCCGATTTTGAAGTGAACAAGGCACCACTGCTAGTGCTAGCATTGTTTGAAGGATTAAACTTGACATCCTGTAAAAGCTTCATTTTTATGCTGTCAGCAGATATAGCAACTCCCGAGGCTCCAATGCTCATCACCATCGGTTTGTACTCATCAGGCAAGCCTTTTAGAAGAAGACTTCCAACCCACTCGTCAGCAACAGTGAACCCAATGCTATTCAACTTATTCGCAGTCGACACAATTTGAGAAACGTAATCTTCTACTGATTTGCACTCCACAAGTTGGACAGAGCACAGCTTCTGTAATAAACCAATTCTTCGCTCCAAACCTGAGTCTTGAAAAAGGTCCTTTAATTTCTTCCAGATCTCCTTAGCAGTTCCAGCATTCTCAATATGCACATAAAGCTGCTTGTCGACAGAAAGAATTATTTTACAGCGAGCTTGTTTCTCCTTGTTTCGGTCTGAACAATTTCCTTCTACGCAGTCCCAAAGATCCTCCATTTCTAGCCTAGTCTTTATCCCAAAACTCCAGGTAGACCAATTTTCGGAACCAACCAACTTCTCAATCGACCAACTTCCATTTTGGACGATAATCTTTTGATTCGCAGCATCAGAATTTTCAGCAATATTGTTCGGCATTTTAATTTCGTGATACGTCTATCTCGATTAATAATTATTGCTAAGGCCCATAACCTATTAGCAGAATATAGAAAAATCCAAACAAGTCTTATCTGATAAGCTGATTTTATTCGAATGAAAAATATATTAAAATAATTTTGAACAAAGAAAAACATAATTTCTATGATTCAATAAAACAGGTTCACATTTCCAACAGATTTCTCCATAGAATGCTAGAGACACCTATTGGGCGTTAGTGGATTTGGCAAGCAAAACGGTTGAAATTCAAATTGTTGCCACATTGTTAACAATAGATGCCACTTCAAAAAAGTGTGAATTTCCAAATTATTCCGCTCCGAACCAAGAGGGCTAGTGGTTATGTTGGAACCAACGTGAGACGTCGACTAGCAGTCCATATATAATAAGTCAATGAGCGTATGCAAGACACAGTCTTTTGGAAAAGTGTGCCCCCGATGTTGGCTTGCGAGTTTCGCAAATTTTTCTCAAGTATCGAATCACCTTGTCTAAATCCTTTTTTGACATCAAATGTCTCGGTGAGATTGTTTCCGACCTTTATGGTACAGTGAGTGTTCTCCATCGTCATTCTGCACAATCCAACAAGTTTGAAAGGGCTCCGTATAGCTCGTCTCTTAAAATGCTGTCAATTTATTACAACCTGCTTTCATTTTTTGCACCACCTTTCACATTCCTGATATTATGGTTAGTTGTAAAAATATGCTGCGTTCAGATTTTTATCCCGCCTACTACTCAGTCAATTTGTTTTGGGTCCAGTGGAATAACTCCCGCGCGCCGCAGTAAAGCCGCACTATGACAAATACTCTGGGGCCAGAACCCCAATTCTCAAATTCCGCATAACGCAACTCGTATACGAGCAAATCCGCCTGAAATTTTCGCATACGAACAAAATTGGTATTCTCAAAGTTTTTTCCACCTCTGCGAAAATTGTATTCACCTCTCGCATGAGGTAGAATTTTACGTCGAAATGTACCTACTTTTTGTGCAAAGAATGGCATGAAAAAAAAAACTATGCATTCAAATTGGCTAAGAAATATTGTGGAAAAAAAAACATTTTGCGATTGTTTGTGATTGGTTCTAATTTCAGTTAATAATTAATTGTGTTTTTACAATGGCTACATTGGGCGAAATGAGATTAGCATTTGTTCAGTTGGCAATGGAGCAGTTGGAGCAACTTTAAATAGACCGAGATATCCGAGAACCCCAAGACTATTTTGAACTTTTCGACACAAAATTTATGAAATTATTTGGGTTTAAACTATCGCTCGGCACAGGAATTCATCGATTTCTTGGCTACTCATATGATTGACTAATTTAGATCAAACGCTTTATGTAACTGCTGAAGAACCTTCTTCTTTTGTTTTCCTTCCATTTTAATTATTTTTGCTTCACCACAATGAATTATTTCACACAGAAATTAAAAAATCAAATTTTCAAACTCACAATTCCGTATGCGAGAAGCAAATCCGCCTAGAAAAGGCAGACGAGTAACATTCGAAGAGAAATTCTCGTATGCGGAATTTGAGAATTGCAAATTTCAGTCTTTCGCATGAAATTGGATATTTTGACAACGTATGCGAGAAATTTTGAGAATTGACCCCCAGATTATGTAAGACGAAAACGATCGAACGCTTTCGTTTCGACCATAGCAGTCTCTGTCTATTGCCACCGATATGATAGAGACAGGTATAGTGAAAATGAAAGCGGTTTTCGTTTCGTTTTTTACAGAATCCCACCCCTGAATTTTCTGTAAATTCGATATTAATAATTTATTTTCTTACAGGAATGGGTAGAAAAACATCTCGCAAAGCTAGCCGGAGGCTGGCCAATGCTAAAGAAGGCAATTCCAGCTATTTCTACGCAAATGCAAGTGACGACGATGATGATGCGGATCGGTCTTCAGAAAAAAGACGAAAAAAAATCCAAACATCGCGGACAAATGGATCGAAAAAGAACGGAAAATCCTCTTAAGAGAATATGCCTATATTAAATTGTATTAGTAATATCTTTACCGCATTAGTGGCTAGATCTTAGTTTATACATTTGTAAGTTTTATTTTCGGCTTTAATTAAGGATTTCAACTTTCATTTGTTTGTCGGAGTTTTCGGGCAGTGACTTATTCGAGAACAATAATTTCACCAAATTGCATCTGATTATAAATATGAGTGAATAATGTGTTGACATGTGTGTATGCTATAGATCAACTAGATTGTTATTCCGGGAATACTGTGTTCAAAATATCCAACACTTGATATACCTCTTTAATGCAGAACTTAGTGTAAAAACCAATAATACGCAAATGATAAAATAGAAAACAGTAGTTAACCATGTATTGCTAACCTTATTTATAATATTGCTTGGCTCAATTACATGAATAGTGTTATATTAATATAATAACATGAGTAATATCATGTTTAGTTCTTAATTTATTCAAATATGCAAAATAAAATTATAAAACAACTAACTACTTCGCAAATACGTCACCTCTCAAAGTATGTAGTAATAACTTTAAAAGGATGCATTTAAAATGTGTATGTACTTTAAAACAAGGCGTAGTGTAGTAGTGTATTTATCGAACGCAGAAAATGGTTACAAAACTCAACAGCAACAGAAACGATATTTAATAATCGAAACGAGATAAAAAAAAAAAAAATAGGCGGCGCAACAGGCGGTAGACACCCAAGTCCTAACTTCTCGCAACCATTCGTTTTGCGTGGGAAGGGACCTACAATTTTATGTCCGAACGGCTGAATTGAGAAGCTTTTTCGGGACAGTCATACTCTCGGATGTTTGTCAGACGTTCGCGAGAGGTGGCGCAGTAGAAAAAACCTTATGATGTAATTTGTGTTTTTCCGGGGATCGAACCTGGGATCCCTCGCACAGTAGTCCAGCACACTAACCACTGCGCTACTGCGCCCACGAAAACGAGATACAAACTGAAATAAATAAAAGGGTGTATCCCGAAAATGCAAGTTTCTAGTACCTAATGTAGACCCTTATAAAAATATTGACAGAAATTGAAGCGTGAATCGTTGTTTCCCTATTCATCACAAATAATCTTAAAAATATAAGGATGCAAAAAAATAAAAGAACAGATAGCAGGAGTTCTCAATGAGGTTAAGAATTTTCCACTATCAATCAAAAATTATAACATTTCAGCTACTAACGGGAAAATCTTGGATGCGATTTCCGAATAAGTTTTGTATACAAAATGTAAACGATACCTCAATTCTTACCTACTGCTGGATACAATCGTTTTATTTGGTGTTTAATGGTTAAATATAACCACGTTCAAATGTGAAGTTAATTATCTAAAATCTATTCGTTTCTATATATTTCTCAATTTCTTTTGAAACTAGAGTATTCTTAAGTTGCTTGACGACTTAATATTGTCTTTTTCCATGAGCCATATTAGTGATGGTAGGGGATTTTCTTGAAGTTGGTTGTTGACATGCGCCCATCTTGTGAGTTGTTGGAGCACAATCATATATTATCTGTTAGCGATGCCCTGTTAGACACTCTCGAATTAGCAACTTGTACGTGTTTTGTAAAAAAAAAGCTCACAATCTAAAACTCCCTTTCTGCTCGCTGCGATAAAAGTAAGACTCCTTTTCCGAAATAAAACGATTGGAGCAGAGAAGATATTTAAGCAAAGCCATTCTAATGGAACTTTGTCTACTTACTTTTTTGTTTACAAGCGTTTTGCAGACCCAAGAAACTATACCATGTTCGATGTTCACATTTAATATGTCACATACTCTGTAAGTCGACCCATATTCCATAACCTGATTATTACTTTTTTTTTAAATCATGGCTGTTGAATTAGGCTTAGATCCAGCTGCTCCTCCTTCTGGAATAGCCTCTGGTTGCCAGAGGCAAACTTTTTGTTATATAAGTTATCAATGATTTGAGCGACACCTCCTTGCTCGCAATATCTCAATGCGTCATCGGAATCTAGGAGTTGTGTGCCTGCAAAACGGGTATGGTATAACTCGCGGTTGTTTTCTTGCATTTTGTTATTTCGCTGCGATCATTTCTCATTTTATTATTTCGCATATCAACAACTTGCATTTTGTTACTTCGCAGTTTTTATTTGGCAAAATTTCAATTAGCCTTGTAATTATTTCGCCATAAGATATTTCGCATTTATTATTTCGCAATAACTTACTTTGATTTACTTATTTTCTCATTGTTTTATTTCGCGTTTCCTTATTTCGCTTTATTTTATTTGGCAAATAATATAATTTTCGCGCGAAATTTCTTAACATGTGATAGGTAAAATGAAAGCCAAACAAATTAGAAAACCAAAACTGCTGTACCTAACCTACCATGTTGCTTAACAAAAATTAACAAAGTTTTTGATTTCATTGACAAACATTTTATTAACCTAAAATTAAACTCAAACACAAGGCAAAATGGAATTAGAAAAAAAAACTTTTCGACAATAAGATAATAAATATTTAAACATTTTCAAAAAGATTTACATACATACAGTGACGGCAAAAACATTCCGGATTTTTTCTATAATATTTTCCTTATATTAAGTATATTGTAAAGGTATTCTATTTTAAAGCTAACTATAAAAGTTTCTAATGGAATTCTTCAAATTATTAATTGTATTAAGTTAAAGGATTTCTCCTTGATGTTAAGAAAAATATTACATATATCAAGAAAAAATCCGGAATGCTTTTGCCCGTCACTGTACATACATATTTCATAGTGCGTTCGCTTTACATTGCTTCAGGAGGCAATCACACAAGCTTATTCTAGTCTCGAATTTAATTTTACTGAAGCTCAAAATTGCGAAATTTGTGCGAAGAATATATCTAGGCATTGTGAACTATATCTAAAGGCGAAACTTATTATTAGTAGGTATACCTCGATTAGTATCTAAGGCGCAAGAACACTGCATATAAAACCAGTGAAATTGACAAAAAAATGCATGCTAATAAATAAACAAGCGGTTAAATAGCATGGCGCGAAATAACGTTTTGCAAGATAAGCAAAAGCAAAAACACCAAAAGCCACTTGAAAGAAGAGCGAAACATAGAAATGCTAAGAAGTAATGCGACTTAATCTAACAGCGAGATGAACGCAAGACGAAATAACAATTTGCAACAAGAGTTTTGCGAAATAAAGGAAATATATGTATCTAGACAGTCGCGAGATAATAGTTTGCGAAATAAAAACAGCGAATTGATAGGCACCCCTGCAAAACACTGAGGATCACGTCTCGTCCTACTTCCTTCTCTGGGATGGTGGCCCTTCCCTTCGCCTTTATGGAGACTTCCTCGATGGGAACAGCTTGAGTAAGTTTCACAGTTGTGCACGGTATTGGCAAACTCATTTGATTTCTGGTTCTTGAAGTCGATTTAAGTGATTTTGGTGATATCCTTGCAATATCTGTTTCATGTAGCATTTTGTCTGATTAAGAGTATGCCGAGTAATTATCCCATATATAATATTCAGACTGGTCCACAAAGAGATTGCTTATAGGCGAGTGACTACATTTGCATCTAACGGTAGCGATAGCGGTATCAGAATACTGCTCTCTTAGCATCGTTTCAGCATATTAATCGAGGGGGATTTTAATACCAAGACCCAACAAACGAATATATAGATTAAAAAAAAAACACTCGCACTGATTATAAATGCTGCATTTAAGTTAACCTCATATCATCCAATATCGATGCTACCAATGTTGTACAAGATAGTCATTCGAAAAAAATGCTGATAAAACGTCAGCAAAAAATTATTGATGAATCGCAATTTATTTAGCAATACTCACTCTAAAATAATTTCGACGGAACGAACCGTCCCATAGAATCCATCGCCGTAGTCCGCAATTGGAATATTTAAAACCATTTGCAATTCATTAAATTGGAAAATATCCACAAAATTAGTTTGGTTGAACTGAAATCTGCAGCCAGTGCCGTAGCCAGGATTTTGTTTCGGGGGGGGGGCTTGCTTCCAAATCTTACGAGTAATTCTTTAAACAAAACAACTATATAATATATATTCCAATTCATTGATTCTTATTAGTTTTTAAATTGTATGTACCTAAACGAACATACACTGGTGGGCATAAGTATTTTGACAAAACTAAAGTTAATTCTATTCATAATTTGAACTTACTTACATACTTAAGGTGGCGCTACAGTCCGGGGTGGACCTGGGCCTCAACCAACAAGCGTCTCCAGCCAGCACGATCTTTGGCCAGCTGTCTCCAGTTTCGCACGCTAAGTTGGTTGAGGTCCCCTTCCACTTGCGTGCGCCACCTGAGTCGCGGTCTTCCTCTATTGCGCCGTCCCTCGGGTGTGGATTCGAAGATCTTCCGGGCCGGAGCATTCACGTCTATTCGCTCTACATGACCCAGTCACCGCAGTCGTTGGACCTTCACTCTTCTGGCTAGGTCGATGTCGCTGTACAGCCCGTACAGTTCGTCGTTGTATCTCCTCCTCCATTCACCGTCTATGCAGACGGGACCGAAAATTACTCGAAGAATTTTCCTCTCGAAGCAACCAAGAGTAAGCTCATCCACTTTTGATAGAGTCCATGCCTCTGTACCATAAAGTAGGACTGGGATGATTAAGGTGTTATAAAGGGTCACTTTAGTTGTTCGAGAGTGGGCTTTGCTACTCAATTGCTTTCTTAGCCCAACGAAACAGCGATTGGCAAGAGTTATTCTTCGTTTAATCTCAGCGTTGATGTCATTGTCTGAGTTCATAGCGGAGCCTAGGTAGACAAAGTCCTATACCACCTCAAAGTTATATCTGTCTATAGTGACATTCTGTCCAAGACGTCTGTGTTGGTTGTCCTTTCTTGATGACAGCATATACTTTGTCTTGCCTTCATTGACCGCCAAACCCATCTTCGCCGCATCCGTCTCAATGCTCACGAACGCGCCAGTTACATCACGCTGCGTTCTGCCGATTGTGTCGATGTCGTCGGCGTAGGCGAGTAGGTGGACGGACTTTTGAAAGAAAGTGCCTCTGGTGTTAGCGTTTGAGTTTTGCACTATTCTTTCAAGAACAGCGTTGAAGAAGTCACATGACAGCGCATCGCCCTCTCTAAATCATTTTTTGACATCGAAGGTCTCGGTGAGTTCTTTACCGACCTTGATGGAGCAGCGTGCATTCTCAATTGTCATCCTGCACAGACGTACGAGTTTGGCAGGGATGCCAAAACTAG
This sequence comes from Cheilosia scutellata, assembly GCA_955612985.1. Classification (NCBI taxonomy): domain Eukaryota; kingdom Metazoa; phylum Arthropoda; class Insecta; order Diptera; family Syrphidae; genus Cheilosia; species Cheilosia scutellata. The sequence continues at coordinate 73,610,046 of OY015313.1, read as the reverse complement.
ACATTGCTCTGTATTGTCGTCTCTATAAATGCTGTCATAGGCGGCCTTGAAATCAATGAAAAGATGGTGGGTATCGATTTGGACTTCCTGGGTTTTTTCCAAGATCTGCCGCAGTGTGAATATTTGGTCGATGGTAGACTTTCCTGGCCTGAAGCCACACTGATAGGGACCAATCAGGTTGTTGGCGAAAGGCTTCAGGCGTTCACACAACACGACAGATAAGATCTTGTAGGCGATGTTAAGAAGACTAATACCTCTGTAGTTGGCGCTGTTCAGAGGGTCTCTTTTCTTGAATGTTGAGGTTCCATTCATCGGGCATACTTTCTTCCGACCATATTTTACAGATGAGTTGGTGCATGCTCCTAACCAAGTCATCGCCTGCCGCTTTGAATAGCTCGGCGGTTAGGCCATCTGCTCCAGCGGCTTTGTTAGACTTAAGCTTAGATACAGCTATCTTCACTTCGTCCAGGTCGGGTGGGCGGAATTGTTGGTCTTCATCGTCCAGGTTGAATGGCTCATGGGATTTAGTTCGTTATCGCCGTTAAACAGTCTGCAGAAGTAGTTCTTCCATATCCTCAGCATCGACAGCGATTCTACTATGATGTTCCCTTGTTCGTCCGTGCAGGCTTCGGTTCGGGCTCTGTAGCCTTGGCAGGTTCTTTAAAACTGAGAACTGAACTGGAAACTTATGGGAATTCCATCAACTTCAGTTTCAGTTAAACGCTTCAATTTTTGTATTTAGACATTCAGTTTAACTGAAAGCTTAACTGATAGCTCAACTGAAACTGAAATGATCGTCTAATTGGGGCTCAAAACATATTTTATGCTGTTGAAATGAAATATGTTTTGTTATTGTTATTTTGTTATCAAACTTTTTACAGATTTTTTGTTTTTTTAGAGTTATTTGAAGACATTAAAGAAAATTTAAAGGCCATCTGTATATGGAGCTCTAATTAGGGTTAACAATATTAATTGCCTGCCAATGTTTTTCAATTTTATTCTACACATAGGAACACATTATAAAACACTCATTATTCAATTCATTGCAACTCAATTCTCGTTCAACTACTGCAAAATCCCCACTCCGACTTTGTCCAATACTTATATCCCTAGAAAACACAAAAGAGAAGATTTTGTTCAATGACCCAGTTTGTTCACCAACAAAAGTATCTGAATTAATTGAACAGCAATTATCAGGTTCTGAATAAACATCCTATATATAGGTATGTCCGACTTCACCGCTGTATTTTATTTAATCAATTTTAATTTAACTTCTTCAAGACCACCCATCATTCCCTTGCAATAACCAAAATAACAACAAAACAAATATGTATACAAAATATGTACACAAAAAATGCATGTGTTTGTATGTACCTACATTGAAACTAAACACTTTCGTCAGATTATTCTCCATTCACCCGTGAACTCTGATATGGTTATGCGTCAAGTTCAAGGCGCCTGACATATATAAGATAAACAAACTCGACCCGTCAGTCAGGTTAAAAATGAACCCCTTCACACCTTTGCTGCATTGCTGATTTCTACGAAGAAATCACACTATGTATCTCATCGAATTCTTAATATAAATACTGCGCCAAATTTTCGCTCATCTCAGCAGTATTTAAACTAGACTTCGTTAAGTGACAATGACGTTACTGAAATTTTGTTGCCTAGTCATAGTGTTTGGCGCAGTAGCAGCCACCAAGTCAGCAGACCGAGATCAGGAGGATCTGCGCAAGCACTTGGGAGAGATTGGGGCCATTGTCGACAATGCACAAAATCCTTGTGGGAATTTTCCCAAGTATGCGTGCGGTCACTTCCATAACGTCTCCGGCGGGAAGCAGTATCCCAATGACAGGGTGTATCTATCAGAGATCGCTGACGATCTAAGCAAATTGACGGATATAAAGCTTCAAGCCACGCAGAAGGCAAAGGACTTCCTTGAATCATGCCAGAAACACCAGATCCCAAAGAACATACTAAAGAAAGTTGATGTCTTCAAAAATCCGGCAGACTTTAAATTAGCAAAGGCACTTGGCATACTGAAGGCTTCTGGTATCGATGCGATCATTAAAACAAACATTAATGTGCTGGATGCCAACAAGTTTCGCCTGATTATCTCTCTTGACCAGGACCTTTTCCTTTCAAATGTTTTCAATGAGAGAAACATAAAGAAAAACTTGGAACAGCTGGATGTGCCCGCTGCCGAACGAGCCGATGCAGAGAAGAAGATAAATGCTTTCATTAAGAAGGGACAGTCTATTCTAACGAGTTCCAAGGATACACCCGTCGTTGGTAATGATGTACATGCTCTTAAGAATTTCGATTGGGATGAGTATCTAGGAGAATTGAAGAAATTTCCTAAACTCAGTCACGCTTCCATTGAATACGTGCTCGAGGATGTCGTGAATCTTCAAGAGATCATTAACCTAGCTAACGAGACCGATGTGGAAATCTTACGATTGATGACAGCTATGGAGTTTATGGCCGAAGTCATCGATACCGGCTGTGATGTGGTTGTAGACCACTTTAGGATGCCAATATTTGCTGAATTCTATCGTTTGTATTTCAAAGATGCAGATAAGGCCTTTCACTTGGACATCATCAAGGAGTTTGAAAAGTCGCATAGTTCTATCAAGTCAAAGGTAGAAGGTCATAATGCGGGTGTCCTCAACCTATTGAAGGAGAAAAGAAAAATAATTGAGAGCATGGGGCAAATTTTAGATGCTCATCGCATTGACGATAATTACAAGGATATACATATAGAAAAGGACAACTTCTTTCAGAATTATCTAGTTCTGGCGAAACACAACATCCAGAAATACCTGTCGAAAGGAAGTTCCAAAGACGATCTTGCCGAAGAGTATCTGTTGAATATCTTGAATCCAGTAAACCGAATGAAGCCAGCCTTCTATCACTTCGCCTCTCAAGGGCTCTATCTCTGGGAGCTGTTCTTCCGGGAAAATCGCCCCAAGTACTCCTACGATGACCTGCGCGACTGCCTTGAGGCGCAGCAAGAAAAATACAAGCTGTTCGAGTTCAACGACTTGGACTACTTTGACTATGTGGAGAAATTTGCAGGAATGAAGCAGACCTATCTTGACTACAAGCGCTACTGGGATCATGAGTATGATTCCGGTCACAAATTGCAGGCGGTTTTCAAAGAATTCAACCTGACCAGCGATCAGGCTTTCTTCCTAAATCTAGCACAGAGGGAATGCGCTCACATAAATGACGGAAAGAATGTTATATTCAGGATAATGCTTAATCTGGAAGATGTCAGTAAGGCATTTAGCTGTCCCACTGATACCAATTTAAATATCGCGGAGAAGTGTTCAGCTTGGTAAGCAGTGACTGAGGAGACACACACGGTGCTAGTATTAGAGATATTGTAAGGCATTCTTTGTATTTAATTTTATTATATTTAGTTTTAAAGTGTATCTACGTCAGAAAAATAAACCTAACAGGTTAGTAATGGAACCAAATTTGATTTGAATATAAATCTCTTTGTGGGGTATCTTGTCGTTTTATGTCGATGTGATGGGATGAGATTAACCAGTTTTTAAATTCACAAACAATTGGCGCCTACGTTTTATTAATAATGTAGGATACAATTAATTTAAGAAGTAAATTCTATTTCGACTTGTTTGGTTTATGAATTATTTTGTGGCTATTATGAAGGCTCTGACTCATGAATTTATTTTAAGGGATCGCGTAAATTCTCGTTGCTATATTCAGTCAAGTTACTGTTTTTGAAAAGAAATATAATAATAGAATTAAAAAAAACTCAGAAACAAAAATCTAGAACGTAAAATCCTGAACGACCAAACTCCAGAATTTGTATGAATTTTTGAGACTGATTACAATTATTGTATCCATTGATTGGGCAGTGGGGGAGGAGTATTTCTCTTCACTGAAGCAATTCCTCTTGTTCCATGCGGCAGCGGACGAACTCATTAGACCGGTGGCACCTACTGCTCCAGTCACGCCGATCTATTTAGTGACATAATAGCTGTTTAGACATATTCGTATCCCATATCTATAGAGATCTCCATTAATATGCCATCAGGGTATGGATATACCTAGGTTAAACAAAAAATGGGTGAACTTTTATCTTTCCGAGTACGGATAGTTTTAAGGGGTGGGAGGATGTTATAGATGCCACACTCAGTAAAACCAGCAATAATACGAAAGTAGAAAATTGGAGAGTATCCAACCTGAAATCCTTTTCAGACCACAGCTGGATACTCTTCGATGTGGATCACGAAATTGAGAAACCAAAACCTTTCAGAAACCCCAAAAAAAATCCACTGCCCAAAGTTTGCCCAGGTTATAAAAAACAAACTTCATAATCCACCAACCCCGATGATCACCTCGACCACAGAACTCGGCACTAAAGTGAAGGCTTTCGAAAAAACTTTCAGTTTCAGTACAGCTTATAAAGTCTCGTGTCCGGTAAAATTCAGCAAAAAATCCTCCCTCCGTGGTGGAATAGCGAACTATCTAGTCTCAGAAAGATGACTAGAGAGACCTTTAATATCTGCCACAGGTGTAAATACTGGGGGTCTAGCACGTAACTTGATACAATCGAGTTCAGTCGAAACAATCGAGCTCTGGCAGCACCTAATTTGTCTCAATCGAGGATAATCAATCGAGAATAATCGATTGAGACAAATTAGGTGCTGCCAGAGCTCGATTGTATCGACTGAACTCGATTGTATCAAGTTACGTGCTAGACCCCCTGGCAGCCCTACCGAGACTGTCTTAAAATATACAAACAATCTATCAGAGTGTCCAAAATAATATCCATTATCACAGAGGAATAAATTTCCTGGGCCATAAACAGTTTTGCCCAATACAAATCGCCTGGCCTTACCGGCATTTTGCCCATAATGCTACAGAATTGTCAAGACATAAAGGGTATTCATGCAACGTCGTAAGTTTACCATTTGCGTAAAATGGTAAGTTTACGACAAACGTTTCATGAACGCCCCAATTTGCTGTTTGTGGTAAATGAAATTAAGAAAACAAGTTTTAAAAGAGATTAAATAACGAAATTTACAATACCAATATTTTTGCGGCGAACGAAAACTCCCTTTGTTTGGAATTGTATATTTCGTTATTTAATCTCTTTTAAAACTTGTTTTCTTAATACAATTTGATGGACTATCTAATTATCCTACACTTGGAATAGTAAAATGTGCAATTTCTATTTATAAATGCATGCAAAGTATTTTTTTCTGATTTCGCGCCTTTATTTCAAATGTGAAATGTCACAATAACCTCGTCGTAAGTTTACCATCTCGGTTTTCCACACAAATTCGCGTAGTAAGTTTACCACCTCGTCGTAAATGATTTTCCATACAAATTTTGACAGTTCATTTACCACGTCGTAAACTTACGACGTTTACGACGAGTTTACGACGTTGCATGAATACCCCTATAATAAAGGTATTCATGCAACGTCGTAAGTTTACCATTTGCGTAAAATGGCAAGTTTACGACAGTTCCATGAACGCCCCAATTTGCTGTTTGTGGTAAATGGTGGTAAACCAATCAGCTGTTTCACATGAAAGGGAACGAACGAATTGATAAAATGCGAACAAACCACTTTTTATACAATTATAAAGAGAAAATTGCACATTTTACTATTCCAAGTCTAGGATAATTAGTTTTTCCATCAAATTGTATTAAGAAAACAAGTTTTAAAAGGGTTTAAATAACGAAATTTACAATACCAATCTTTTTGCCGCGAACGAAAACTCCCTTTGTTTGGAATTGGAAATTTCGTTATTTAAACCCTTTTAAAACTTATTTTCTTAATACAATTTGATGGAAAAACTAATTATCCTACACTTGGGTTGGAATAGTAAAATGTGCCTTTATTTCAAGTGTGAAATGTCACAATAACCTCGTCATAAGTTTATCATCTCGGTTTTCCACACAAATTCGCGTAGTATAAGTTTACCATCTCGTCATAAATGATTTTCCATACAAATTTTGACAGTTCATTTACCACGTCGTAAACTTACGAGGTTTACGACGAATTTACGACGTTGCATGAATACCCCTAGTAATTCCATGGTTTAAATCCATTTTCAGGAACTGTATACTCAACAACCACGTACCAGCGATGCCACTTCTAAAAAATTGTCTGGAGTAGAATTGCCTAAAAAAGTGGAGTAGATAGGAAAAAACGGGAGTAGACTTTCAGAAAGCATCAATGTACATACCTTTTTCAAGGTAGAACGCCGAAATGTTTGCATTTTGCGAATATAATGATATAGGGCATGGCTCGGGACTAAGCCCCCAAACTATTCTATCCTATAACTAAAACCAATATTTCATACATGGTTAGGTTCGGTTGAAATTGCTGCCGACAAAAGGCCGATACATTTAGACCATTATATGCCCAAAACACATGTGCAGAAATTCTGAATGCTTCACTGCATGCAGTACTGCAGATGAAACACATGTGCAGAATTCAATTTGCAGCGGTTGCTGTCAATGAGGGGAAAAATATGTGAGTGAAACAAAGACGACAAATAATTCCCGTCTCTCTTTTGCTCGTATGCATCAGTAGCTGAATTTAAAAATTCGATGCTGCCAAGTCTACTTAATTTAATTCACTGCGTTGCTATGCAGTGGATTTAGAAATAGAGACATGTTGCAGTGCTGCGGTGGATGCAGAATTTACATTTGTTTCACCACATAAGAACATGTGTATTCTAATCCTGCTGCGCAGTGAATTCTGCACGTGTGTTTTGGGCAATAAGGTACCGTCTTCTGAGACCACATAAATCTAGAAGAAGTTTCGTCCTCGTTGAACCAGTTTGAACTTTATTGTAGGGTGAAAACTGCAAGTCCTCGTAAGGTACTCTTGGTTTAACATTAAGAGCCCAAAAGATATATTAATTTTATATTGGATCTGCTAATGTTTCGAATTTTGTCTACGCTCCGAGTTATTTTTTATCTGATCATTATGTTTTCTACCTACAAATTCGCCATACATAGTTTTACCTGGGGCTACCAGTTTTCCAGATAAATTCCAATAAATTAATCCATAAAGTGGCTACATACTACTTACTTGTCATTAATGGCCTAAAAAACATTTTAGAAAATTGTGAAATATTTTTTATTAAACAAAATAAAGAAATGGATTACAAATTTGAAATTGGAGTAGATAATGGGAAATTAGAAATAAGTGAAGTAGGGAGTAGATTTCTGAAATTTGTGAAAATGTGAAGTAGATCTACTCCAATTGGAGTAAAGTGTCATCGCTGCCACGTACCCCTTTCATGGAGACGAGTAAGAGTGATTTTCATTCCAAAGGCAGGCAGATGCGGGCACGAAAGCGCGAAAGATTTCAGACCAATCAGCTTGTACTCCTTTGTATTAAAAACCCTCGAACGAATAGACAACCATCTGCGTAGTAATATAGAAACATCACTATCCATTATCCAAGTCTCACCACGCATATCTCAAAGGAATATCGACAGAGGCGGCTCTTCACGAACAATCGAAAACTCAATACACTATAAAGAATATACCTTAACGACCTTTCTAGATATAGAAGGGGCCTTTAACAATGTACATACTGAAGCGATATCCTAAGTCCTTAACGGAATTAGGGATAGAGAACTATCTTAGTCTTTGGATTGTTTCTATATGCTTCATACCAGGATCATTCAGACAACACTAGGAAATAGCAACATAACCAAATACGCCAGCAGACATTATTTCTAATCGAAATGGAAATAAACACGATTCGACCTTATTTCCTTCGACTTTATTTCACGGCACCGTAAAGATATTCCCAGGCTAACAGCGATTACCACAGATCACTGGCCTATAGGGGACCATGCAGACAGATTAGGCATCCCACATAACACACACTGTCGCAGTTGTAAAAACGCAACCGAAAAACAAGTAAAAGTGTTATCATCGTCCTGGCGTATTAGTTCGCAAAAAATGTCAGTTCGATTTAAAATGTTTTTTGTTATTTCCTAGTGTTGCTATAGAGATTATAAAATGTCTAGTATTGCTATAGAGTATAGAGATTAAAAAAAGTGTGTAAATTTATATAAATATTCCACTTTTCAGAGTAAGTGGAATATTTTTGAGAGAAGCTGATGGTCACGCTGGGAATGTAGCCATTGGGTCCATACGCTGACGTAAAAATGACGTCAGTGCTACATACCTACGTATGTGGCTTGCTACATGCAGTATACTGGCATCTTTAATCAGATCCTGGAAAAAACCCAAGAAGTCCAAATCGATTTGGACATGTCTAGTTTTGGGATCCCTGCACAACTCGTTCGTTGGTGTAGGATGACGATGAACAGGCTCTTTGCTGCATCAATGTAATTAACGACATTACCGAAACCTTTGATGTCAAAAGAGGACTGACATGGAGACGCGCTTGTTGTTAAGGTAGAAAACAGAGAGCTGTCACTAATACGTTTGCTAGTATCGAAACGGAAGTGGCTAAAATGGGTTTAGCGATCAACGAGGGCAAAACCAATTATCTATATATATGCTGACAACAAGATGCGAATGGGATAGCCAACATCGAAGCATCGGATACAGTTCAGAAAAGATATCAAACTTGACTGAATGCATCCAGATGATCTATTACTAAACTACATTATTATATGATAGTTATATCTGTTCTGTTCTTTAAGATATAGCTGTCTCTTAAATTGTTCCTTTTAGTATCTCAACTGAATTAATTGCATCCATAAAATTGTTCGCATAAGGTACACGTTTTGTTAATCTCATTCATTTAATTTTATTCAATAAAGTTATTAATACAAATTGTACCAATCGTTGCACTTTAATAGATACAACGTCACAATCTAAAGCTATAATTTGATGCAGTTAGGGACTTTGTCTACTTCGGTACTGCTATAAATTCTGACATTAATACCTCAGAACAAATTACTCGAAGAAGAGTTCTTCCCAATCGCGCGCTGGTTCTTTGTCTTAGAAGGCAATTGAGTTATAGAGGCCTATCCCGAACAAATAGGGACATTCCGTATATAAAACCATCATCCCAGTCCGGCTTGGAAGCTACGACTAGAGAAAATTTCTTCGTAAAATAATTTTCAGTTGACGGACCTTGGAGGAGAAGATTTAATTATACGAGCTGTACAGCGACATCGACGTGGTCAAAATATTGCACCATCAGTCGTCTAAGATGACAAATATGCACATATGGGCAACTGTACCATAGCTGCACCAGTAACATGGTTTCACAGTGGAATTGTAATAACATGACACAATTATTTCTGTTGCGAGAGCTGGCAGCACTTAAAAAACACCAGCGCCACCACAACTATCACTGCCGGCCATAGCAGAGACCACCGCGACCATCTTTTTTATCATCGACCATCTTTTTTATCATCGACCATCTTTTTTATCATCGGCCATCTTTTTTGATCAGCGGTCATCCTTTGGAGATTGGCGATCGGCATTTTTTGGTATTCTTTTCACAATTTTGTACTAAGTCAAACTTAGAAAATTAAAATTAAAATTATACCTAAATAAAATAAAACAAAAAGAAAACATTTAACAAAAATTTGATAAGTGAAAACGAAATGTAAGTGAATTATAAATAGCTATTAAAATTATTCATACTAATCAATAAAAATTTAGATTTTAGTTCTTGGCAAAGTTTAGCTTTTATTTCGTCCAAGAGCTCTGTTCCCTGGCGGACAAAAACGCCAGAGGGAACATTCTAAAATATTTCGTTATTTTCGTCAGCGCAACTGCGCAAAAGGAAAAGGTTTAACGTCAGCGCAAAGGCATCATCATCCCCGCAAGTGCGCACAAATCTCCACCAACGAACTTCCACCATCGGCGCAACAGCATCCTCATCACCGCAAGTGCGCACAAAATCTCCATCACCAGCACAACAGCATCACCTCAAGCAAGGGCGCAACAGTATCATCGTTACATAAGCTTCCACAATCGGCGCAACAGCATCCTCGTCACCGCAAGTGCGCACAAAATCTCCAAATCTCAAGAAGCAGTAGCACCACAGCGCAACAGCATCGCCTCAAGCAAGAGCCCATAGAAACCTCAACAAAACTCCAGCATAACCATCATCAGCCTCAAATCTGCCTAGGGAACACGCGGTAAGTCCTATAAATATTCTTACTACCTTTTCCTACCTCGCTCGAAACCCATAACCTCTACCTCTGTCATAAAGTGCATGCACCGGCAACATGCCATTTAATTGCAAGGCATGCAATAATGCCGACACTGAAGAGATGGTTCAGTGCGACGACTGTGACCAGTGGTTTCACTTTACGTGTGCTGGTGTAAACAGTGATATTAACCACCACGACTGGAGCTGTAATTCATGTTATACCTCGAAATCAATTCCGCAAAACGAACTAGCCACAGTCGCCTCAATCGAACCACCTCCAGCACAAGCTTCGCCTCTTATAACTCGCAATGTTCAGCAGATAACAACGTCTTCAGCGAATTATACTCAACATTCCGCACCCATCCTGCATACCATGGTTCTACCTTCTCAGACAGATCCAAATAAAAACCTAGTAGCTACATCGACATCTAAGGAACCACCCATACCATATATCTCCTCTCTCTCTATTCAACCAGATCCCAATAGACCCTCCACAACAGTGTCGAGCTTCAAAGAACCGCACTTGTTCCGCACTCCGATAGCTACACATTTACAGGCAAACAAATTAACCATGTGTACCTCGCACCAAACCCCTCAACATACATATTTACAAACTTCCGCCGCACCCTTGAGTACTAACACAGCTATATCGAAGTCGTTGCAAATAGACCCATTAGTATCCGGGACCAAAATTATGTCAAAGAAAGCCTTGCTCTTACTTCAACGAATGGAAGAAGAAAAACGGTTAGCGGAACAACGTGACAAAGAATTTCTCGCACGTACATATGCTATATTGCAGGAAATAGAACTGGAAGCCACCGACAGTGAAGATGATGATACACCGCAATGTAGCAACTCAATTTTTGTACCCCATTCGTCGAAAAGCAACCTAAACAATATCTCTTTCTGCAACTTAAACAGTAACCCTTCAATCCGAGTTAATAGCACATTCCCAAATGCATCCACATCAGCCCACAATGCTTCTCAATGTGACATGCACACAGCTAACCCATTCATACCCGACGTGTCCTCCTTAAGTCTGCATATGCCCAGCAAGCAGCAACTGGCAGCTAGACAGTTAATGTCGAAGGAGCAGGTGACCTTTAGTGGCCGACCGGAAGAATGGCCGCTATTTATCAGCTGGTTTAACAGCTCCACGGTTTCATGTGGTTACACCAACACCGACAATTTGCGACGACTGCAAAGTTGCCTGAAGGGTGACGCCATGGAAGCTGTTAGATGCAGACTGATGATTCCCGAACAAGTGCCAGGAGTTATCACAACACTCCAAATGTTGTATGGGCGACCAGAAACTATTATTAACAACCTTATTGAAAAAATTCGAAGGGAGCCACCACCACGCACTGAAAAACTGCAATCGATTATCAATTTTTCACTCTCAGTGCAAAATATGTGTGCTGTTATGGAAGCGACGGGACTACATAGTCATTTATCTAATCCATGTCTGCTGCAAGAATTAACTGAAAAACTCCCAGCTTCAATTCGACTGAATTGGGGAAGCTATCGTAAGTGTGTGGCCGCAGTCAATCTCTCGGTCTTTAGTGCTTGGCTGACAGACATTGCTTGTTCGGCCGCTGAGGTCACTCCAGTTAACATATTGAGCTCCGCGCAATCGAACCGGGAAAGAAAAATATCAAGAGCATCGCTAAATGTGCATCAGACACAGAATCGTCAGGAGTCAAACAGGCGAAAATGTCTACTCTGTCCTTCGGATTGTCAAACGATTGACCACTGCCAACAGTTTATAAGGATGAATTTAAATGATAAGTGGGAAACGGTAAAGAGGCATATGCTTTGCCGGACGTGTCTTCGACAACATGGGAGAAATCGCTGTTATCAGGTACGAGAATGCGGTGTTGACGGTTGCAGGTACAAACACCATCGCTTGCTGCATAAGACAAGGCAAGAGCCCACTGTTGTCCCAACGTCCGCAGATTCTGCAGTAACTCCAACTCCCACAGATTCAGAAGCTTCAACTTCAGCACATGCTTACGTTTGTCATCAATCTGAATACGGAAATGGTATCCTATTCCGTATAGTTCCAGTCACCTTATACAATGGCACTAGGCAAACGAATACCTACGCATTTCTCGATGACGGATCATCAGTATCGCTGATGGACGAAGACCTGGCGAAGGAGTTAAACGTTGGAGGAGAAGTCCAGCCATTATGTCTCAAATGGACGTCGAACACCCATCGCTCAGAAAACAACTCTAAAATCGTAAGCCTACAGATATCGTCAATCGGTTCTAACAAAAAGTACAACTTGTCAAACATACGCACCATCCGGTCACTCGATCTTCCCAAACAAACAATTAATGCGAAAGAATTAATAAAACGATACGAATACTTAAACCAGATCCCGTTTGATTCATATACGAATGCACGACCTCGTATCTTACTCGGTTTGGACCAGTGGAAACTAAGTATTCCTCTAAAATCACGGGAAGGAAACGAGCATCAACCGGTGGCTGCAAAAACGCGATTGGGATGGACAGTATTTGGGCCGTATACAATGCAGTTACGAAATCGACAGAAACGTTTTAACTTCCACATCTGTGAATGTCAACAAGGCAAAGACGATGAACTAAATACATTGTTTAAGGAATTCGTTGCAAGCGAATCAGCTGTTGTAAAGAGCAGTAAATTACTGCGCTCACACGACGATGAAAAGGCAATTGCAATAATGCAAAACAACACAACCAAGGAAGGTAATAACTATGTGGTTCCATTATTGTGGAAGTGTGAACCGAAACACATGCCCGATAGCCGTTCGATGGCTGAGCGACGATTAATGTGCCTTGAAAAGAGAGCGACTAAAGATCCGCAACTGATTGATATGCTAAATACACAGATAGAAGAGTACGTGCAGAAGCAGTATGCCAGAAAATTGTGTGAAAACGAACTACAACGAGATGTGTCTCCCATTTGGTACCTCCCTATATTTCCAGTCTTTAATCACAACAAACCAAACAAAGTAAGAATAGTCTGGGATGCAGCTGCGGCATTAAACGGTACTTCACTCAACTCTTTGCTACTGTCTGGTCCTGATATTGTACCATCCTTACTCTCTGTATTGTTTCGGTTTAGGGAACGCAAAATAGCGATTTGCGCGGACATCAAAGAGATGTTCCACCAAGTGAAAATAAAGAGCGCAGACCAACACGCGCAAAGATTTCTTTGGCGAAATAAAGCCAGCAAGAAAGTCGAAGAGTATGCGATGCAAGTAATGACCTTTGGATCTACTTGTTCTCCCTTTTGTGCACAGTTTGTGAAGAATACAAATGCAAAAGCGTATGAAAAGATGCATCCAAGAGCGACGAGAGCGATTATCGAGAACCATTACGTGGACGATTATTTGGATAGTGTTGACTCTGAGGCAGAAGCAATTAAACTGATAAGGGAAGTTATTTTCATACACAAACAAGGGGGTTTTGATATACGAAATTTTATGTCGAATTCGCCAAACGTTCTCAGCACATTAAAAGAAAAAGCGGCGAATTGCAAAAAGAGCATAAGCAGTTGGCATATACTTTCCAGTGTGGAAAAAGTTCTCGGCATGTGGTGGTTGCCATCGTCAGATTCCTTTAGCTTTGCTATCAGAGCTCCCACACTGAAATTTGATATTGTCGCTGAAGATGTATGGCCCACTAAAAGAGAAATGCTAAAAGCACTAATGTCGGTTTTTGATCCGTTGGGGCTGATTGCAAACTTTTTGATCTTGCTAAAAATGTTACTGCAGGAAGTTTGGAGTACTGCTATTGGGTGGGATGAAAAGATCCAGCCTCGTCAATTTGAGAAATGGTGCATATGGAAGGGCCTTATACCGGAAATAAAAAATATTGTGGTTGAAAGATCTTATCTAGAGTATCTATACTTTAATCAAGACTCTCGGGTACAATTGCACATATTCGTGGATGCCAGCGAATTGGCTTACTCAGCGGTGGCCTATTTTCGAGTATCAAATGGAGAAAGAATTGAGTGCGTTTTAGTAGCTGCCAAAACAAAAGTAGCTCCTCTAAAAGTTATGTCAATACCGAGACTAGAATTAGAAGCAGCGGTGCTAGGAACAAGGCTAGCAAAGATTATAATAGCAGGACATTCGATCACCGTACACGAGAAATATTTCTGGTCCGATTCTAGAACCTATGTAAGCTGGCTAAATTCGGATCACCGGAAGTACAAACAGTTTGTGGCGCATCGGATTGGGGAATTGGGATTGGGAAACTGAAGCGAGTAATTGGAGGTGGATACCGAGCAAAAGCAACGTCGCAGATGAAGCAACAAAATGGCGCTCCAAGTATGACTTCGGCTCAAATAACCGATGGTATCGGGGACCCAGCTTCTTATATGAACCAAGCGAAAATTGGCCGGGGCCATTTACGCCATCAGAAACTACAAAGGAAGAAATGCGGCATGTGCATCTACACCAAGTCAAACAAATGAGTTCGGTTATCGATGCAACACGATTTAGTCAATGGAAAAGGCTTCTTCGCACTACTGCTCAGGTATTCCGTTTCATTCGTATAGCATCCAGAAGTACACAAGATAAGCAGACTGCAAAACAAATGGCTCCTATAGATTTCGAAAAGGCTGAAAATTATATATTTAGTCTTTGTCAGAACGAAGCCTTCCCAGAAGAAGTTGCTGTGCTTAACAGCCCTATTATGGCTATCAAATATCAATTATTTGATACTTGATAAGATCTATCAATTCATTGATCATTTGGTATTATGAGTATCAATTGATAAATTTTACCCCATTGTGAATACTTATCAAAATATCATTGAGAATGGGTTTTGTTTTGACGTTTGACGTTTCTTATTTGTAGTTGATTTTTGTTTTATGGCTGACGACTAGTTTTCGTTGAATAATGTTAGTTGTTTTTATGAAACAAAAGTCGCTTTTTTCGCAAATCAAAACAACGAACAACACTGTTGATTTGCCAATATTGAAGTTATTCCCAACGCGCTCAGTTGATAGTTTCCTTTTTGCAAATAATTTTAAAATCGCCGCTACTCGTAGTTTAAGTACATTTGGGATGTCTACCGCTGACCTTTCGCTCTATTATTTTACATTAAAAACGAGGATACACATTTTTTAATTTGATGCACCGAATATTTGATACGTATCAACGAGAAATTTGTGGTTGATAGAAAATTTGATGAATATCAACTTTTTTGATAACCGTAATACCAAGTTTATCGATAAAACTATTCACAATAGATCTTAAATCTAATACAATTCACAATTCATCAAAAATGTTGATAGGTTGATAACCATAATACCGATTCATTCATTTTGTTGATACGTATCAATTATTATCAAATATCGTGTTGATATTTGATAGCCATAATAGGGCTGTAAGACAAATAAGAACAAAGAAAATGAAGTTATTTGTGAAATAGAGAAAAACAGTCCGCTTTATACACTGTCACCGTACTTAGACGACAACATGGTATTAAGGTTGAGTGGTCGTATAGATGCAGCGCCTGCAGTACCCTATAGCACGAAAAGACCAATCATCCTACCAAAGAAACATCACGTTACTGAGTTGATTGTAGCCGATTATCACCAGCGCCTTTGTCATCAATATAATGAGACAGTAGTAAATGAACTGCGTCAGCGTTTCTTCATTCCAACACTTCGCGTCTTGCTAAAAACAATCATAAGGAAATGCAAAATTTGTAAGAATGCTAGGAGTCGTCCACAACCACCGTTAATGGGCAGTTTGCCACCAGCTAGATTGAAGCCGTTCACTAAGCCTTTTTCTTATATAGGCATCGACTATTTTGGACCATTGTGCATGGCAATTGGAAGGCGTTCCGAAAAGCGCTGGGGTGTGCTCATTACGTGCTTGACGGTGAGAGCGGTGCACATTGAGCTTGCATCTGCGTTATCTACAGATTCATGTATAATGGCTTTAAATCGCTTCATCGCACGTAGAGGCTGGCCCCTAGAGATCTTTAGCGACAACGGTACCAATTTCCGCGGTGCGAGCAATGAATTAAAAGAAGCAATAAATAACATTGAAGTAACCAAGGTGGCAGAAAGTTTCGTTGGACCGAGTCTTAAATGGAATTTCATTCCGCCTGCCTCGCCACACATGGGAGGAAGTTGGGAGAGGCTAGTTCGTTCGGTAAAGCAAACACTCAGCTGCATTTCCCCGACCAGGAACCCGTCCGATGAACTGTTGCTAACAATGATGACAGAGGTAGAGCGTATAATAAATTCCCGACCCCTTACCTATGTTCCCTTAGGCAGTGAGGACGCAGAGGCATTAACACCTAACCACTTCATCTTGGGATCATCAAGTGGCCATAAGTTCTCAGGAGAACTTAACGACAATGGAGCTGTATTGCGCAAAAATTGGATAACCAGCGAGCAATTCGCAAATCGTTTCTGGCGAAGATGGGTGATTGAATATCTTCCCGATCTCACCAAGCGCACGAAATGGTTTTCTCCGTCCAAACCTATTCAGGAGGGTGATGTCGTCATCGTTATTGACCCAAATAGCCCACGGAATTGCTGGCCAAAAGGAATTGTTTTGAAGGTGATACCGGGTAGAGATGGGGCAATAAGAAGCGCAGTGATAAAAACGTCAAATGGGGTGTACACTAGGCCATCAACGAAGCTCGCTGTTCTAGATGTAGGCTGCCACGATGAAGATGGTAAGCCAGTTGAGGGAACCATCTTACCAGGGGGGGGTGTTGCGAGAGCTGGCAGCACTTAAAAAACACCAGCGCCACCACAACTATCACCGCCGGCCATAGCAGAGACCACCGCGACCATCTTTTTTATCATCGACCATCTTTTTTATCATCGGCCATCTTTTTTGATCAGCGGCCATCCTTTGGAGATTGGCGATCGGCATTTTTTTGGTATTCTTTTCACAATTTTGTACTAAGTCAAACTTAGAAAATTAAAATTAAAATTACCTAAATAAAATAAAACAAAAAGAAAACATTTAACAAAAATTTGATAAGTGAAAACGAAATGTAAGTGAATTATAAATAGCTATTAAAATTATTCATACTAATCAATAAAAATTTAGATTTTAGTTCTTGGCAAAGTTTAGCTTTTATTTCGTCCAAGAGCTCTGTTCCCTGGCGGACAAAAACGCCAGAGGGAACAATTTCACTGCAGCGACAGCACAATGCGATTCGATAATCGTGAAGCAATGGTTCAGAGGGCTAGGGCGTAGGTACCAAAAAATGGAAAAACAGTTGGTCATGCTCATAAATGTATTCCTCAAATTCGAGGAGTCGAATTTCCTACCCGACAAAAGACAGTCGCTTTTTTATCTACATAGGTACCCATAAGATACCGTCGTTTTTTTCTGTATAGATCAAAAGAAAACCCCGCGTATCCAAACCAATTCTCCGGCCCATAGAGATTTCGATTCTATCCCGGAGAAACTAGCCTTAAGTGGCGCACGCAAGTAGATTTCGTTAAATAATTTATATACATACTAGCGGACCCGGCGAACTTCGTCTCACCCCAATTTAACGCCTTCAAATTGGCGTTTTTTTAAACACAGATAGTGGAATCGAAATCAATAGAGAGCGATGTGATAAACAATGTTTTTCGATTTGTTTTCCAGCGCAAGAACAAACAACGAACACGGTTTGCCAAAACGCGAACAGGCAACGTACAGCTGTAAATTATACGGTGGAGTTCCTGGCATATCAAGCGAGTTCAAAAATTTCGTCGGATAGTTAGTCGCTTCAACCTCGTCGGACACGCTGTCAACGGATTTGTACGAATGCAGTTCTCCAGCGATTTGACTTTGAATAATGAAATTCAAGCTATCGACGTCCTTATTCTTCGTTGCTATAATTTTGTCCGTTCACTAATCCAATCGAGATTTTTATAATTTTATGCAATTCCGGAGAACACTTTGATGATGAGTTCCTCCTTCGACGATGTGAACTCGCAAAAAATGTCCGGGAACGATATCAATCCAGTCGAAACATCAACGGGAATTTAGCCATTGCCCATACCGCCAGCAGGTTAACTTCTCCACCCAAAATGCACGCAAAACGTCTTTTATCACAATGAATTTCACAATTATTCGAAATTTTCCAAGCTTCACAACAAATTTTCCGCCTTTACATCATTTTCTATTCGAAAATCCATTCCGGAATAATTGCACAAAAAAACTATTTTCGATTTTTCCGATTTCCCGACATCTCCGGAGGGTTTTCCCAAAATTTTCTTTCGGAAGAACCTTCTCCTGGCTATTACGAACAACTTTAGAAAAAAGTTGAGCCAAATCGGCCCAGTTGTTCTCAAATTTCGATTTTTCCGTTTTCCCGACTTTTCCGGAGGGGTTTCCCAAAATTTTCTTTTAGAAGAACCTTCTCCTGGCAATTACGAACAACTGATAACAAATTTGAGCCAGCCGTTCCCAATTGATGAATTACTATACATTTTTGCCACCATTTATATATATATAGATTTGCATTATTTAGAATGAGAAAGGGTGGTCTAAAATTACTTGCCAGCGCCACCAAATTTTGTGATTTTCTTTTTTTCACGAACCCAACACAATGTTGTGAGTATGAATCATTGTGATCCAAAATAAAGAATTTGTTAATAACTGGACTACAGCGGATCTTAACATATCTATAAACCATCTGATCGAAAAAAATATATATTGTGTGAATATAACCTCAATCGGTTAAATCGTCCAGGAGTTATTACAATATTACACGATCGCTAAGAAACGCACCAACATTTGTATATATATGGAGATTTAAAATGGCTGCCAAATCACACACACGCACAATATGCAGCACCCCAATATCTGAAAAGCGAAATAAAGTGTAATAAAGCTTAACAACAGCTTAAAGAAAGTGACCCATAAGCAGCGCACGTGCCGGATGTGACGGATAAGAGAGGGTTACTTTCTAATTTTCTGTCCGTCGCAGCCGTTGACTGTTGGCAGAGCGTGAGATGAAGCACTTTCAATGGTGGAAATATTTAGATAATGAGAGAAACTGTGAAATGCTGCAGATAACAGTTAAATCAAAATAAGTGTTCAATATTCCAAGTGAGGACTGTTTTCATTTGTTTTTGGAGTTTGAAAACAATTTTGTTTAAAAACCTGTATAAATATGTATGCTATAAAAACGGAATAGGTTTTGTTATTGTTATTTCGTTATCAAACTTCTTTCAGATTATTGGTTTTTAGACCTGTTTCCAGACCCCAAAGAAAACTCAAAGGAGCATCTGTGTTCACTCACTTTTGACGCTTACTGTATCGTCACAAATAAGTGACATGGGTACCTAAATAAATGTTCAAAACGTCTTTTGTAGTATACATATATATATAGCATAAGTAGCACTCAAAAATCTCGTCTTTTCCCCTCTTCAATTAGGTAGTGTGTTTGTAATTCATTTTTCTTCAAGATGGAAGTCAACGATGATAATATCTCCAACTTCAATAGGCTTTACGGGAGCCCACCATTTTCCTTTTCTCGTTAGAGTAGGCAGATATTCATTTCTGTTGGAACTTCATCCAGTCCTTTCTTAACAGAGCTGTATCGGTGTGGTTTGAACGTCATCGGGTTTGTGTCCATCTGACGTCCCCAGGAGGAAATGGTTTGGGGTTAGCGCTTCGTCACTTTTTTCTGACAGTTAATAGTTTTTTTCCACTTCCAGCATCATACTATGGAGTAATTCATCGGATGGGTTACGCGTCGGTGTGACCTCCTTGAGTATTTTCTTCACAGTCAGTGGATCATTCTCTCCCGAGTACCACCCATGTGAGGTGACGACGGTGGGTTGAAGCGCCATTCAGTGGCCGGACTGGAAAACTTTTCGGCGATTTCGGATTGCTGCTGCATAGCCTGCTGAATTTCATTATTAGATGATGAAGTTGCTCATGTGTGTATTGCATAATAAGACAACAGATTGGATGGCCTCGAGTCGAGGTAGTAAAATTGGCCGCTTAACATCATAGTCCGCTTCTGAAGCTCAATCGATTCGTCCATGGCAGCGTAATACTCCGTTTTTTTCAAGTAAGGTGAAAGTTTGTAGCTGGAACTACTCCTATCCAGCGTTTGTTGTTTGTCCGTAGCGTTGTTCTGCCCCGTAAGAACTAATATTTCTTTAACATAGAAATCGAGTTGGGATTGACGATAAAGATACATCCCTGCTTCTTTATATTCTTCTTTCGTGAAAAGGCCCGAACATCGTGGAGGCCCTTTGCTGGAACTACGAATATTGAAAGTAAATCGGAAAACACATACCTGTGATCGAAGCAAACGCATCCAACTTGAAAAGCGAGTAACATCAATGACAGCTTCGGACTTATACGCATGAGGAATGAACGAAAAGATGTGATCCAATTTGCTCTTCGGTTGTTATATTTCCTGCAGTGTCGGCAGGCCATTCACCTTCTGGCAGCAAAAAAAAACATGGGCCGGTAAACCAACGGCTGGATGCTTCGAAAGTTGGGTTTTTTTTTGCCACTTCGTTCCCTCGTCTGCGACATTAATTTTTGTTGGTACATATCTCCAATCCTCCACGTTCGAAGACTCCGAAATTTCGGCAACACGAAAAGTTACAAATTGGCGATAGGTAGATGATTCGCCCGAATCCAACACAGAACCGGTTTAGAAACTGACCAGAACACCTTGCGAGTTACTACCACTAAATGCCCTTTGGTAATGCTTTTGGCAAAGCGAACTCCTAATCTTGCTGCCTCAAGTTCCAAACGTGGTATAGATACCAAATTGATCGGCGATACTCATGTTTTGACTCCCACAAGCCTACACTCAACCTTTCCATTCAGACTGCAACGAAAATAAGCTACTGCTGCGAAGGCGCTTTTGCTCGCGTCCACGAAGCAGCTCGGTAGTAGCTTCACCAAACGTCAAGTCAGTCAAGTAACATCTCGGAATTGCTATCTCCTCGACCCTATCTAATAATCGAATCCACTGGCCCCAACGGAGAGCTTCAGCTTTCCACCTAGGACGTCCTTGTTGCTATCGTTTCGTCCCACGACGTATGTAAAACAATCTGTAGCGGTGCACCACCACATTCCTAGCACCTTGTCTGCATCCATATTGGAACCCATTTTGAAACTGCATTTCTGTCTAGCTGTATCACATCCAAGAGCACTAACTACATCGGATGAGTTGGAGATCCATTTTCCGATATAGATAGTTGTCAACGAAGTCGTTGTCGTTTTTATTTTTCACAAACTGTGCGCAACTTGTCGAACATGTGGCTCCGAATGTCATCACTTCCATGACATATACATCAGGATTCCGTTTCGACTCATTCTGGGTCCAGAGAAAGCGTTGCGAATGTTGATCTTCTTCTTTGATGCGCACTTGATGATACATTTCACGTATATCACCGCACAGTGCTATCCTTTTTTCCTGGAACCGTTGTATCACAGTGACGTCAGCTGGTCGGGCCCCTTCATGAGGACGGAATTTAAGGAGATTCCCTTCACTTTGGCGACAGCATCCTATACTATCCTTCTTTTGCCGGGCTTGTTTGCGTTCACGACTGGGAAAATGGGCAAGTACCAAGTACGTGAATGACTTTGATCCAATTCTGCTTGCGTCAGCTAACGAATATAGTTTTTGGTCTCGTACTCTCCGATTTGTCTTCTCAAATTTTCTTTTAGATCCGGATCACGATCCAATCTTTACTGCAGGCATTGAAAGCGTCGTGGGGCCATTAGAAGACTAATGGGTATATAATAATAATATAAATTTTCGAGAGATATTCGAACCAGACCACCAATGTCGGGTCTATTTTCGTCTCCCTACCACTAAACCTTACCTAGAGAGATTTCTGAATTTCTCCAGAGTTCTTCCCTATCTTCCTTAAATGATACCCGAAATTACCATGACTTGTTAACGCCACCACCCATTTCAATGATCCTCGACTCATGCTTAGAACCTTTCTCTGAGTGGAGCAGGTCGGCCATTGTATTGCCATTTTGGCTTGTCTACATTGTTCCACGGTTGACCACCTTCTCAGGTGTTCTGCCGTGATCCGTTTGTGAATCAGCTGTTCTACCATTCCTCTACCAATGGAAGAGAATGGTTTTGGTACCAGCAACTTTTCAGTTGACTCCTGTTTTGCAAGGGAGTCCGCCTTTTCGTTGCGAAAGAAAAATTAAATAAAATTACGCTCACGCTTATTTATGAGCAACAGAAAATGTACGTATATCAAAAACGTATTGCAGGGTCATTTCAAAACATTAATATTTTGGACCTCGAAATGGACATTTACTAAAATAATCAAATTTAATATTTTTTTGGTTACTCTGTATTTAAGAAACATTATTAAATATTTTAAGCCAATGGGCCACCAAATTTTGTTAATTTTAAATAATTTTTTTCACGGGAATGACAGAACTAACATGGAAATGACAAAATCCTATCTTGGTAACGACGAGACATTTTCGGTTTTTTTATTTACACTTTTGCGAGGCGCCATGATAAGCACAGATGACCTTTTATATCAATTTGAAATAAAAAGTGAAAATATTTGAACATTTTTTGCAATATGATTGAGTATGTCATTTCCGTGCCCAAATTGTCATTACCGTGTATGCCACGGGAACCATGGAAATGACGACATGGAAATGACATCGAAAGGGATTTCTCTAAAATAAAACCGAACTTTACTGAATATTTTCCTAAAAACGCATACAATTAATTAAGTACATAAAAAAGGCATGCATTGGAAAAAATATTTGATTTAATTATTTCAGTATTACATTCAAAAACACTAACCACGGTAATGACAACTTTGGATAACGAAAACATGAAACGCCTTAACCACATGAAAGAAAAGTCACTTCTGATATATATATGGGCTTATTGCGAAATGTTCCAAAAACAATCAATATGTCCCGTTATTAATGTGAAATCCGCCGCCTAGTTTGCGGCCGTTAATTAAATTTTTTTAAATATTTACTTTTTGTCACGGGAATGACCATTTTTTTGGGGACAATCACTAAATACCTTCCACGTAATTTTTTAAATTTCCTTAAAATAAATTGACTGGGCCCCAGTCCTCATTGTCCTTTCTTCTTCAAGGCTTCATCAATAAAAATTGCAAACCGGCTTACATTTTACAAATAAAATACATTTGTTGAATGAAGGTACAACTTAGGACATGCCATGGTAATGACATTTTGGGTGTTTAAGTTAAAATTTCGGCATTACTATGCATTTTTATTTTTTTATGTGTACATGTTAAAAGAGTTTCTGCAGAAACTAGTCTTAGGCGAATATTTACAAAAAAAATAATGTTTTTTAGCCTATAAATGCCTGACCGCAAAATATTAATATTTTGAAATATTGACCCATCAACGATATCTATAAATTGTATTTCGCCTATTTGTAATAATGTTTTTATGTGAAATAAAATATAAACATACTATACCAAAAAATGGCCGCTTATGATTTATTTACGCCTCCCACAGCAGCTCCACAAAAAACACAGCAATAGCAGCTTTTGAGGCCATTAATTTTGACATTACATACCACACACGTATTCATAGCCAAGGTAGGTAATTTATGTCGTTTTCCATTGGGACCATCAGATTTTTATTTCAGATCTCAGATTTTTCGTGGCGAATGGAACATGAAAGCAGATTGATCTTTTTGTAAATGTATTAGTGCGTTATTTGACAGTACATCAGCTGTGCAAATTGTTTTCATTTGTCGATGGAAACATATATGGATCATATCGACGAAGAATCGAAATCCACAGATGACGAGGAAGAAGAAGAAGATGATAGTAATTGCTCCAAAATTAAGTCCATGTCCATTATTTACGTTTTTGTTCTGTATAATTGCTTTTCACGAGGCTTTTCGTAATTTTGTTTTGAAAACAAATTCTGAATGACGTAAAACAGCTGTGCAAGGTATATTGGTATTAGTGAGAGTATGTGTAAATCTCGAAAATTATCGAGATCTGCAAAAAGTGATCCGAATCAAAAAAAAAAAATTGATTTTTTGTCCCAATGGAACATGAAAAGTGATCCGGATCAAAAAAATGATTGATTTTATGTCCCAATGGAAAACCACATAAATGTCGTTTTCCATTGGGCACATCAGCAGATTAATCTCATTTTGTAAATGTATTAGTGCGTTATTTGACAGTTCATCGGCTGTGCAAATTGTTTTCGTTTGTCGGTGGAAACATACGAACTTCATATAGATAATCATATCGAAGAAGAATCGAAATTCACAGATGACGAGGAAGAAGAAGAATATGATGAAGATGATAGCGATTGCTCCAAAATTAAGTCCATGTCCATTATTTACGTTTGTGTTCTGAATAATTGCTTTTCAAGAGGGTTTTAGTAATATCGTTTTGAAATCGAATTCAAATTCAAATATATTGTGAGAGTATGTGTAAATCTTGTAATACGCCTATAAGGGGATGAATAGAGGGCGTTAGGAGTAGAAAAATTACAGGAAGCAAGGATGTGGACGGGACCTTAGGATGGGATCGGAAAAGAAAGGGAAAGAGTGCCGTGTGAGGAGCGCGGCATGCTTGTTCAGCACGGCTCTGCTCGCCGGAATGGGGTGGTTCTTGTCCCCACAACTCGACCTAACCCACCACAAAAACATAAATCATGCCCTGACAAGGTACTCACATCTTACCTTCAGCAAAGCGGACTGAACTTCACCACATCGAGGGGTGCTGTTGCTGGAAGTTAGCGCTGGCCGGTGGAAATCCGGTGGCCATATTTTTTTGATTTCCCCAATATGCGGAAGTTGTCGGACGGATGAACGTCAGCACACCCTTACGCAGCCCCTGAAATATGTGGCCTAACACGCCATCAAACACTTTTGCGTTTAAATGAAATACGTAGCTTTTTCCATACTAAGGCGTGACTCACAATAATTTATTTATGGATAAATAAATACCTAAGCTTTTCAATGAATAAACCTAAATTGAATTTAACTATAGGCGTATTTTTTTGGGAATCTATAGCTAGCTCACTTTTACTTTTACATGCAAAACTGGTATACTCACTTTTTGTTTTGTTATACACACTTTTGGTTTTACATGCAAAACGGTTATACTCACTTTTGGTTTTGTTATACTCACTTCCCAAAAAAATACGCCTTATGTAATTTATACATGAAACTAAACAATATCCTACAACAACAAAAAAAAGTATATATCTACTATAAACAACATCAAAAAAAACTTAAACTAAATTTGGCTTTCGACACGTATAATTTAAGGCGCGATTCCTAGCGATTCCTACCTAAATGGAGCTCGATTTAGGTTATTCGACTATTTAGAATCCCCCAGGCAAAAATATTCATCGAAAACGAAACCTATCACATTTGGATTGTAACTAACACTTAAACTACACCTTATACAATACAAAAATTCAAATTAAATAATGTCAAGACGCGAAGATAAACGAAAATAGGCGTATTTTTTTGGGAATCTATAGCTAGCTCACTTTTACTTTTACACGCAAAACTGGTATACTCACTTTTGGTTTTGTTATACTCACTTTTGGTTTTACATGCAAAATTGTTATACCCACTTTTGGTTAACTGTTATACTCACTTCCCAAAAAAATACGCCTAATATAAGGCGTATTTTTTTGAGAATCTATAGCTAGCTCACTTTTACTTTTACATGCAAAATTGTTATACTCACGTTTGGTTATGTTATACTCACTTTTGGTTTTACATACAAAATTGTTATACTCACTTTTGGTTTTGTTATACTCACTTCCCAAAAAAATACGCCTATAATAATAATTAAGCGATACGTCGAAAAGAACAGCAAAATTCCACCTTTGCATACTCTTAGGCGAGGATCAGTAGGGTACGGTGGATATTCTATATGGCTCGACTGGATTAGGTCTTGTGCGTTTGCGTATATATTTTATGATGTAGGTTTTGTTGTGCACTTATAACGAATTTTAGGCATTCAAGATAAAATTTCAATTGGTGGTTGGGTGTGTATGAATCGGGTAGGCGCTGACTGGCATCAACTTGGCGGTGCCCAGCTGTTGTAACTTTTTCATACACATCAATTGTGCTTATTTTACCTCCGCGTGGTAACCACCGGGTACTGGCCTCGCCCTTCCGGGCTTGGCTTGCTAAACTTATAAGCGCGAGTGTTGAACACGAAGAAAATAGCAACACTATAATGCTCTGTCGGAAAGACGGACTGAACGAGTCTCAGAAGTCTTACATGAGCTCCTCAGAAAGAGGACGTACGGCGGATGAATTCACGCGATTGAATCAACGGTGACGTCAACAGTCGGCATGACAGATACCTTAATGGGCTACTTCGACGTATTTGGAGCTGAGGCCATTAAGGATTTTTTTTCAATACTAGTCAGGGTGAAATAGAGATGGTGGCGGAAGAGCCCTTAATGGGTCAACGGCAGCACTCAAATCCCCGAAGCGGGTTACTGACTCCGGAATATCCGGCCCCTTTCGTCCAAGGTGTCACAGAAAGGGCCTGGCCCTCCAGGTTGGGGGTTGTGCGTGGGGTTAACTACCCAACCACGGAAAAACAATATGGTTACGAAGCAACCAAGAGCCTCGGATAAGGACGGATTCACTGTTGACGACCCTGCAAAACGAAATATGGACAATGACGTTCGGATCTGCACGTGGAATGTCCGAACCCTGAACAGACCGCGTGCAGCCGAACAACTAGCGGAGGCCCTAAGCTGCTACAAAGCAGATATCACCGCCATCCAGGAGGTGCGGTGGGATGGGCCGGGCAAAAGAAGGATAAAAAACTGTGACATCTACTACGGTGATTATTACAGAGAACAGAAGCAGCGTCTATTTGGATGCGGATTCGTTGTAAGCGGCAGACTTAGGCAAGAAGTCTTGAGCTTTCGACACGTTAGTGAACGCCTTACAACTATCCGCATCAAGGCTAAATTCGCCAACATCAGCCTGATATGCGCTCACGCCCCTACCGAAGATAAAGACGATGCTACCAAAGAATGTTTCTACGAGCTCCTCGACAAAACATATGAGCAATGTCCTAAGTATGACGTTAAAATCATCTTGGGTGATGATTTTAACGCCAAAATAGGAAAGGAGGACATCTTTGGTAGTACAATCGGGAAGTACAGCCTACACGACAACACGTCTGGAAACGGACTTAGGCTAATCGACTTTGCTGCGGGACGTAATGTTACTATAGCTAGCACACGGTTTCCTCACCTCAATATTCACAAAGGAACATGGCGGTCACCAGACCATCAAACGGTCAATCAAATTGACCATGTTGCGATCGACGCAAGGCACTCCTCCAGTATTCTAGATGTTCGAACCTTCCGAGCGGCCAACATAGACTCGGATCACTACCTTGTTGTAGCCAAGGTACGTATGCGGATATCCCAGACACCACAACAACGAGGAAATACTGTGAGGAGATTCAACGTTGAACGGCTACAAACGCAACAAACCGCCAGAACTTTTGCCGATCGCGTCTCCCTCAACCTCTCGAGAAGTCCTTTGCAGCCTTCATCAAGTGCTGAAGACCAGTGGCATCGATGCCAAGAAGCCGTCAGAAAAGCCGCAACTGATGTGCTCGGTTTCACTCGACCACCACCACGAAACCCTTGGTTTGATGAAGAGTGCCGGCAAGCACATGCAGCGAAGCAACTGGCCTACAAAGCGGCGCTGCAGAGAAGGACGAGAGCAGCTCGTGAGCTCTACGAGCAAAAAAGGAGGGAAGAACACCGGCTTCTCCGGAGGAAAAAGAAAGAGCATGAGAAGCGCGCGATCGAGGAAATAGAGAGGTGTTACTCCAGGAACAATGTTCGGAAGTTTTACCAAAAGGTAAAAAGAACGTGTCACGGGAACAAGACCCGAACAGAGACCTGTAGAGACGAACAAGGAAACCTTGTAGTGGAGTCACAGTCGGTGCTGAGGACATGGAAAAACCATTTCTGCAGACTGTTAAACGGCGAAGACGACACATATTCCGCTGTCAGGCAGAATGAACCATTCAACCTGGGCGATGAAAGCCAAGACTTCCGTCCACCTGACCAAAATGAGGTAAGGATAGCAATATCTAAGCTGAAGTCCAACAAAGCTGCAGGACCGGACGGTTTACCGGCCGAGCTTTTTAAGGCAGCGGGAGATGACTTGGTAGAGAGCATACACCAACTCGTTTCTAAAATTTGGTCAGAGGAAAGTATGCCTGATGATTGGAACCTCAGCATCGTTTGCCCGATCTACAAGAAAGGAGACCCTCTAAACTGCGCCAATTATAGAGGCATCGGTCTCCTCAACATCGCCTATAAGATCATATCTGCTGTACTGTGTGAGCGCCTGAAACCATTCGTCAACGAGCTGATTGGTCCCTATCAGTGTGGTTTTAGGCCAGGTAAGTCCACAACCGACCAAATATTCACACTACGGCAGATCCTGGAGAAAACCCAAGAAGTCCAAATCGATACTCACCATCTATTTATCGATTTTAAAGCCGCATATGACAGCATTTATAGAGACGAGCTATACAGAGCCATGTCTAGTTTTGGCATCCCTGCCAAACTTGTCAGATTGTGCAGAATGACGATGGAGAACGCTCGCTGCTCCGTAAAGGTCGGAAATAATCTCACGGAGACCTTTGATGTCAAAAAAGGATTTAGACAAGGTGATGCGCTGTCATGTGACTTTTTCAACATCATACTTGAGAAAATTGTGCGAAACTCGCAAGCCAACACCAGGGGCACAATTTTCCAAAAGTCTGTGCAACTACTTGCATACGCTGACGACATTGACATAATTGGCAGAACGCAGCGAGCTGTTACTGGTGCGTTTGCAAGTATTAGCACAGAAGCGGCAAAAATGGGTTTAGTGGTGAATGAGGGCAAAACAAAGTACATGCTGTCAACAAGAAGGGACACACAACATCGGCGAATCGGACAGAACGTCACGATAGACAGCTATAACTTTGAGGTGGTTAGGGACTTTATCTACCTCGGCTCCGCTATAAACTCTGATAATGACACCACAGCAGAAATCAAACGAAGAGTTACACTTGCCAACCGCTGTTTCTTTGGCCTAAGAAGGCAACTGATTAGTAAGGCCTTGTCAAGAAACACTAAGGAGACTCTATATAAGACCCTCATCATCCCAGTCCTACTCTATGGCGCAGAAGCATGGACGTTAACAAAGGCGGATGAAGATCTTCTTGGTCGTTTCGAACGCAAAATTCTTCGAGTGATTTTCGGTCCCGTTTGCGTTGACGGGCTTTGGAGGAGAAGATTTAACAGCGAACTCTACGAGCTGTAGTACAGCGACATAGACCTGGTCAGAAAAGTGCGTATCAGTCGACTAAGATGGCTAGGACATGTAGAGCGAATGGACACCAACGCTCCGGCCCGAAGAGTCTTCGATTCCAACCCGGAGGGACAACGCAGTAGAGGAAGACCTCGCCTTAGGTGGCGCGCACAAGTGGAAGGGGACCTCAACCAACTTGGAGTGCGCAACTGGAGGCGGTTAGCCAAAGATCGTGCTAACTGGAGAGGCGTGTTGGTTGAGGCCCAGGTCCACCCCGGACTGTAGCGCCATCTAAGCAAGATAAAATTTCAGTGATTGCTTTTTGGTTGAAAGTAATATGGGGCGCGTTCATAGGCACGGCAGGCAATTGCGTTTGGCGGCATTGACATGGGCCCCGTTGGCTCGAAAGCTGTACATCGATTTTGCTTGCACTGCCTGAACATCGGTTGGTTACCCCCTTTCGCACTTTTTTTTGATGGCGACCACGACTTCAGCCATTCAGCGTGTACAGTCAGTGGTCGCCGTGATACACTGTATACGAAAATATTTCACTTCCATCAGCATTTAAAAATAATTAAAAAAAAAACTCACCTACGATAATATTTTTCTTTATATTTAAAATTTATCCACGTAGCATCCTACGTATTGTGTTTGAGTTTTGGTTGTTTTATTTTTGTATGTAATAGGTATATTTGTCCTAATGCACTTTGTCTTACTAAAATAATTACTTTTTGCACCCACGGTGGAGACTTGTTCCCTCGTCAACGAAAATTTTTAAATTGAAACGCTCTTTGCTGCTCACAAAAAAAACCCTATTGTTTCTAAAAGTGCTGTTCCATCTATCATCCGATATAGCCGCTATTGAGTGAAAATCTTTTATATAGGTAGGTACCTAACCTTTCTTTCATGACGCTTATTCGAATATATAATTAGGTATACCATCG
Organism: Cheilosia scutellata; assembly: GCA_955612985.1. Taxonomy (NCBI): domain Eukaryota; kingdom Metazoa; phylum Arthropoda; class Insecta; order Diptera; family Syrphidae; genus Cheilosia; species Cheilosia scutellata. Next base: position 73,579,648 of record OY015313.1, on the reverse strand, counting down.
AACCGTCGCGTCGATGGTTCGGGTCTTCGATTGATGTTGACATTTACGAACCAATATAAAATATAAAGACAGGTGTCAAAACAGACCGGAACAGTGAAGCCCATAAAAACAAACGTTTAATGACAAAAATGATGGACAGAAATAAAAACATTGAACACATCACAGAACTGCGACGTCATATGGATGGCGAGATTACAGCAACGGCGAATTGCGTTTGTACGCTGCCGTTACAATCTTGAAAATTATCGAGATCTGCAAAATGTATTCCAAATCAAAAAAAAGATTTAAGAGTATTCATGCAACGTCATAAGTTTACCATTTGCGTAAAATGGTAAGTTTACGACAAACGTTTCATGAACGCCTGTGGTAAATGGTGGTAAACCAATCAGCTGTTTCACATGAGAGGGAACGAACAAATTGATAAAATGCGAACAAACCACTTTTGATACAATTATAAAGAGAAAATTGCACATTTTACTATTCCAAGTGTAGGATAATTAGTTAGTCCATCAAATTATATTAAGAAAACAAGTTTTAAAAGGGTTTAAATAACGAAATTTACAATTCCAATCTTTTTGCCGCGAACGAAAACTCCCTTTGTTTGGAATTGGAAATTTCGTTATTTAATATCTTTTAAAACTTGTTTTCTTAATACAATTTGATGGACTAACTAATTATCCTACACTTGGAATAGTAAAATTTGCAATTTCTATTTATAAATGCATCAAAAGTATTATAAGCATGCAAAGTAATTTTTTCCTGATTTCGCGCCTTTATTTCAAGTGTGAAATGTCACAATAACCTCGTCGTAAGCTTACCATCTCGGTTTTCCACACAAATTCGCGTACCTATAGTAAGTTTACCATCTCGTCGTAAATGATTTTCCATACAAATTTTGACAGTTCATTTACCACGTCGTAAACTTACGACGTGTTTGCGACGTTGCATGAATAGCTCTATTGATTTTTTTTTGCCCAATGGATTAATGGAACATGAAAAGTGATCCGGTTCAAAAAAAAGATTTATTTTTTGTCCCCATGAAAACCACATAAGAGGTGTTGTTTTCGAGCAATGATGAAAAGAAAAATCAAGAGTGTTGGTTATCTAAAAGCATTGTAGCAATAATCGTTTGAATTTTATTTAAATTGATGGAAACATTTTTTTTTACCTGGCTAAAATTCTTATCGCTATTGTTATTTTTTTACTTGTTACCTATATTTAATTTATATCTTAAAAAATTTATAATTAGTGACTTAAATCTAAACAAATTGTTCACCGACTTGGTGTTAGGTAGTTCAATAAACAGTTTTAAACAAAATAACATATTTTGTGTTTTGTTTTATGAGGTGTACCGTTCATTTGAAAAATTCACAACGGTTTTGGACAAAACTAAAAAAATTCTCTACCATCCGCAAGATGTCGCAGAGGCGACCATCAAAGTAAAATATCGAATCGGAATTCACCTTATACAACATCGCATTTTGGAAGATTCGACTCTCTCCATATTTCGAATTTGGTAAATATATCCATCTCCCTCTGTTTTACTTATTTTCTTACTGGAATGGAAGAAGAATGACACCGACCGAGACCGAACAGAACAGAGAAATACATTTCGCCGTCATCATATAGGTATAGCAGATTAGTTTTAGTTGAGTTGAAAACGTGAAAAGTTCGTTGTTTGTGCGTCTGAAGAAGAACATCGCCGCGTCAACTTAATTTACAAAGAACAAACCAATAAAATTCAATTAAAATATATCTTTCTTCACTCGTAGTTCCATATCAATCTCAATTTGAAGTTGGAAATGTTCAGAACCAGTGTGTGAAAAATAATCGGAAACAAATTCCCGTGCAAAGAAATTAAGTGGATCCAGAAAGGAGAAAAAAAAAGTGCAAGTGTCTGTCTGTGCCGTCTCGGCTAGGCACACAGAAAAGTTTGTGTTTTTGTCAAGGGGGGGAAACATTTTATTTTCATTTTCTGTTTCCCAGTCCAAATAAATTGCAGAAGTTTCATATCTCCAACAAAAAAAAAAATAATAGAAATGTGCGAACTTTTTCAGTAAAATCACTAGTGTTTGTGCCTTGTGCGGTGTCACTGAAAAAAATCAATCGTGCATTTGTGTGAAATTCACCTTCCTTTTTTCTTGGTGGCTATCATCTCTACTAAACCAAGTCACCAAGTGTAAAAATATTTCTTTTGTTGTGGGTAGTTTTTTTTTTACATCACTGGGGCTGTCGTGCCTTTGTAGGCACAACATAATCGTCGATAACGACATCAATAGGAAAACGAACCTAGATTACTCAGCGAAGCCCAAGAACACCAAATAGGAAAATGTCCTCCAGCGACATGGTTTTCGATGTTTCGGCCCTGCCCGATGATATCCGGGAGAAATTGGCTGAATTGGATTTGGAATTGTCTGAAGGTTTGTATTTTATTGCATCTACAAAGTAAACATTACTGATCAGTTAGCGACAGCGTCCAATTTTATGAATTTCCATACTTAGTGTTAGTCATAAATAAATTGCATTTTTTGTTCTCTTGTTCTTATTTAAATTCAGAAGACGGGTCGATAAAATTTTTATTCGGTTCGATGTCATTTCAGCTTTGCGAAAAATCCTTTTGCCGTCTCTTACTTGTTCTCTTGGTGGTGAGCGACACGAGTCATGCTGTCACACTCTATTCGAAATGTCAGTTCGCTGTCGCTCGTTACTTTTTGTTGTTATTCGCTGGAGTTGCTTGTTGGTATTGGTTGGTCTGTACCAATACACTCATTCAAAAATGGTGTGTCCATTTTGCGGAGATTTCTCCACACTCCACAGTCCATAGCCATACGCATACCATACCACAAGCACTGAACTGTGTAGAGAGTTAGCTATAGATGTAGTGTAGTCCATACACAGATGGAGATGATATAGAGAACTTTTGTTGTTGTCATCGGACATCGGCCATTCGATTATTATATTTCACCGGCAAGTTCTACGTCTACCTAGTTTTTTATTTGCAAAATAAATTTGCATTGAAATGGGATAGCTATATTAGAATGCTACATACATATATGCATACATATTTGTATTTAAACAATCAAAAATGGAATTATTCAAGTCAGTTGAAATGTTGAATTCTTAAAAGGTCCAATCGTACACCAATAAGAGATGATCACACCTATCGTGGAATCCGCCGGCGGGAATTATTCACGGTAAAGAATATTTTGGTATCGTCAAAATCGCAAACTGTGCAGTTTCCCGTTCGGGAAAAACTCGATTTGAACGTTTTTAACGATACATTGAAACCCATTCACATTACCCACACGGGGAACTCTTCACTTTGCGATTTTGACGATACCAAAATATTCTTTTCCGTGAATAATTCCCCCCGGCGGATTCCACGATAGGGTTGGATAATTTACTTCATTATGTAGTAGATCTGCTTCATTTTTTAAACTTATTTCTACTTCGTTTATTTATGGTTCAAAATATCATTTAAAATAGACAATATTGTTGATGTATTTAGAGTCAATACATCAACAACGACGAAAAAATCAACGAAATATAAATATGTATCTGGAAAAAAATGTGTCATGTAATGCACTAACTATAGAATATCATTTATGTGCTTCTGTCACACAGCGTAATCGAGCTAAAGGCTAATTCGATGGCTTGGGCTAGTTTATATACCTACAGTCAAATATTTTTGTCCCGATCCATTAACTTGACGTGTCAGTTGTCACCCATTGCCATACATTTTCGATGATATTCAAATCCGGTGAGTAGTCCGCTCAGCTTAATAGCTCCACAATTTGGCTGTGTAAATTAGTTTTAACAACCCGGGCTGTATGTGTATTAGCGCTTTATCATGTTGTTAGATCCACGGCAGATGTCCAAAAAGGTTATGAAAATATGTTAAAGCCTTATCAGTAAGACAACGCATTCATTGTGGTTAACAAAAATTTTAATTTTCTGGTGCCATAATACGAAACGGCCGCCACACCACCACACCTTCAACTATGCTATGCAGTCGGTCCAAATGATGACTTTATTTGCGGATGTTATGGAAATAGTAGCTATAGCCATCGGAGCCTTCCAAAATATTTTTTTTTCGTCGGAAAATACCACACGGTGCCACTACGAAGTCCAGGCCACAAAAACAAAGGCTTGCGCTTTTCGAACCTGGTTAAGAGGTGTCTTCTTCTTGATTTTTAGTCTTTTTATATCCTTGGCATTCGAAATAATACGACGAATAGTTGTGAGCCTTGCTTTGACACCACAATTTTCCCTGGTTTTTGGAAAGAAGTCATGAGAATTTATCGCTTTTCCTAATATAAGTAGCGTTTCCGCAGTTGTAAGGACACTATTCAAAATTAGGGGCCCACATTTTTCCTGTTTTTAGTTAACAAATTTTTGTTAAGTACAGTAGTCTCTCGATAATGTGAACTAATTAAAACAAGGCGTTTTCGAATTTTATAGGGATTGACATTATTGGAACTTTTTTCAGTACTTACTAAACAGATTAAAACGATTTTCAAATACATTAATAACAACACAAAATGATTTTTTAAAGCACAGTTCCAATATATCAATTCAGAAGAAAAACGAAAATGAAGTAATTTTATATAATTTCAAAAAAATCTCAATTTTTGGTAAATTTTGTTTAAAATTCGGTTTGTTTGAAATTTAATTTTATTCCTTATTATTTAATATTATTGTTGACTTTGACACCAGCATCTAGTTCGCGTACAATTTTTCACTTATCTTTCATCGATGAAAATCGATTGAATTTTTGTTTAGATGCCATTAGTTACTAATTGAACTTATTTTTCACACAAAACGTAAAAAGAAATACGAGCCACACAAGGCACAACTAACTGTAAAATTATAACGAAGCAGGCGGACACTGCGAACTGCTCATACATATAACATCCATACTTATACAAATGGCAGTTGTTGTCTCTCTATAGCCTGCTGCTGCATTTACAACTTAAAGATAAATAACAATTATAAATTTAGTCCCTAATATCGCACGCAAAACGAGCAAGATAAACAAGAGAAATATAAAAACTTCTACAAAAAAATTCACATTTTAGAGGTTGAAAATTTTGGAAGTTCACATTATAGGGATGACAATGTAAAGTTTTATCGGTAATTCACATTATCGAGGGACTACTGTATAAACTTTTTAATCAAACTACTTTCAATCATAAACATATTTATGAATTGAATAACGTTGGAGTCTACGATTGTCATCACAATTTGTGTTGGCCTCGACTCCAGTAATGCGTTTCGCCCCGATGTGGTGGGTGGGCTCATCAGTAGACGACCACCACATCTGATCTAGACGCACTGTTTGCTCGATTTTCACCGAGACTATACTGATTTTCAATCAACAAGTGACTGTGAATCATACCTCAAGACGAATCTTTGGTTCAAAGACTATCGCCGAGAGGATTTGTTTTATGCCCAGGGCCTGGCTTGTCCATTTAATCAAACTACTTTCAATCATAAACATATTTATGAATTGAATAACGTTGGAGTGTACGATTGTCATCACAATTTGTGTTGGCCTCGACTCCAGGCCTTTTTCTTTTTGTTTTCTTTTGAATTCTGAATAATAATACCAACTACAAATTTATTTCTAAAACAAAAAATAAAAAGGTATTGTGACCAATATTGCCAAGTGAACCGCGAAGTTTTGTAAAAGGTTAGTAGTAGTCCGTCACCTAAAAAAAGTTAGCCCACCCATGATCTATACCTATAGGCATACGGCATACCTTTAAAATGTAAGACTTTTTTTTTTTTAAATTGCGGAAAAATTTATTTTTGATAGTCTTTGGTGATATGTATTTCTAATCACGTTTTTTAAAATCAGCTTGAAAACCTTTGGCTACAGAGCATGACGGTGAAGAAAAGAGTGCATACGTTTTCTACTTGGCACAATTGATTTTAATGAAATTATCATACGGATGTGTTGCAATGCGCATTGAAAAATGACCAGAATAATTACAATACCGTTATCCTCGAATTTCGTCTCCTAGAAAAATAATGGTTAAGTTAAGTTGTAGTATTTTGTGTACTTTACATTTTGTTTAACTTCGCGTACAGCACACCATATCGTTTTGTAGACGTTGTTAAAACCGTGTTATTGGTTATAATATTATAATGTATATAACATATTGCTGACTAATAATACAGTCAAAATCGGTTATAACGACCTTCAAGGGACTACCGAATTTGGTCGTTATAAGCGATAGGTCGCTGTAATCGATATCAAGGTACACCATGTAGATAAATCTATTTTTAAGTAGAGATCCTTTTTTTCATAATTTTAGTACCTACATACATACGAGTATAATATGCGAATTTTGGTGGGGGCAAAATGCTCCATTTATTAGGTTTAGTACAAGCTAGAAAAACAAACTTACAATACTAGAACTAAAAACTAGTACTTAAAGCTAGGGTTTAGAGTTAAGGAGGCTGAGCTTAATGAAGGGAGTGCTGTGGTTAAAATCAAAAATGGAAATGTTTGAGTTTACCTTCCGTAGCATACGGGAAATTGGTTCATTGGAGCCGTAGGACGTGCGGTAGGTTGGTAGATAGAAGAGGCGGGGGTATCTTAAATTACGAGGGTTTGTATTGAAGGAGATGGAGTTGTAAAGCGACGCGCAATCGATAGAGCCTGATAGGAGTCGATGAATGAAGAGAATGTCAGCGGAATCCCTGCGACCTTAAGCCTATTCAGGTCAATGAGTTTGAGGCGGTCTTGATAGGGAGGAAGAATAAGGGAATCGTTCCAATAAAGACCGCGGAGTGCGAATCGAAAAAAACGTCTTTGTATGTTTTCGATTCTGCTTATATGAACTTGCTGAAAGGGTGACCACGTTTGGCTGGCGTATTCGAGGAGTGGGCGGACAAGTGGTGTAGAGAGATCTGGTCACGTAGGGGTTGGTGAATTCCTTTGACCATCGTTTGATAAATCCGAGGGATGAATTGGCTTTACCTATTATCTCTTCGATGTGTGAGCGGAAATTAAGCCCGCGATCGTACAATATGCCAAGGACACGAAGAGACTGTACGATCGATATAGGTTGATCATTAAGTAGGTATAGACGGGGAGGGGACTTATTGTGCTTACGTGATAAGGTGATAGATTGGTATTTAGAAATATTGAGCACAAGGCAGTTTTTCAGACACCAGATAGAAAAACTATCTAGATCTAGTTGCAGCAAACAGGGGTCTTGTGATGAAGAAATGTGTTTGAAAAATTTGGTATTGTCGGCGTAGAGAGAGATAGAGGAGTGTTTTATGCTAACCGAATAAAATTAAACTTCTACGACCACTCGTCGGTCGTCACACAGAAAAATTTCCACTAAGTAATTTTCCAACGTACACAGACACATCGCACAGGTGCATAAATGGTTTACCGTTTTAGAAAAAAAAAAAATTCAGTCGCAACAGCTGCGTCGATTGTAGTCGTTGTAACCAATGTTTTATTTAAAAAAAAGGGAAAAGTCCGTCGTTTAAAGCGATGTCGTTGTAAACGATTTGTTATTCAATCGGATTATAATGGAGCTCAGCCGGGACCTAAGAATTTGGTAGTTATAATCAATACTGTGTTACAAGCTTCAGTTGCAAAGCCAGAATACGTTTCAATGCAGCGGTTCAAGATGCGATTTGTTTAAGTAAAGGGAATCCAGTAACAGGAAATAATTCATTTATGAAACTGTTTTGCGACTGATGACCTACTTGGGTCTAATGAAAGTTATCATCCACGTTCAAAATGCATTGGCACCCGCCATTACTTCTTCAGAGATATTAATAACAGCACAGGGAAAGATGAAAACTCCTTCTAAAGAAAAGACGGCTAGACAATATTCCAATAACTCGAATACCTATCAATAATAATGAAAACAACGTATGTATGTATTTAGGTTAAAATCTAAAATCGGAGGACATACCTACTTATTAAGTGATCCAAAAACGATTGATCCGAAACATGAAAGTTCCTCCATATACATACCAAAAAAGGACTTTTTGTCCAATCGAATAGAAAAGTTTTTTAAACGAACTACATAGGTACATAGTTTAGAATAATTGTATAGAATATTATGCACAACATGGCATATTTACACTCCGCGACACTTGAATAATAATAGTACATTTATACCGCACCTAAATTCAACATTTCAGCAGACAACATTTCGAAATCCAATTTTGCGTTCCCACTGAAACATTTCAACATTTCAAATGACACTGACACTTCAGAATAGATTACTCACAGATGTTTTTTATGTTTCGAAATCAGAAGTGGTTTGTACCTAAAGAATTCATTTTTTAATTATATTAATCTAAACATGAATATAAGTGATAATTCAGACATATTAAATACAATCTTAAATAAATAATCTCTTCTCTATATATATACAAAACAAAGTGGCAAAACTATGTTTCCCTCTGCCGCCCGTAATTTTTAACCAATTCGTTTGATTTTTTTTTACAATGTCGGTAATTACGGTGATCGGGCGATATGCCAAACAAATTAAAAATCGAACAAAGGGGCGTGGCACCGCCCATACAAAAAACCCTTCAAAATCGTATATCTCGAAAACCACAAAATCGATTGAGCTCAAACTTACAGATAATCTTAGGTATTGGTTCTAGAGTGCTTCCGTGAAGATTGGTCAAAGTTGGACAAAGAGGCGTGGCACCTCCTATACCAAAAAAACATTCAAAATCGTATATCTCGAAAACCACCGAATCGATTGAGCTCAAACTTACAGATAATCTTACGTATTGGCCGCAGAGTGCTACTGTGAAGATTGGTCAAAATTGGACAAAGGGGCGTGGCACCTCCCATACAAAAAAAAAACATTCAAAATCGTATACTTCCTAAACAAAAAAATCTTCTATGGGGTGAAACTCGATGACGTTATATCTCTATAACCGCTGGGCCGATTTTCATGAGTCTTTTTTTGTTTTGTTCGTATTGCTGTATTTCAGGTTTAGGCAGAAAGAAAGTTCCAGTTTATATCCATTTCTCGCATTTTACGAAAGAACATCTGTGCACGTGCCAAGTCGGGCAGGTACAGCTGTCTCTATATACATACAGTACAATCCCGATAAATCGTAATACCAAGGGACCTGGAGTTTATTACGAATTATAGAGGTTTTCGAAATAGCGAGATTACGAATTATTGAAGACTTAAAAAATACAAATTCGATTTACCGGGATCATAAGTTTTAACAGTCAGTTTGTGAATACATGTGTGAAAATGACTAACATTTCAGCAGAAACAGCACCCAATTGTAGTAGTGGTCCCATTTTACACACATTCTTAAGTGTGAACGTTTTCCATCTCGCTCACTTGCTTTCCCAAGAATCAAATTCTTATTCCGTCTTTCTAATTAAACATAAACATGTACCTAACAAACGTATTTTAGAGGATTGAAGAGAGAGAAGGAGGTTTTTTTTTCGAATAAACGGGGTTGTCAACACAGTCTTACGAATTATAAGACGTTTAATGGCAAAGTCATACGGAAATTATTGCGAATTACCGAGGGGACCGAAATGCACTGGTTTTTTACGAATAACCGGGATTTTTTCAAGGGACCAGCAGTTTATTTCGAATAAGCGGGGTTTACGAATTAACGGGGTACCAATTATCGAGATTATACTGTATATATAAAACAAAGTGGAAAAAACTAGATATTATGTTTCCCTCTGTCGCCCGTAATTTTGAACCAATTGAGTTGATTTTTTTAAATGTCGGTAATTACGGTGATCAATTAATAGGCCAAAAAATAAAAATTATAAAAAGCAATAAAAGGCCTGGCGAAGCCGGCGGGGGTTCAGCTAGTATTAAATACAACAAAAAATTCCTCATCGGAGTTTTACAGCGTTTTTTTTTGTCAGTGAGCCCAAAAGTCATCAAAATGAGGTTTGTTCGATTTGAACATTTCGCTGAAATTCAACATTTCGAATTGCTGGAAAATATATGGCGAAATGCTGAACATTTGGCCTGAAATGTTGCATTTAGTCGAAATGATGAATTTAGGTGCGGTGTAAACGTACTATACGTTTTTTTATCTTCAGAAATGCAGTAGGTAAATATCGTGTTTTTATTATAGGTAATTTTTGAAACCGCGATTCCCCTAAACAGAGGAATGACGGAAAATTAAAATTATTTTTTCTTCTTCGCTCATAAACTTCCAGAATCATACCTCGGAATCCGAACTATGAGCCTTACAGAGAACATCACTTTGAAGGAGTAGAATTTTCTGATTCTTTTGACCTTCTTCTATACGTACTAAGAGAAAGATAGATATTGTTTTCATATTTCAAAATTTCGAACTCAAGCTTAAGATTTTAATCATTTCATATTATGATGATAGAGAACTCAAAAATGTGTCCGTTCGTAATTCTGTCTGTGATATGCCTTCATTATCAAGTTCGTGATGTATTTTTTTGTGGATGCTAGAAAATCTTTTATTTCGTCAAATAAGGCCCGAAATCCTTGTAAAAACAGATGCCTACTTAACCATCGAACTTCGGTGTAATACAGCAGTTCCCCATGAACGGACTCGTTTTCTACTAATTAAAAAGTTTTCTTTGAAGTTCTACCACGAACAATTTTATGGCATGTATCAATAACATGCAAAAAATTCAAAATGTTACACCACAGAACTTCAAATAGTAGCTTTTAAAAATCAGAGCGGCTCGAAAATGTCCAACCGCAGCAAATATGTGCGCAAGAAGTTTAATAGTATGTTAGAATTTGTGAACATTGGTTGTAAATTTACATTTGTCACCTCACAAAACAAGTATCTATAACAATGAATGCGTGCAGTACATTTTTTGTTTCAGAAATAGAAATTCTACAAGAACAAGTTTGATATTGAAGAAAGAATCTATAAAAGAAAGTGTCCGAAGCGATGTAATCCCATAACTCGAACCGATTTTGATAATTTATACTTTGTTGGAAAGGTATTTTCTCAGTACGGGTTTTAAAAAAAGAAAAATTGGACAAAGGGGCGTGGCACCTCCCATACAAAAAAAAATCTTATATCTCGAAAACCACTGAATCGATTGAGTTCAAATTTACATACGATCTTAGGTATTGGCCCAGGAGTATTCCTGTGAAGATTGGTCAAAATTGAAAAGGGGCGTGGCACCTCCCATACAAAAAAAACATTCAAAATCTTATATCTCGAAAGCCACTGAATCGATTGAGTTCAAATTTACATACGATCTTAGGTATTGGCCCAGGAGTATTCCTGTGAAGATTGGTCAAAATTGAAAAGGGGCGTGGCACCTCCCATACAAAAAAAAAAACATTCAAAATCTTATATCTCGAAAACTGCCAAATCGATTGAGCTCAAATTTACAGATAATCTTAGGTATTGTTTCAGAAGTGCACCTGTGAAGATTGGTCAAAATTGGACAAAGGGGAGTGGCACAGCCCATACAAAAAAAACATTCAAAATCGTATACCTCCCATACCCATACCTCCCATACAAAAAAGATCTTCTATGGGGTGAAAATCGATGACGTTATATCTCGATAACCGCTGGGGCGATTCTCATGTTTCTTGTTTTGTTTTGTTTACGCAGAAATAAAATTCCTGAAAATCGATTTATTCTCATTTTTCGCATTTTACTATAAAGCATTATTATCTAAGACCTAAGCAATACAACTTATGTATTATTATATAAATATTTAAAATAACTATTTTAGGCAGAACAATGTTAGCCGGGTCAGCTAGTTGGTCTATATAAAAATTAATGAAGGAGAACAAAATTCGCTTTTATTTTATTTAAAAAAACATTTTATTCAAATTCTTGCGCGGTCGTCTGAAAATAAGCTGGCGGTCGACCGGTCGATCGCGATCTGCCGTTTGCCCAGCCCTGATAGATAGTGCATTTACTACATTAACACACCAGCGCCAGCTGATAAACTTAAAATAGATAGATAGATTTATTTATTTATTTAGCAGAGCTCTGCTATTAAAATTCAATATTACAATATTACATATAAACTTATACTAAGGCTTGGTATTATATTATTATAAGAATTCACGAAAATAGAAAATAGACGTTAGCACATTTAATTATAATTTTATGTCACTTTGTACAGAGCATGTATTGCAATCTATGTAAAATGGCAAATGATATGTACATACTGTATGTTTAAACAAAACAGGTGGCACAACAAGATGATATTTTTCCGAGCTCGCCTCTGATATGTGTTATGAGAAGAGACATTTAAAGAAACCGAAAAGTACCCAGGTACAGTCTATTTATAAGAAATAAATTTGTGAATTTATGATGATGATGAAGCTGTAAGGTAGAAGGAGAGAATTTACTGGATGGCAGCGTAATAGCGCTAAATGCATTCCAACTTTTATTTAATTTATTAAATGTCACATTCTCAATGAATGTTTATGGAATCCCCACCTGTAAACAAACGGTGGTGTGATGAGTCATTTTGATGTGGAAACTCATAGGTATACGATAGGTACTATTTCAAGTGCTTCGCAATTTCGCATCCATCACAGTGCTAGGGAATGGGCCTTCCTCGCTAAGCTCATAAGTGTATTATTCACTCAATTCAGTTCACTGTTGCAAGTGAAATGTCGGGTATTTGAGAAAACCGCTGTTCGCGGTGTCATGACAAAGGTGATAGTACGAATGGAAACAGTTGACTGACGAGGACAGCTGAATTGACCGGCAATTGAGCGAGAACGACAATAAGAAGATTATAAGAGGCTTACCAATGGAGAACCGCAGTACTACATAGCCATGCACAATGAAGTCGGCTGGAAGTGGTTGTTTTGTTCTTTACACGAATGCTTTCCTATATCATGATTTTTCTCCGAGAATGTACCTACTTAACGCGACGCGCTCAGGAGGGTGTACACTGTACAGTGTTGACTTTAGAAATCACATTTGATTTAAGTGAATGCTGTTACTGTGTACCTAGTATATATAATGTATTAATATTCGACAATTACGTTATCCATAACTTTCTCTTACAATACATTTTTATTTTATTTGTCATGCATTCATGGATCCATGTAGGTACATCTCGTATATAATTTGTCTGTTCAGTTGCATACATTGTTGATTCACGGCGTACGTAGGCAGTAGTCAGTTGTATGTACTACAATGTACAACATACATACCTTTAGTTTGCAAAAAAGTATTGACTTAAGCGGTGGTAAGTAATTCGGCTTATTTGATTTATTATCAGTAAATATTAAGAGACTACGTATCCCTGGTCCATTTTATTCCATTCAAAGGCAAAATGTATTATCTCCAAAGAAAATTATGATGCTGGGAAATAATTGCTCCACTGAGTTGAAACTTGGTTCACTGGTGGATTTAGTTCCCGAGGACTTATATCCCTGCACCAAAAATCACGCGTTATCTTTGATTATTTTGGGAATTCAAAATTGACTTAAATGTAGATATAACTCGATAACCGATCTTCGGAAAATCGATTTATTCGCACAAATGCATACCACAAAGGTCTTCACAATTGAAAGAGGCGATGCTTGCATATTTTAAGCATATATTAAGTCTTTCCTCGTTCGTCTTTGCAGGCTTCGATTCGCGTTTTCTCCTTGACTATATTTTTGGGTGTATTTTTCGAACATCGTTTCTATATTAGGGAATGGAATTTTAAGTAAATCCTTCCACTTAAATAGGGACATATGTGATTTCTTCATCTTCTATAGAACTGTAGTATGTACAACATATAATAAAATTGTAGATTTTTTCTCTGTTCCACTATCACGTAAGAGCTACTAACCCGATTGGTATGGTCTTTTTAGAAAAGGTAGGCCTTAACAATGGGCACCATATAGGCTTTATTTAGTCAAAATTGGACAGAGGGGCGTGGTATCGCCCATACAAAAAAAAAAAAAAAAAAAAACATTCAAAATTTTAAATCTTATAATCGAACATTATTATCTAAGATCCAAGCAATACAATTTCTATGCACGGGCAAAGCCGGGCGGGTACAGCTAGTTCAAAACAAAAAGCCACGTGCTGAAGCTTTACAAAATGGGCGGCTGTAAAGCTCTTACATCGGAAAAAAAATTCAAAATATTTGCTTATAAGGAGTGTTGGCTCCCCTACAGGAATGTCGCTGAACAAATTGGAAAAAGCAAGAGTCTAGTAGGTAATCAATTTTCTTAAGAATACAACAAATTAAGGAAACAATATGAAATGTCGCACCAAAAAATCACATTCACGCACTGCCGAACGACGAATAATTAGAGAAGCTTCAATTGAATTAAATAATTAATTCAATTCACACTGTTCTGCTTCCAAAATCCGTGAAAATCTAGGATTAAAAGCAAGTGTAGACACTGTACAAAGAGTTTTACGTAAAACTGAATACCTAAAAAGGTTAAAGAAAAAACCACCGCTTAACAACCAACGTAAGAATTCACTTGAAGTATTTGTTCGTAATCACATGACTTGGAAGAACGAGTGGCATACCGTGTTTTTTTTCTGACGAAAAAAGGTTTAATTTAGATGGACCTGATGGTTTCAACTTTTATTTCACGATATTGGAATAACACTTCCTGTCCCCCCCCCCCCCATCATAGCTGTGAGAAAGGTGCTATGGTAGGGGGTATCATATCCTATTATGGAACATGCGAACTGCAATTTGTGTCTTCCAAAATGAATTCAATTCATTACAAAAGCTTGCTGGAGAAAGCGTTTCCTGATATGTATTAAGAACATTTTTGGACCATTACCGTAACCTTTCCAGCAGGATATTGCCCCAGTCCACACCAGCACGAGCGGCAAAAAGCTGAATTCAGAATCAAAGCGTGACTTTAATGCAGTGGCCCAATTACTCTCCTGACCTCAATATAATTGAGAATGAATAGGGATGGCTGAAAAGAAATGTATATGAGTCTGGGAGACAATTTCAAGACATACAGTCACTAACGGATGCTATCAACACCAATCGCTACTCGCAAACAAAAATTGAAGCTGAATGCTATCGAGAGTACAAATCTTAGGTGGACGAGGTTAACCACTTGTCTAGCGACAAAACAAATTTGGCCTAAGCTGGATTTGAAACGCTCTAAGAAATTGATCTCTCTCAACAGATTGCATATCGGCACCACAATAGGTGTCATTACTGGACACTGCCTGATAGGCAAACATGCCGCAAGGCTGGGCCTCTTCGCAAACGACTTTTGTAGAAGCTGCATGGACGAGGAAGAGGAGGAAACTATCCCTCACCTTCTTTGTTCCTGCCCAGCTCTCTCCCGCAGAAGGAAGCTTCACTTAGGAGCCTTCTATTACAACGACTTGGGCGATCTGACAAGCATAGACATCAGAAGCCTCTTACGCTTTATAAAGAGCTCAAAATGGTTCAACTAGTAGGGAGATCTTAGATCCTTCATCGTGGCATCACAATGGACCTATACTGGTCTAAGTGTGTTGGCGTTTTTAGCTGACAGCCACTTTCAACCAACCAACCAACCATATGATTCCCTTACTGACAGAATTTATGAGGTTATTTCGAAGAATGTAGTTCCACATAATTATTAACTAAATATTAAATTAATGATAAAAACAATTAAAACCACCGTTTTTGAAATGAAGAGCTCGAGCAAAAAAAGTAGAAGAAAAACCCGTTGATTTAACAAACAAATTTTTTTTACTTAATATCTACACAATAAAATATAGAATATGTAATAAAAAATATTTAATTATCGATTTCGTTTTTTTTTTAATTATATAGTACATTCATTGGCAAATGCTTGTCCCTATTCAATGGCATTTTATATGCTCGCAGACAAAAAAAAACTATTTGTTTAGTTCTCTTTAGATACGGTTTATCCTGATCACACAGCAATAATATACATTTGTCCGGATCCAAAATGAAAAGGAATTACATTTAAGTAAATAGTGTTACTTAATCCAAAGCCATAAATAATCGCTGCCAATAAACCGATTACGAAACCCAAGGTATTGTCAGGTCTCACGTCACTCACATTTAACTTCCTAAAATAAATAACTAACATAATGCGCTAAGTTTTCCATTATTCCCTTGGCTGCCATACAACATTTCATCAATATATGTAGTTAGCATTCATTGCACGAAACTCCTCTTTTCCTTATTCTTACTGAACCATAAGCGGAAGGGAGTAAAGTAAAACTTAGAAATCCGTTATTATTTTTTCTTACATACCCAAAAGTCTATCTATGTCAAATAGAGACCATTAATGAAAAATTCCAATTAAGAATTATTTATATTCTGAACTTAACCTCATCGTGTGCTTCATTGATTTAAAATTCAAATAGTTATATTATAATACGTAGCAATTGCACTACCACAGAGATCACAATGAAAGATTAGTTTTTGAGGAAATGTGTTCCCTTGCATAAACAGTGACAGATAAACTTTTTTCAATCAATACTGTAACCTCGTGATATACGAGTAACCACCCACGATCAAAAGATACACATGAAACGAAGATACAAGTTTGTATGCCCTTTTTTTATTGAAATATCTGCTCATTTTAAACGCACTTTTGTGAAATGTTTTTTTACTATATGAGCGGTTCGTTCATATTATTTAAAGAATGATTTACGATTTGCGTTAGCCTTATTTAAATCATGCATTTTATAAAACCTATTATAATTAATAGTTGATATTAATAATAATGATTCCTTAAATCATGAAAAAAAGAGAAATTAACTTATTCGTATATAAAACATTCATTTGTATATTTAGTTAAAATAGGAAGGGTTTTAGGTAGCAGCTCTACTCATATTACAAAGAGTTGGAAGAATATACCTACTTGCTATTTGTTTTCTCCAAAGCAGTCGACTTGCCCATTTCTCCTGTGCTTTGGGCGTAATTTGCGGCAATTGACTGTTATGTACATACCTATATGTATTTGAAGCCTTTTTTTGCGCTTTTGGTATTATGACGCGCACATCACACCCTTCTACCCGAGAGATACAACTGCTAGTTTTATTTAAGAGTGCATTGACTTTTTATGCCTATGTTATTTATTCGGAATTCTGTCTTCTTTTTTTTTGTCATTCGTGTGTAATTTCTATAATTAGGCAAGTTGTAATAAATTAACGGTTTAAGTTGTAACATGTTAATTTTATCGGCCATAGTTTTTTGCGTTTACGAACAACAAAGGATGTGCTTGAGTTTTTGCAACCAATCACTATTGATTCTCAAACGGAATTTGTGAAAACAACGCGCGGTACAAAAATGTAATGGACCTTCAACATTATGACGAATCCGAACCGCTGAGTTAATTAGCATTGTCAGACTTCTTAAGGTGTAATTTGTGATTTTACGGGGAATGAAGCTGAGACCCCTTGCTCAGTAGCCCAACACACTTTTATTTTTAAATTTTAAACAAATTTGTGTTTGTATCTTTTATTAACTTAAAAAAAAGAATAAATCTAATTTAAAGTTAACATTTTTCTTTTTCTTGTGTACTGGCTCTTACCGAGGATTCTAAACTTTACTATATACATACAAAGAACTATTGCCGTACAGCGTATAATAAATATCTGTGAAAAGCTATGTGTTTTATTTCAAAGAAACGCTAAAAAAATCTTGGAAAAAAATATAGGACTATTACCTATAATCATTGTGGTGAGCAATCTATCTCTGTATGGTCGTCATCTGGCTTGCGTCTATGGGCGCATTGTATAGACATTAACCGCATTATACATACTTACACTGGTCGGCATAAGTATTTTGACAAAACTAAAGTTAATTCTACTCATAATTTGAACTTACTTCATGTAAATTTTGGCATCAATGGAAAGGTCATTTAAATCCCGTTTGAATGATACACAACTTTCCTTAACCCATTAAGTACCCATTGAAAATTTAGAACTTTTGCAAAAGCCTACTTTTTTTACTTTTTTCCTCGGTCCCAAAAAAACATGTTTTGATGCAAAAAGTTTCTTCAAACAATTCTAATAGTGACTGCAAAAAAATTTTTTTTCAAAAATCTCTTCGCTAACATTTTTTATGATTTTTTGAATGGGATGATCTCAGAAAAATTTTGTATGAAAAGGAGGAAAAAGTTGCTAAAATAGTAATTTTTAGCAATTTTCAAAAAATCATAAAAAATATTAGCGAAGAGATTTTTGAAAATTTTTTTTTGCAGTCACTATTATAATTGTTTGAAGAAACTTTTTGCTTTTTTTGATACCGAGGAAAAAAGTCAAAAAAATACACATTCACAAAAGTTTTTAATGGGTACTTAATTTTTAAATGGGTACTTAATGGGCTAAGGAAAGTTTTGTATCATTCAAACGGAATTTAAATGACCTTTCCATTGGTGCCAAAATTTACATGAAGTAAGTTTCAAATTATGAGCAAAATTAACTTTAGTTTTGTCAAAATACTTATGCCGACCAGTGTATATTGATAATAGGATTGCACCTAATACTAATACTGAACCTTGCGGTACCACAATGTTATTTGTTACCGTTGTTGAAGGCGTGAAGGCCCCTTTTTGTTTTATTCCATTCGTGCAATAAAGTCCCTGTACGCGTTTTGGACCTTTGTGCATAAGACTATTTCATGACACCTAAAGAACAATCTTCGAAAGAAACAATTGATGAGGTAGATCTTTTAAAAAATTCTGAGACTGAAATGGTCAAATAAGCTGCAAAAACAATTAACGCAAAACGTTTGCGTTATTTTTCATTTACATTTAAAGAAATAAACGGAAGCTATCTTTATCTATCAGTCTGCAAGTTTTGCAAAATACAGCTACCGACCCTAAAGCCACATTTGACAAGACAGCAACATTGTAAACACCAAGAATCCCTAAGAAACCAACCGCTTATCGATGACCAACAGCGTTCAAAAATTTTTGAAGCTAATAAAAATTAAAATAGCTAAATGGTTCAAAATAATTTACCCATTTCGCTAGTAACTGGACTTATCGCCTTAATTAAGGTTGTTGCTTCTGACTCGGAAGTAGCAAGAGAAATCAAGTGCGGAAAAACGAAGGCAAACTGAATTCAAGCAGTTTCAATAATTTTTTCGGTCAAAGCTCATCAAATTCACCCTTGGAACAAATTATTTCCAGAATTGTCGAAACCAAACGTTTAGATTTTGAAGACTTCTATGTATACATATTTAAAGCTATAATGCTTTTAACAACCAATGTTTCCAAAAATAAAAAAGTGTACTTTGCTTTGCTGTGTTCATTGCTTTGCCTATAACAGCAGTGCAACAACTGGAAGGTAGTTTTGGAAGTAAGTTTTATCAAAGATAAAAAAAGGTAGTAACAGTCACTGCTATCCTGATGGCAAAGAACTAATTGACCATAACTTTGTTTCTTCCTAGAATTAGCTCTAGCTACCAGGGTTTATGGATAGGTTTAAATATAATCCTTAAGATAAATGTACCAGGAGAGAGATAAAAGAAGGTTGAAACTCGGTAGGCCTAACATTTATAGACGTAATTGGAATAAAATACATTTTGGCAGTTAAAGGAATAGTGAAATAGAAAACAGAAACAAACTCTACGAGAAAGTCGAAGAGGTGCGGAAACGAACCTTCACGTCGTGCGTCGATGCGAGAATTATTTTTAAAAATTGATTATCGGTACATAATATTTTGCATTCTACCGTCTCTTTTAAACTTACTCAAAATCTATCTGTCTCACTGAATACGATGTTCATATGGGGATTTGGGAATAATAATAAATCTCTCTTCCCTTTCGGACGCCTGAGACTTGGTTGGAGCTTGGATGGAGTTTGGGTACCTGTCACCCAGCTGACTTTATGGCTGGCATTGTGCCCAAAAATTATGCCAGTGTCAACGCCTACAATTTTTGGTTATAGCAATTACATATTTCGAAAGCTGATTTTTTTCAGAATTTCTAATTTGTCTGTAACGACGCTGACCGCTTTCAAAAGTTCTTGAACCTTCACTATTCTTATCAGGAACAGATTTTCTTTCTTTCAAAGAAAATATTATTTTCTAATTTCAAATAGTATTACATAAAAAAAATTGTTTTTTTTTTTTTGATTTTGTCTGGCACAAGTCTTGCCGTGCCTAAAACGTCTTGATCTGAATCTTAAAAAAGGCTTTGGTTTTCAACATAGTATTACTCACTAAAGCCACGACCATTAGCTGCAAGACTTTGGTTTGTAGAATCAACCGTACCCCATACTTCAATTCATGTACCTACTTTTTTTTGGTTATATTTCGCACCTAAAATTTGCTGTGGGCTCTTAGAATATAAACGATTTTATTTACTTACCAATGTGTCTGATATTTTATTCGTAAACATTAACAATCTTCCTCAAATATTATTGTGTATCATAAAGTCTGTAGACATCATTTGCGTTGTATTATATGTACAATAATAGCACCATCAGAACTACAATTCTATATAAATAGATAATGTACTCTTCTTCTTACATGCGCAGCACCAGATGGTGGCCAAGCTGAATACTGCAAGCTTTGCTGAATTTGCACTTGATATTTCATTACAATTGCTCGAATGGGTGCATACTTATTGTTGATTAATGTAATCATTTTTACATGTATCTACGATTATCTTTGTATTATAGAAGCTTCGATGAAAATTAATCGCATATGATTGTGAAAAATGTGATTAAACAATTAGGACCTATTCCTATTTATATACATATGTACATATTGTATATTTATAAAGAATAAATGGTTTCAGAATACGATTACTTAAACTGAATCACTGAACAACCTTGATGTGAAATGGTGAAACTAGTTTTTTTAGGTTAAACTTATATGTTACCTAGTCTAAAAGAATGGAAGATGTCAAAATGCTACTGATTTCCCGAAAAAAAAAAACAATTTGGCAGGAAAATCCATAAACACTTGATCGGACGGCGCGGCGGTTAATTGATTTGGACTTATATTACACTTAATATTTTTTCTTTCGGCTCATTGGAATACATACTTGTTTTTTTAGTTCTCTTCTGAGAATAATTTGAATCCAGTAAATTTGTAATTGTTTTTTTTATAGCCGGTTTTACAGTGCAAGTTTAAACTACGTTTAAATCTGCCTCCCGATTTATGATAATTTTTGTTTTTATGCAAACAATTAGTTCGCAATTGCAAGACTTTATCTTTGATTGTACTCCACTGTTTCTAGAAACGCTTGTATACAGTCGAATACAATAGAACGGTGTAGCAAAACCTATTCCAGCCGGTACTCGTCAACTTTGAGGTGTAATCAAAAATTACAACACAAAATGTACTGTTTCTATTTCATAAGTGCAACGACCTAATGTCACTTTATTAGCAGGCTTTGGAAACCGTCGCAAACAATATTGGCTAAGCGATAAATATTATACTAAATGCATAATGCACAGTGTCAGCAAGCTTAGCTACGTGTTAGCCATCCGAAAACATTGGCGAAAACATTCATGACACGTGCCCTCGCCAATACGATTGATTACAACTTCTCTATTGATCTTCGAAGTAATTTGTATCGTGGATGTACCACCGTACCTGGCGGCGCTCCAGAGTCGAAAGAACCACAGGCAGAGCTGCGGGAAGCTGCAATTTAGTTTAGAAGTGTACATACACACAACACAAAGCATTGTCGATTTAGTTCGTGTTCTTCATTTATACAAAAAAAAAATGCAAATCTAGCCTAAACAGTTTAACAAATATAACATTGAACGAAAGGTGATGAGTTATTTCCCGGCTAAGTTTAGCGGCCTTTTTGGCATTCCTCCCAGTCCGGCGAGCGTGGCAGTTAGTTTGGCTTGAATTGGTCCCAAGTTGATCATGTTGCCACTTCTCTCTTCCCGATTTGAGCTTATCGACATGAGGTCCTATAGAAATCCAACCTCTATTTTATACCCATGGTGACATCGACAGGTTCTCTGGCAACTAAATGGTAACAGTCAGAACACGTAATATGGTAAACGATCTTTATGTTGTCTTACCTGAATATGTCACTTTTTTAAATTGCCAAACTGACACAATAAATAAAACTGATGAAAATTTCAAATATACCTACATATATGAGTTCTACGTTTACAGTGGCGTACAAAATAGGCGAGAAAAGTTCAACCGAAGTTTAACTAAACGTTCGTTCAAATTCCACTGTAATACACTCACGGTTTAAGTATTTGGTTTAAACTTGCTTGTGAGTTTAACTAAACCTGAGTTTAAACTCGCACTGTAAAACCGGCTTCAAACATAAAACAAATTGTTTTAAGCTCACTTTTATGTAGGGTAGCAGAAAAATTGTACTGTGTCGTATGTTTTTCTTACATTTATTTTATTGGCAATCAATTTGTAACTTACCTACAAATTTAAAACAATATACATATGTCTACTAGATACAAATATAAAAAGAAATGTTTGTCTGACTGTCTGTTCTCTATGCATTCCTATACCAATCAACCGATTGTGATGATCTTATAAGTGAGTTGTTGTGCGCACCCCCGCGCAGGGTTCTGGCCTGATGTAGGCCTGATGACCGCAACTAACTTGGAGTGCTCCACATTAACGGAGATAGAACTGCACCTTTTGGACAACCCCCTACTGCGGTGACTTTGATGATACCTTTTAGTTTCTGATACTCTGATGCTTAGAAGTTGTACATCCTTCGATAATGGTTTTCAAATATTCATTAATTTTTCAACATTAACTCTATCTATAACACTGTTTTGATTTGAATCTTTCAAGAGAAGTCTCGTCCCAAGCATCACGGATAACTCCGATTAAGTTCCCCTTGTCTTCAAATTGTTTACCAGACTCATACATTTTTCGAGATAGACAGGCCCAAACGTTTTCGACGATGTTTCGTATGAATAGGACGGCCATGTCAACTGTTGGCAACCATAGAGCGTAGTGTAGATGGGGGCGTTGTCTTGTTGGAAAATCTAAGGCAGAGCTCCAAGAATGGTCTTAATTTTTCGAAATGCCCGTTCCAGCTGACTTCCTGAATAGCTGTAACGCCTGCATTGTATATATGAACAGGGTCTCCATACCAATTGCACGACTACACGCGATATGTTTAAGGTCCGGAGATTCCACGTGCAGATCCGAAGCTCGTCGTCCTTATTTCAATTGCTAGTGTCCTAAACATTTGAATCATCCATAGCCGATTCACAACAACTATTTTTTCCGTTTTAGGGAAGTTAGCCCGACGCGCAAACCTTAACCTGGAGGGCCTGCCCCTGAGCTGCTGAGCCCCTTAGACGAAAGGGGCCGGATATTCCGGTTTCAGTAACCCACGTCGAGAGTGTGAGAGCTGCCGTTGGCCCAAAAGGGCTCATCCGCCACGATCTCTGTTTCATGTGTTTCACAGTGCGCCTGTAATATGATAATGATAAGAAATATGTACAAACATCTTTTTTCATTAATTCTCGAACACCAAAGAGTGTTTTTAAAGTTTTTTTTTCTATAGTATCCAATATGAGAATAAAATGTTTATCGATAATGATCGAATTGGACATGTGCATTGGGTCGGTAATGTTTAAAACATGCGAGAGTTCTCGTACAGGTATGCTGGCAAACATACCTAGCGTTTCCAATTAATCGAACAAGAATTTCCAAGGAAGTAACATTTTGGGCAACAATATTTTTAATGATGTTGTTTTTGCTTATCCAAAAATAGCCCATTGGTTTGAATTGTTACACAGATTTACAAATAAAAACATTCTTTATTTTGCCTTCAGCATCAACTAAATATTCTTAACATTTCTTAAAATCCCAAACGAAAACATCTTTTACTCTATGTCTATATAAACAAATGGTATTTCGAAGTACCACACCAACACTTTCACGTGATCATTCAAGTAAACAATTTACTGTTCGGACAGGTAACATGCAAATAAAAGTAAATATTTCATCGGTTTGAGTCCAAAATCTATCTATAGCCTTCTGATTTTCCGCACGAAATGAAGCTCAAAGTATAGATAGTTATAGAGAGAAAACCACATCGGTGATTGATGACGTACGCTGTATGGGCTGAATAAAAAAGAAACGGATTCTTAAGAGTGTTTTCATTAGAAATTACTACAAGTACACCGACATGATAATCATCGGCTTCATGTTCAATTTGAGTTATAACGTATTGTGTGCTCTATAGAAGGAGGATGGTAAATGGATACGGTTCGTTAAATATTTGATAAAACCATACTCGTACGCATAGACGGAGAATAAACGAGGTAGATTGCGTTCACCGCTGCATAGTGTTGGTGGCGGAAAATTGGATAGATTCCGAACTTAGCGGTTTTGAAGAACATTATAATTTGCCCTTCGGTGATTGTACTATGTCGAAGGCTATTGTCCCTAATTGTTTAGGTAATTCTCATTGTTTTATTTTGAGTATGAAAAAGATAGTTTTATACCTACGCTACACTACTCATGTATGTATGTAGGTATTTCTATATCTTAGTCGTAATCGATTTTTATATTGCAAAAGTAAGGTTAGGTTTGTAAGTACATATATATGTATATATTTTAAATATATGTAAGTAGGTCGAAACAGACCACTTTATAGTGTCCCTTTTCTTCTCTCTCGATGTAGTGAAGAAAAATTCTGATATACATAGTGGTAGAAGTAACTAAACTTTATGAATATGTAGTGTGATCGATAAAAAACTGGAGATTGTTGAAAATATTTTAACGGAAAATAATGTAAATGTTATTTCTACCAGGAGAACAATTTATCACATTTTGTAAGACGTACATATATGTATATATGAAGGTCTTTATTTTAATAAATTCACTTGATATATTATCTCCTTATCGTTGACCAAAGACTTGGCTTTCGTAATAAATAAATATGGGAACTTGTATAAACAAACGTGAAGCTATGTACAAAGAGAACATCACACTCTTGTTGTTAATAAGTAAGTATATAGCTATATTATTGTTATGGGAAATGAATTTAATATATATTAATGAAAAAAGGGCGAATCCAGCATAATTTTTGATTATAATGATTATAATGTTACAGATTTATTGCGCCGCTCAATTAGGAACTTTTAATTGACCTAGGCCACAGAACGCAATGATCATTACGATGTCGTTCATTTTTAAAATGTGGATAAAATCTGGGGCCGTATTACCGCATCCATGAGCGAGTACCTACTTCGTGACTGAATTTGTCTTTTATTTTGCATGTAAAACCGTAACCGATATACATAACTCAGTGGCGTATTGCTTGCTCACAGATGCGGTAATTCAAAACCGGTTTGCTCTTTGCTCCACTTTTTGCAGCACCGAAATTTAACCAATACGTTTTTGATATACCTATACATAGTACACATATCCATCGGCTTCTATTTTTCGACAAGCTAGACTTTGTACTGAAACATGAACAATGCGACCAAAATCCTCTCAATAGCTTCCGACAAAACCGAAGCTATCTGAAATATCCTGGCAGTGACACTTTGAGTGCGATCCGCATATTAATATATCGGCGATATCCATAGACACATTGCATCGAAATTGATTGATCGTTGGTTTTCAGAATAAAATAGTCAATCTTTTTTTTATTATTTTGTATCTTCTTTTTTCATATATAAAACAGTTTACCCTGAATGGTGATAAACACCCAGCCCAAACGATAAGACCTAGTACTCTAAAATTCTGACACAAATTTCCTTTTAACGTTTGTTTGGGAAAATTCTAATTTTTCATCCGATCGATTTTAAACCCGGTGTATGTGCTCTATACCTGGTGTTTCCAAGTTAAATGAATAACAATGGATAATTCCAAGAAAAAAAATATTTTATGTACAACAGCCTTATTCACTAGATTCCTCCAATCTATTAATTTAGCATTGTCTCAACTAACTCACTTCGAATGCGAAAATGTAATTTTGCTCGTATACTAGCTAATCAATGAATTGGGGCAATAAGTTGTAAAATAGGGTAAACTAGTACATTTAGTAGAAATATTTGATAAATTCAGACATTTTTCTCTGCAATGCTGTGTGCATAAGATAAGAACACCATTATGATTTGTATTTTGGAATTTGTTATTTAAATATAAAAAATTAAAATTTTTGTTGTACCTATTAATACACAAAACTTTATACCTAAAACTATATTTACTATATTTGGCAATGAAACAAGGTTATACATTTTATGCCTTGATTTTAATCAATGAACACTTTGATCCACAGTTAATTTGTTTCTGACACTTGATTATGTGCAAATTCACTTTGAGAAAAGTGTATGAAGAAGGTTTTCTGTAATTATACAAAACTAGCGGACCCGGCGAACATCGTCTTGCCCAAATTTAACGCCTTCAGATAAATTCCAGAGTGATAAAACAAGATAGTTCAAATTTCAATGTGAGCGATGTGATACGTTTCTCAACCTTTGAGCGTATGCGGACCCCCAGCAACGAATTTATCAGTCGGCGGACCCTTCCCAACAATAAAACATATAACATTCGGTATAAACTTTAAATAAACAACGTAACTCGCAGATACAAGTAAAAATGGTACATTTAAAAAAAATATTGTTTTTATAAAAATATCTTTTATTAAAATGTTATTGAAAGTACATAGGCAATAAGTAGAATAATCAATGTGATGGCTGGTGTTGTTTTTTAGCTAACAAGTTTTTTATATTTGGATCAAACGAACATAACTGAATTCTAATTCAAAGTCTAATTTATTTCTATATTTATTTTTCGTATAAACAAGAGTTGAAAAAGTTTTTTTCACATAAATGTGATGTAGAAAAGGGAATTAATATTTTAATAGACCTTTCGGATATAAAAGGATATTGCTTTCTAGCCCAGAAACCAGAATTCTTAAAGATTAGTGTTTTTAAATACAAGTTGTAAAACTGAATCACAAGCTAATTTTCTTCTAAAGCTGCTTATTTCACTGAAGTCAGTTGAAAATGGTTTTTTAATCCATAATTTGCTGTTATCAGAAATTGGAAAGTATTCTCGAAAACTCTTTTTTAGTTCAGTGAAATGTTTGACAAAACTTTGAAAAATTGAATTTGGTAAAATATCGTTGGTAGTTGCTAAGAATTCAGTTAGTGTTGAAAATGGTGAAAAATCCTTCTTTTTAAATCGCTTTTGCCAGATATTCAGAGGACTATTTTCGTTGTTCATTATTATTTAGTTTTACTGTCATCACCGAATTTTGAAGTCGATGTTCCCGGATTGGAGTCAACGTCTTCAGTAATTTTCCTTTTTAGCCAGCATTCAATATTTTAGAAAAGCAACTGGGAATACGACGACAAAATATTTTAAAGAACAAACACTAAATGCGAGCGAGACAGAATAAATGGCATTCTGAGATTTGCCTGTAAAAGAAGAAAATGGCCATCCCATAACGGTTCAAATGTCGCCTACTGCAAATTTCGGATTCAAATGCAGATACTCTTTTCAAGGAAGTATTACAACAAAACTTCATACCTACGGCATACAAACAAAAAATAGGAGAATCAGCCGATTATCGTGTTTTCTTTATTTTCTTTTTAACTTTTTTTATGTAGTGCAATTGTTTGGTAGATGATCGGTTTTTAACTGAAACTTGGTTCATGCATTTGTTATTGAGAGGGGTAGGAAAATGGTATGAAAAGTAATGAGGAAATAAGTAAAAAAGATAATTTTCGTTTTGGTTCACAACGTTTGTTTGTGTTTAACATTGGAATGATAATAAAGACGTATTTTTGATATTTTATTGGAAGGTCGTGAGAAACGCTGTGATAAACAATGATGACTGTATGCGAATGTGTGTGCCATCGAAAACTTCGAGTGTGCGTGGAAGCGAAGCAGTCGATGTTGTTGCATGTTCAATGTTAGAGAGTATTTCCGCCAATAACGAAGAGATAATTTGACATTTTTCTTGAACAGCATTGCCAAACACAATTATATTGCTGGTTATTTAGGTTTTCTCAGAGTATTTTGGGATAAATATTCACGCTTATTTAGAGATTCGATGGAATGGACTCGAATTCAAAACTTTCTGAATTTCGAGGGAAAGAAGTTCGGCAACATTTTACTTTACTGCCCATTCGAAAATAACGGTTTTTTTTTTGCACAGTCCGATTGATTTCAGTGCCCTAAACACAAATCTGAAAAAAAAGTTGGCGGTCTCTCATCGTTTGGGCGTGGCACGCCCCCGAAGTTCAAAAAATACCATACAAAATAGTACCAAAATTACAAGAACGGAGTGTACAATTTTTGTAAAATCAATTTTTTTATATTCCCTAAAAGTGCAGCTAACTTATAAAAAAAGTAAAAAAAAGTAAAAAAAAGTATAAAAATTGGACACTCCATTCCTGAAATGTTGGTACTATTTTATATGGTAGATATTTTTTGAGTTCAAAAAATACCATACAAAATAGTACCAAAATTACAAGAACGGAGTGTACAATTTTTGTAAAATTAATTTTTTTATATTCCCTAAAAGTGCAGTTAAAAAAAAGTATAAAAATTGGACACTCCATTCCTGAAATGTTGGTACTATTTTATATGGTATTTTTTGAACTTTGGGGGCGTGCCACGCCCAAACGGTAAGAGACCGCCAACTTTTTTTTGCATATTTGAGCTCAGCGCATTAAAGTCAATCGGAATAAACAAAAAAAGTATTTTTTTTCGAATGGGCAGATTCTCAATTATTGTTGGTTTTAATTTGAGTAAAGATGGCATTTATGTATTCTTGGAGGGAGAAATACATACATAGGTATACATACCCCTGTTGCGAAGATATCTCTCCCGAACGAGCTCCCGAACGACGATCGAGGCATGAGCATAACTGATTGTTGGCGTATGCCACAGATAGAGATACACATTTACCCACCCCAAAGAAAAAATAAAAGAGCACTAGACCCAATGTGGCCAGATTTTTTTTTTTTCAAAAAACTGTAAATTCCCCAAAAAAAAAACTGTATTTTCAACCAAAAAACTGTAACCTTCAAAAACCAAACGATTTTTTTTTAATTACGTTTTTTTTAGTTTTATTAAACAAAAATAACACAAAACCATTCATTTTAAATAAAATTACATGCTTAAATACGAAGCACTACGATTTAAAGCACATTTTAATTTATTCTTTCAAATGTGAACATTAAAAAAAACTGTAATTTGTACTAGGAGGTAATTTTAAAAACTGTAAGCTTGTCTAAAAAACTGTAATTTACAGTTAAAACTGTGAATATGGCAACGTTGACTAGACCACACATTTTCGCTCGAATGGAATTTGACATTTAACTCGATCCAATCGAATCTGCGATGGGAGAAATGAACAAAATACGGATCTCAATCGAAATCGAAAGTTGAAATATCATTTGGCTGAAATCGAATGACTTTCGATTCGATTCAAATCTCATAATTAGGGTGATCATCTTATTGCGCTTGGCAATTATGTATTCTCTGGATTGATTCTTATAAGCCACGGTAGTCGGTGGCTTAACTTATGGCATTATTTAAGTGAAGTTTTTCATTAAACTTGATGTGATAACCAAATTTGTGTTAATCCTTAGTTTATCCTTGGATCGACACTTAAGCTTCCACTTTGAAATTGGGTATTGGTTATCTAGGTTCCTTATCTCTTTTGCTAAGCACAACCTATCCTTTACTTGTTTATATTTACACAAACTATCTTACATTTTTGTTTGGTCTTGATTTCTTGTTTTGCGAAATAATAATTTAAAAGCTTTTTTCTCGCGCCCTACAGCCATCACGATCTTGGCCAGCTGTCTCCATTTTCGCACGCTAAGTTGGTTAAGTTCCCCTTCCACTTGCGTGCACTACCTGAGTCGCGGTCTTCCTCTACTGCGCCGTCCCTCGGGTGTGTATTCGAAGCTCTTCCAAGCCGGAGCATTTACGTCCATTCGCTCTACATGACCCAGCCACCGCAGTCGTTGGACCTTCACTCTTCTGGCTAGGTCGATGTCTTTGTACAGCCCGTACAGTTCGTCGTTGTATCTCCTCCTCCATTCACCGTCTATGCAGACGGGACCGAAAATTACTCGAAGAATTTTCCTCTCGAAGCAACCAAGAGTAGCCTCATTCGCTTTTGATAGAGTCCATGCCTCTGCGCCATAAAGTAGGACTGGGATGTTTAGGGTCTTATAAAGGATCACTTTAGTTGTTCGAGAGAAACAGCCGAAAGAAATAGCGATTGGCAATAGTTATTCTTCGTTTAATCTCAGCGCTGGTGTCATTGTCTGAGTTCATAGCGGAGCCTAGGTAGCCAAAGTCCTTTACCACCTCAAAGTTATATCTGTCTATAGTGACATTCTGTCCAAGACGTCGGTGTTGGGTGTCCTTTCTTGATGACAGCATATACTTTGTCTTGCCCTCATTGACCGCCAAACCCATCTTTGCCGCTTCCGTCTCAATGCTCACGAACGCGCCAGTGACATCACCCTGCGTTCTCCCGATTATGTCGATGTCGTTGGCGTAGGCGAGTGGGAGGACAAACTTTTGCTTAAGCTTAGATATGGCTATCTTCACTTCGTCCAGGTCGGGTGGACGGAATTGTTGGTCTTCATCGTCCTGGTTGAATGGTTCATTCTGCCTGACAGCGGAATTTAGTTCGTCATCGCCGGTAAACAGTCTCCAGAAGTAGTTCTTCCATATCCTCAGCATCGACTGCGATTCTGCCATGATGTTACCTTGTTACTTTCTTCATAATTCTTTGTTCTAAAAAAATAAATAAATAAATAAATAGGCGGCGCAACAGGCGGTAGACACCCAAGGCCTAGCTTCACGCAACCATTCGTTTTGTGTGAGTTTCTATTTTTGGAACGAATGGAAGGGACCTACAATTTTATGCCGAGCCCGAACGGCTGAATTGAGAAGCTTTTTCAGGACAGTCATACTCTCGGATGTTTGTCAGACGTTCGCGAGAGGTGGCGCAGTAGAAAAAACCTTAAGATGTAAATTTGTGTTTTTCCGGGGATCGAACCTGGGATCCCTCGCACAGTAGTCCAGCACACTAACCACTGCGCTACTGCGCCCAATACCTTCATATTTGGTAATAGTGTTTCTATTATTTGTTTATTTAAATAAAGGTAAAGGTAGCAACTTTCTTTTCCTACATGACATTCACTCTTCATTTAATCAAATATATTTACATAAAATTTCAACCGAAATCTTTAATAATAATCCTAGCCATCATGCGGTAATAATTCTGGTGCACAGTGGTGTGTGCTATGTCGCTATGTGTTTTTATTAAGGTCAATAAAAATCGGTCAACTGCGATAGGGTGACATTTCCAATTCCATTCCTCCCCCGATCGTACAAAACAAATAATGCATAATATATGGAGATTCTTTTAACGAGCCAGCCATGATACACTTTTGCCCGCCCGGCTGCTAGTTGTTTATGAATCTTTTAAGCCACATGCAGTAGCTCCACTGACAGCTTTTTGTCATATAATTTTTAATATCAAAACAAAATGACAAAGTAAATAAGTGCCCATTATGCAATTAACTTGATATAGACGAATCGTCGAGTAATCATACTATAAAACGGGTCCGCTTGTACGGAAACATATATATTATGTACACTATCATTTTGATAAATCTACTTTACATTCATGCCTCATCGTCGCTTGTCGTGCCCAAAATTAAATTCGAACGGATCATTCAATGGGCTGGAGTAGATTGCTGACAATATGACCTCAATACACATATTCCTATAAATACACTATGTGGTGTGAGGACGCTTTTCCTTCTCCGGGAGTCTTCTAAGTTGTGGAGCTATTTATACGATTATGTGGCGATAACAGAATTAATAACACAATTCATATTTTTATCAGCATTTAATATTATTGCGCGGTGGTGGATTTCGATACGAATTGCATTACATTGAGAAGGGGTGTTTATCGGTTGATAAGTGTGCAGTGCATAAAATTTTGTAAGCAACTCTTGTCAGTATGAGCGCATAACAAAATACATATATGATTGTTCCAGATAAACAAAAGAAAAGACATTAAATCGCGCGTTTTCGTATCTGTGAGTTGATGGCCCTACGAACTAAGTTCCAACTGGAACTAACTGCTACTAACAAATATATTCATATGTTTGGGAGATACTTCGTAGTTCATTATGAACAAATTCCCAATGAATTAAGTCCCAATTTGAGAAAAGTGGGAGTTAGTTCATTTAACTTGTTTCGACGAAAAAATAGTTCTTACATACGCCTAAAATTCGCACTTAATCCAAATCCAACAGTGACCTCTAGCAGGGGGGTTGCATTAATATTAATATCCCACTGTGCCTAATGGGAGATCAAATGGGAGATCACTTTCCATAGGCACTGTGGTATATGTATGGGGGGCATTCAGCCCCCCTGCTACCCTCCTGCTTGGGTTCACTGTTGGATTTGGAGGTTGGGAGCAAGTTAATTTGGGACTTAGTTCATAAAGAACAAAGTCCCACTATTGGGTTTTAATTCATTCTTATATTGGGACTGTGTTCATTCTTAGTTGGGTCTTTGTTCCTAAAAATCATGGGTGTTAGTTCATATGAACTAAATCCCAACCGTTCTTGGACTTAGTTCGTTTTGGCTAGTGGGAGTTAGTTCCAGTTGGGACTTAGTTCGTAGGGCCGAGTTGATACACGGTACTTAATGTTGATATATAATTTCTAATTCTTCAAAAAAACACAATTTTTTCGCTATTTTTTTACACAAGTATTCGACGTGATTGTTAAATGTAAATTTATTATCTACCTAAATACTTGATTTCACTAACTGGTTCTATATATTCACCGTCAATTTTCAGTCTTATGTCCTCTCCTTGTCGATTATTTATGATCATTTGTTTGGTTTTTGTCACATTCAGTTTAGGTTTATTCATTTTCAGCCATTCCGAAACACTTTCCAGGTCCTGTTGCATTTTTTGTTGACATTCTACGTAATTTTTATCCGCCTCATCACCGCATCATCAGCAAACAATCCAAGCTTTCCATTTTTTATTGCACTTTTTATGTCGTTTATGTAAATTATAAACAAATCCGATCCCTGAGGTAAACCAAACATAACATCCTTTGGACATGACAGTTCACCATTAACTTTTACACATTGAGTTCTATTGCTAAGATATGATTTGAACCAATCACTTTCACCTCCTCTAATTCCATATATTTTAAGTTTATCTATTAATATTTGTCTGTCTATTGTTTCGAATGCTCTTTTTATATCAAGAAAAACACACAGGACTATCTTTCCTTGGTCGGTTTCTTCTTTCAAATTATTTCCTATCAGAACGGCACAAACGGAATATAAACACTTATCGAGACTACACTTTTAATAAAGAAATCATTAAATTTGTTGGCTATGACTTTATTATCGTCGAAAATTTTGTTATTAAACTGAATGCTTTTTTATTTCATTAGGTTTTTCGGTTCTTAATTCTTTTCTTTGTCAGAAAAATTTCTATGAAGCTGAAACCTGGACAAAATTTACTTTTTAGTGTTGCGAAAAGGCAGTAATTGTTTCAGACGGAAATAATAATTAGAGGTTGTTGTTAAATTTAATTTTTACGGAGTTATGTGTTGGCTTACTTACTCGTTCTTAAGTTTACTTTCGATAAATGGTAAAGGAAAGGTATACTGCAATGGAAAAAATGGCTGGAAAATTGAAAAACTCTAAGAATCGTTTTTTTTTTCGTATTAATTTTAATATTTAAAGTCGAGTGAGTGAACAAAAAAATAGAGTAGTAGTAGTCTTTGGTAGCGTTAAATTCCAACATAAAAACAACATTTTGTCCTTAAAAAGTATTGGCTCATCGATTAAAGTGAGTGATGAAAAAGTAACAATAGATCCTTTACTATTTTTTTGTTTAAAAATTAAATTTAACAACAACCTCTAATTATTTCCGTCTGAAAAAATTACTGCCTTTTCGCAACACTAAAAAGTAAATTTTGTCCAGGTTTCAGCTTCATAGACATTTTTCTGTCAAAGAAAGGAATTAAAAACCGAAAACCCGGTTTTCCTCCATTTTTTTTTTTAATTCTGAGGTTAAGGTAAAAATGGTATATATAAAAGTTGTAGATATTTTTATTCCCTACAACTTTTATATCAACTTTTTTCGATAGGATGCACAGTTTAGCCAGAAATCGCGAAAAACCATTGTTAACCCCTAAAAATGCACCCCATTGTACTCCGGATAGCTTCTGTCGGTTCGATTTTTTTGTCCTGCCGACAGTCGGTTCCGTATTTCTTAATACTTCAGAAAATGATTTTTGCGTTTGTCTCTTTTCTTCCTTTTCAGAAGAATTCTTATTCACTTTTTTCATTTCATTTTTTATTTC
This sequence comes from Cheilosia scutellata, assembly GCA_955612985.1. Classification (NCBI taxonomy): domain Eukaryota; kingdom Metazoa; phylum Arthropoda; class Insecta; order Diptera; family Syrphidae; genus Cheilosia; species Cheilosia scutellata. Next base: position 73,545,380 of record OY015313.1, on the reverse strand, counting down.
ATTCACCGATTTTGAAATATATTCGACACCTTCCTTAATCAGACTATTTTTCTGACTCACACCGTTATTTGTTTTCATAATTAGTTCATTTTAAGTTCATTTACAGTTTTTGAAAACGGTTTTCCAAAAACACTTTGTCGAAAGGGTCTCAGAATTGGGCATTTTCCAACGAAGTGAAGAACAGTTTCTTCCTCATGTAAATTACACAAAGTGCAGTTTCTTTGTTCTCCTTCCCGAAATTGGTTTGCATTAAGACCTAAGATACCGGCACGCGTTTTAAATGTCCACATCATCAATTGTCTACCATTAGCATCATCGAAGTACGTGGGACCAATTGAATGCTTCAGTTTGCTATAAATTCCATGAGAACTTATTTGTGCATCCCGCAGATTTTTTTGGATTTGGTTCTTTCTTAATGTCTCTATTGTTTGGACAATGTTGGATTTCCAAGCGTCTTCGTGAAATTGCAAATTGGTCCAATTTATTCCATCACGTTCCCCCTTATTTTTCCATTCTTCAAACCAGTAGATATACATTTTTCTCTATTATCTGCTTTGAGAGTATGTGTGGCAACCGAGTGACTTCATATCTAAAAAGTGTTTTTTGTACATATTCCATCTTAATGTGTACAAATGCATGTCTGGAACTCCTGTTTCTAGGCTAAGTATGTAATTTGGGGTGAAATCAGACAAACCAAATATTCTTTTAATAAAATATCGCTGCATTTTATCAACGGCGTCGAAATTTGAAAATTCCCAAACTTGAGACTCATATCAAAATATAGCTCTCAACGCAGCGTTGAATAATTTGAATTTCGCTGAAAGCTTTACCTCCTTCTTTCCGATGAAATTTTTCCAGGTGCTATTTAAGCAATTTTTTGCCTTTGCTTCTCTTACTTTAAGCTGCACCACGAACGAAAGTCCCGGTGTTATAATCATTCCTAGATATTTGTACTCCTTGACTATTTCTATTTCCGTCCCGTTGAAGTACCATTTCTCGTTTTTTGCTCTTCTACCTTTGCTGAAGATCATAATTTTGGATTTTTCTAGGTTGATTGTGAAATTCCAGATTTTACAGTACTCTTCCAACTTTTTTATCATGCTTTGTAGCACGAATATGTCTTCAGCTAATATAACGATATCATCCGCATACATCAAAAGTCGAACAAGAAAATCATTCAAGTGAAGTCCACCTCCCAAGTAATCGTGCAGATCGTTCAACATCAGTGCAAACAGTAGCGGGCTAAGTAAACATCCTTGCTTTACTCCCATTGTGGTTTCGAAATAGCCTGACGCTTGTTCACCATCCCATACAGCAGATACTGTGTTTGTGTACAGACTTTTAATTAGAGCCAAAAACTTCGATGACACTCCCATGTTACTCAATTTGTAGAATAGAGATCTTCTGTCGATACCATCAAAAGCTGCCTTAAAATCTACAAAAAATCCGTAAACTTTCTTTTTTTCACTATTTTTTATTTTAATTAGGCTATAAATGTTGTCCACCGTCGAATGATTTTCCCTAAACCCAGCATGGAATTCATTCTGAATTTTGTGTTTCTTTTCCCATGTAGATAGTCTGCCGTGCATAACTCCCACCAATATCTTGGTCACACAGTTCATGAAAGAAATTCCTCTATAGTTTCCCACTTCATTCGGATTCCCTTTCTTGAATATGGGAAAAATAATAGTTTTAAGAAAACTTTGGTCCACTTTTCCTGTGTTCAGCATATGAGTAAATCCTTTAGCCAGCAGCTTAATATAATTATTTGGTGCATTTATAAACAATTCATATGGCAAACGATCTTCTCCAGGTGCTTTATTTTTTTTTTACCTTTTTTAGCATTTTTTGAATCGCATTAGTTGTTATCTCCATGTCTAGATCAACATCCAATAATAGGGGTTCAGCCCATTGCACAGGTTCAGCTAGCAATTCCGGATTTAGTAGATTTTCAAAATAATGCTTGAATTCTTCTACGCGTATTTCTGATCCCATTCTAAAACTGTTTTTGCGTAGTTCATTAGCGAATCTCCACCACGTTTTTGAGTCTTTAACGTTGTTTAATTTCATTTCCAAATTTAAATAATATTCTCTTCGTTTCTTCTCACATATTTGTTTATATTTCAAATTCGATTGTTGATATTCCTGTTAAACCATCCATAATATCGACTCAGTATCCCTAAAGTTCGATAAATGGAATGAGTTTAGTAGAACAAAAAAAAATTGATTAAATCCGCGGAATTGCTAATACAAATAAATAATTTCCACTAGCTCTTATACACACGTCTATCTCGCTCAAATTCTTCTTCACTAAGTGAATCTCAATTTGTTTCCTCCTAGTAAAATTAACCCAACTAATTCTTAGTGCGTACATCATCGTATGATCGAACTGGCAGCTGTCATGTGAGTGAGAAACTGGTTCCCAACACCGCTCGATCAAGGCTGACTTCAAAGATTTAGAAAAAGTCGCAAAAAAAAGGGGATTAGAATACAAAAAGGGGCAATACTAATCTGCCCACAAATGGCACACAAAAAAAAACGAAAAACTAATTAAATTCACTAAAGTTAAAATGGCTTACGCATATTCTCCTCTCGTTCTATCTTATTGGGCCTTGAACATGGAAGTTATGGCTATGTGGCTAAACATATGACAATAGGACAATAGCTGATAGAAAAAGGATGCATTCAGATCCCAATTATTTGTGAACTAGTTTCGTAAAGTACTTAGGTATATTAAAGTTAAGGAAAGTTTTGTATCATTCAAACGGAACTTAAATGACCTTTCCATTGATAGCAAAATTTACATGAAGTAAGTTCAAATTATGAGCAGAATTAACTTTAGTTTTGTCAAAATACTTATGCCGGCCACTGTATTTTTTCAAAATACAGAAAAGGGGCAATTACGGACAATTTTGGAAAAGTGGTCTCATTGGGGATAGAAAGAAAAAAAGGGGAAAAATGCAACTTTAGTCGCATAAAGTCAGCCCTGCGGCGCTCGTATTGAAGATCGAGTATAGCTTGGTCCACTAACTCCACCTAACACATTCTCCTTGTGTGATGGTAGTTTTTCCAGAGTGAGGGTGAATCTAGTGTTAGTGAGAGTGATAAAGAGAATGAACGTACAAATCCTCGTGATTCTTTAGATCCAAACAAGAGCATTTTTCACCCAGAAATCATAAGGACATCTCTTAAAGAATTCAATCTATCCACCTCTAGAAAATTAAGTCAGAAGAAACCATATCGTCATCCTATGGAATCACCCAGTGAAACCTTCAGTAGACTCGACGAATCTCCACTGGACAACACTAATTCACCATTCAAGAACCTGAAGAGACCCAAACCAAAGAAATTATTTTCTAGCGATAGTGACGACGAAGAACAAGAAAATTCTCCCAAAAATCCGCAGAAAACCGAGCGAGAGAGTCAAAACATCTCAGGGTCTGCATCGTCGGTTTCTGAATACATATGTAACCAGGAACAATCTCCGACTACTGAGAAGTCAAAAATAACTTACGACGATCGCCAACAGGCTCTGAATACAGTGAATGTGGACGACTGGATGGGAAAATTGGGTAAAGATGCGAAGAAGAGTGGACATTATTTGACGCCATGCCCTGACTTTCTAAGTCGTCGTAAACGTCCTCCACAAAAGAAAAAAACTGCCCCTGTTGAAAAATAGATTCATGTGTTCAGTCGTTCAAATCAATGGCAAGAAGTTGACATTAAATTATTACACTTGCCCTTTCGACAGTTTGTCCCAGTCATTACTGATTGGCTATATCGTGAATGGTCTGAGTATCGAAAATGTATAAATGAGTTTGGGAATATTGAATCGTATATCTACTTTTGATAAAATTTCTATCTATTCGGTTGAAGCTGAGTTTACATGTAGGCCGCTTTTACCAAGGTAGGTATATTTAAAAAAAATTCGTAGAGTATTCTCTTATAAACAGTTTACGTATGGGAAAGATAAGCAAATTTTGTATAGGTATATTTTTCGGATCAACTCTAATCCAAAAAATTGGATATAAAAATATAAAAGATACACATTCTTTACTTACATAATTTCCATAATGTACATTATTTGTATAGACATACATCTCGGTGAATAACCGATAATATTCCAATTTCTTTACACGACAGCAAAAATTGCCAACAACAAAAACACAATCAAAATACAGGCCTTTTCAAAGATATGCCAGAAAAGATGGTTTGTATAAGCTTCCACCGCCTAGTACCTATACATATAAATATACAAATCTCAACCACTATACAATAGTTCAAAGAAAATGATTATGAGTTCAGTTTCTAAGGGGGTTCATTCCAGGCAATATCTGGCGTCCCAGATCGCGTTTCAAATCACTATAAAGTACGAGTGGTATCATTTTATAAAATGACCATGTTGTGTACGATATAGAGGTACAACCGCACAGTTCGCTAAACTGATAGCAGTATGAATTTCGTCCTTGTTACCTTTCTCGTATTTGTTCAATAGCGTATACCTACATTGTGTATAAGTATAAATATAAACAGAAATGAACTTTTTTTCTGAGGTGTGGTCAAAATTAATAAATTCATTATCTATGTTTTAACTGAAAGGTAATTTGAGAAAGTTTTGGTGTATGAAAAGAAAATGTCAGCTTCATAAATAATGGGTTTATGATGTATAAATAGTACCTCTACTGTTGACAGTTGAAGAAGTAAATAAAATATTAAGATATTCTTGACAATAATTTAAACTTATAAAATAAGAGCGGTAAGAAAATGTTATCTAAGAAAGTTGGGCTGTTAAAAAACGTGTTTGAACTGAAATCCTTACATTGTTCCAAAGTATATAGACTCTGGTTTGTTTTAACTTACTTCTGACAAGATGACCAGTCACTACACTAACATTGAATCTACAATCGCTGGCGCACAGAAGGTTAGTCGCTGAACTAAACCTGTTCTATAGATTCGACAATGGCCAACGTTCAGAGGAACTTACCGAAATTATTACTCGAAATGCCACAAGCGCCATATAATAGTACATTTACACCGCACCTAAATTCAACATTTTCAACAATTTAATCGCAGAACTGACACCTACAAGCATCTCGGGCGCTGTTGAAGCGATATAGCATCGCCTTTTCCGAAAATATATATTTCTTCTGCTATCAAGTTGCTGTTAATCAGCATCATACAATGGTTTAATGTTTTTCGGCTTGATATATTTCCCATGCATTTTCACCTCATATAAAAGCCTAACTTGTTGATGTGCGATATTCAATAAATGTTTCAACTATGTAGTTTTTATTAAACTATACTTACATTAAAATGTGTGGTCCCTCAACTAAAAATTAAGACTTCTGTCCCTAAGATTTGCTCCAAATCGTTTTCCAATCTGTTGCTGTAAACATCGGATTAGTGTCTAAATGGATTATTGTAGTTTGTAGCCATCACAAACTTTACGTTAAATGGCGGTGATAGGTTAACACATAAAGGTGTATAAATGTCTTGTGTTAAGTTTTATTTCTGGATGGAACTATTTATAAGCTTTTCTATTATACTAGGCGTATAACAATTCATATATCATTAGATTCTTAATATAAGCAGTGACATCCAACTTGTGCATGAATTGTAGTTAAAATGAAACAGCGTACATATTTAAGCACAGTTTTCTGTTTTCGCTAATTGTATCTCCCATACAAAAATGTCTACAAAAAATTCTTAACTTCATATGGATGGCCGGATGGGCCATACTAAATGTCAGCCTGGTCGGCATAAGTATTTTGACAAAACTAAAGTTAATTCTACTCATAATTTGAACTTACTTTATGTAAATTTTGGCATCAATGGAAAGGTCATTTAAATTCCGTTTGAATGATACACAACTTTCCTTTCATTCGCGCAAAAAGTTTGGAATTCGAAATTTCGTTGTTTAATCAATTTTTGAACTTGGTTTCCTAGTACATTTTGTTTAGATAATTAAGTAATTATCCTTCTTTTGGAATAGTAAAATGTTCAATTTTCTGTTGATAAATGCATCAAAAGTGGATTGTGAATGGTCCTTTATTTCCTCTGCCTTAGCACATTTTAGCGGAAACTTTTCATTGAAAACAAAAGAGAAATTTCGTAGTTAATTCGTAGTCATAAGTTTGTCTTCGGCTATTTAGCACAAACTTAAGGCGATTTCGTTTGGGATTCTCAGATTCGTGTTTCAGATTTCGGCTGTCCAATCGCACAAAAAAATTATACTGAGCTGTTGGTGTGGGTGGTGTAGCTGCCAAAAGTTGTTTACCTTTTTTGTTGTGAAGCTATTTTTTCGTAGAGTGGTTGCAACTTGCAATTTTTACAATTACATTTTCAAATTATAAAACAAATCTCATAATAAATATTACGAATATAATGTTCCCCACGGTGTGCGCAGTAGCGCAGTGGTTAGTGTGCTGGACTACTGTGCGGGGGATCCCACTATCCAAGGTTCGATCCCCGGAAAAACCCAAATTACATCTTAAGGTTTTTTTCTACTGCGCCACCTCTCGCGACCGTCTGACAAACATCCGAGAGTATAACTGTCATGAAAAAGCTTCTCAATTCAGCCGTTCGGACTCGGCATAAAATTGTAGGTCCCTTCCATTCGTCCCAAAAATAGAAACTCATACAAACGAATGGTTGCGAGAAGCTAGGCCTAGGGTGTCTACCGCCTGTTGCGCCACCTATTTATTTTATTTTTTTTTTTTACGTCTTCCACAATATTGCAAACTTTGATGCTTTTTCTCGCTTACAAATAATAAATACTGCAACTGGAGAAATTGCTGGTATGGTATGAAGAAGACGAAGCAGTATTATGAGAAGACGGCGACGAGTACGATGAATATGTGGCACATCATGAATATGAAAATAGCATAAACTATTATTTGTTCCATATTTATCCAAATTTTGGTTTGTATTATTTATTTATGGTTTTTCACTAGTTCTATATTTTTCGTGCAGACTTTCCGTAAAACGTAAACAAACGCCAAACGTCAAATCATATTTAAGAAGTGTGTTTTCTCGAGCAACTCTGAGAAAAAATCTAAATTCACAAAAGTGCTATCGAATCTAAAAAATATTGTTTATTTTGTACCAAACGAAAACGGCTTTATAATATCACTATCGGTGCTACTATGCCTTCGACATAAAGACATTTTTAGGTTTGAAAAGCGATTCCTTTGGAAAATTACAAATTGTTACTAAATTGACACACGATCTTTATATTGTTAGAAATTTTCAGTAATTGTACAAATCTGTAAAATGCCTTGATTTGGTGAAACACAAACTTGAAAAAAAAAAAATGAATTTTAACATATTTGTACTTGTAAGCAACAAAGAAAATTAACTTTTGGTGAAACGGAAATAATGAATTTTCTACAAATTTCCCTTTGTAAACAACAAATACAATTATGTAATACAAAATTTTTGTAAAACAGAAAAAATCGAGCAAACAGTGCGTCTAGATCAGATGTGGTGGTCGTCTACTGATGAGCCCACAGCCCACCCACCACATCGGGGCGAAACGCATTTCTGGAGTCGAGGCCAACTCAGATTGAAAAATTTGTGAGAAAAAAATCGATTTTTGAACAAATTTGTTAAAAATATGCCTGTGAACAACAATTTGTAAGTTGGTGAAATAGGCCACAGAGGGTGAGATCAGTTATGTAGATATACGGCAGCATCATGGGGAAATGATAAAATATCACTGACTGTGACTGTGACTGCCATGCTAGTAGATAGATATTGAGTATGATTGTATGTACAATACATTACATACTATGATTTTGAGTACGTATTTTAAAAAGATTAATAGATCTTTGCTTACCTACACATTTTTGAAAACAATATTTATTTTTGTAATACAAAGCTATGTACTGTACATAATATGTATTTATATAGGAGAGAAGACACAATATATTTGAATAAGACAAGATATTAATATGGTGGGGCATGGAAATGGGATGACATATTGACTACATATGTACATAATGTTAGAAATAAAAATGTTAGGAATATGAATAAATATTTATGAATAATTAATTTATGGGTAGCTAAATAAAATTAGTTTTTATATTAGCTATTATAAGTAGTACCCATTAGTACAGTATGGACTATTTATTACCATCCTTTATTACCATAAAGTATGTTGTAGGTATAGGTTAAGTATACCGTATACATATAGTCAAATCAATTGATATCAATTTTGATTTTCTAAAATATGGATGATTTTATTGAGATTATTCCACTGCTGCTTTGTTATGACGTGTGGTCTATGAAGGTACATATATATCATTTGTCGGTTGAAATTTAATACAGTTGAATCAGCTAATTTCTCTACATAATCGGCCATACTAACAAACGTCATAACAAAACACTGTGAAGTCAGTAGACATTACAAAGGTTGGGTAACAAATTTTTAGAGGAGCTTCAAAGCTGCACCTAATCGAGGACCGCCTTACAAAATAACCAAATGAGGCATGAAATACTAAAATAGGATCCTGTAGAACACTGTTCTTATATCGTGAATGACATCATCTAGAATGGGACATAGTTTAAAGTGCAATGAAGCATTACTTAGTTCTATATATGTAATTGCCTTCACATTTTGAAATAACAAACAATGAGTTTCCCCCAGTAACAAATTTTATTGTTGACTTCAGAATTGCCAACCTCAACACATATTTCCAATTCTTCTTCAGACTGTTCATGCAAAACATTGACCAATCATTATGATTTAAGAATAGATGACATTTCAGTATCACCAAAAGTGGATGGTGCGTAATTATACATACTACACACAATAATTTTAATATATAAAAAAACACAACCACTAATCTATTTTGAAAAGTTCCGCCGAAAATAGCGAACAGCAAAGGAACCAACCCATTCCCTCATGCGTCATACAATATTTTACTTACGATGGCCCAAAATTGCAATGTAGTTTTATGCCCCTATTGTGTAACTACAGTTGAGTTGAGTTGTCTCTTGGTTTTATGTAATTCAAAATTCGGTATTGTCCCTATTGTCATACACAACCTTGATAGAAAAGTTGTCTGTGAAAACACAACAAAAATGGCAGTGGTTATCTATAAGTTGTTGTTAGTTAGTTTGGGTTGTGTGAAAGTTGAGTTGAATTGAAGACAACTAAACTCAACTAAGTTGAGTTGTGTTCTACAATAGGGGCATTAACTCATCTCATCAGAATATAAAAATCATCATTCACCTCCCACTCCCATTCATATTCCTAATCTTCTCAACCCCTCAATTCCCATATCTATCATCATCCTTTTAAAATATTCCGCTCTCAATATACAATTACTATTAGCGCTGTGTCGGATATTTTGTGAGCGTGAGTTCTGAAACAAAAATGGAACTGCAGTTAAATTGTTAACTTTTCAAAATGCAATTTTAACTATTTTATGAACCAAATATTTAATTTGTATTCAATGAACGGATAAATAAATGTTTGAAGGACATTCTATTTTTAATAGATGACAAAAATAAGTTGTGGTTCCTCTACAAGGACTGTTTCCGTTTGGTCAACTTAATTTGCAGATTATAATAACTAAACTCAAAAAATCTAAATTCTGCCTCGCTCACTAACTAATTTAACCCATTGGCTATAAAATAAAATCATAAAAAAAATTAAAAAGTTTCATTTAGATAGTGCACCACTGGGGCGAAAAAAAAAATACACCCAAAAAAGGATGTTTTTGGGACTTTATGGCACATAAAAGTCAAAAAATTAAAATTCTAAGACGCTCACTAACACCATCTATTTAATAGCTGCCGAAAACCGTTTACTGCGATTATTTATCTCTTAAGCCCTGCATCGCACAGTGTGACAATTTGCCTATTTAGCGGGATTTAATTAAAAAATCGACTTGCACCAATTTAAACAAAAACCGTTTTTTCTTGCAGCTAACACCTTCCACTTAGTGGCTGTGAAGAAATTTTTATGTTAGAAGCAGGTGTAAATAAAAAAAAAATGATCTCAAAGTTCAAATTGTGTACAAATTCATGAAAAGGTCAGGTTTGAAGCAAGAGTTCAAGTTTTTTTTTTTTTTTCAAGTGGTTCGCGTGATTTTAATTAAAAGTTTTATTTTATTTTAATAAATATTATCGTATGGAATAGTAAGGTAAGTTAATTGGGGATATTGGGTGCTTTTAATTAAATTAAGGAGGAGAGGAAAAAAATTAAAGATAGGTACATTTATGCGTTATATGCATTCATTAGAGCAAAAGTACAGTTATTCAGTATTGTTCAAGTTGAAGACCTTATTTGTTGTAGAGCCATGTATGTTAGTAACAAAAAGTGTTTTGTCTTTTTGCGCACAGGTGCGACACCCATACTAAATTTTTAATTTTTTAGGATGGCCACCGAAATTACGAAATTTATGATATTTGGATTTCTAAGATCGAAATTAAGAGCTTTGATGCCGTTTTTTCATTTGTTATGGGTTGCTTTAATAATATTACGTTTTCTGAAGATGCAATTAGCTCAATTAAAACAACCTTAAAAAACCTATGCTTGAGGTTTAACGAAAAGATGACCAAAAGTGGTCGCCATCGAGATCGCTTCGAAAGCATTTATTTTTCGTGGTTGAATGAAACCTTAAATCTATTACAAACAGTTACAGATTAAATTGCTCCTTCATCTCGTGTAAACAATGTAGGAAGACCAAGAAAAGTCTTGATGAATGTTGTTAAAAAAAGCACAAACCTTTTTAGATGCCCTTAGCGCTAAAAAAATTGCAATTCCGAATGAACTACACCTTAAAAAAGCAGGAAAAAGAAATACTGCTATCGTAATGAAGCAGTTGTCAATATGTACTCCCAAAAGAGGTTTGTTTTTTTATTTTGGTCAAATTATTTTTTTTTTTTATAATTTTTTGAACGTTAATAAGATTAAATTTATTGGTTGATATGCCAACACAACAGTCAGGTAATACTAATGATGGGAACACGGCTAGACGATTCTCCAGAGATGAAGCAAAAATTGTCGAAATTACAGGAATCGGCGAAGAAATGATCAAAAAGTTTCATATCATCATCCTAGAAGCTCTTGGTTCCCAATTGACTTAAATGCCTTCGAGACTCTTGCAACAGAAACAAGAGAACTGTATCTAATAAATTGTGGCTGGTATTATATACGAGTTAGCGTACACAAGGAAAACAAAAAAAATCCACTTGTATTCTTCCAATCGGCCAACATTCGGGGGAAGCTCAAGAAGCCAAGAATAAGGAAAATAGACAATTTAGGATACTTTTTACCAGAAAAACTTCGTGAGTCGACACGAACACAGACCTTCAGAATAGATTGTTAATATCCTCAGATCCATTTTTGGCAAGTATAAGATGCATTCCCAAAAAAAAAAGTTTAATTGTAGGTACTTCAAGTTCTACAACTGTTAGACCAAACGATGAAAAAAGTGCAAGTTGTAGGCTCTTTTAAGTTATTTTATGTCAAAACTTGTATGAATATGTTGATCAAATGTATTACAATCCTTTCTGTGTACAATTTTCATAAAAAAAAAATAAAAAAAATTAGCAAAAACATTTATTTCTGAGCGTTATTAATTTAATCCCGCTAAATAGGCAAATTGTCACACTGTGCATCGGGGCGAAAAATCATATACTCTCGAATACCCAGCCTTAAAAGACTCATTTATGAGATTTTGGATATAAATAATGTAAAGTCAATGACTTATCTGTGAATTTAGGCTAAGAAAATATAGTCTCTACCATACCAAACAATAAATTTAACGACCATGCCCTCTAAATTTTTGTATTTTTTTGTTTTTATTAGCGTAGGTAATATTTTTCCCACTCAAAAGTTTCGCAACGTCATCTGTTACTTTTGTATTTCATAAGAGATTCGCGCACGAAGAATGCTGCTAGCGCGTGGTGTTTTAAACTGAGCTACATAAAATGTTATATCATCGTTAAATTGTTCACGTCATAAAATCATTCTAAAAAAAATTATTAATTAACACCATGTAGTAGGTAGGTGGTGCTAAATAGAATGTTGTTCTCCTCTTTCGGAAAGCAAAGAAATTATGTCTTCCTAGTATCAAAACATTTTTGGATTTATGCAATTATTAGAGCAAAAAGCAAAAGGAATGTGGATTCTGTTCTCCTGATAGATACAGGAAATAGGTCAAACGGCTGGGTGCGGCTACACCAGCGATGATGGAATGAGAGTTGTATTAATATTAATGGGATAATGCCTCATTTTGAGAGTTGTGGAAGACAAATTCTGTCTTTGACAGAATGTTCTTTTGTTTAAGTAAATATATAACATTGTGATTAATTGTTGTTCGTTTCGTTTTTTTTTTTGTATAAGCCACTTGGACTACATAAGTTTGAAACCTGTATCTTTAATTGTAGTAGGGTGAAGTGGCTCAGTGCTGCACTACTGAGAGAGGGGCCTAAAGTTCAACCACCAGAAAAACGTTAATAAATTGTATACTCCCACCTCTTGCGGACGTATGAAAAACATCCGGGTGCAACTGTCCTAAGACAGCGACTCAAGTTAGCCATTCGGATTGGGTATAAAATTGTAGGCCCTTTCCATTCGTCCCGACAATAAGAAGTCACATAAACGAATCCTTGTTCTAGGGACCTCTATGAACCCGTTGGGCCAATTAGCTTTTATATTTGCACACGTCCCGATACTTATTTTAATTGAAAAACTAGTATTCTAATAAATAGGGACACAAGAGGAACATCCTTATCTGATGATCGCTGGATGACTACAACTAGGCTATCAGAGACCGTTTCACATTGTGGAAATATTTTTTAAAAAGAAAACTAGCACATTTAAAAATACATTTTCTGCATTTTAAATTTTCTTAAAAAAAAAACAACAACAAAACAACGTATTTTTTTATCTTTCTTTTTTTCTTTTTAGGTATGGTCATTTCACCTTGAATATGATTTAAGTCTTTAAATGCTGTAAGTAAGTTGCCAACGAAATCTATATATATAAAAATTAAGATTCCTACTGACTCATCATCAACACCCAGCTCTAGACAACTGAAATTTTATACAGAGGTTTCCTTTATGATGTGTACAACCACTAAGGAAGGATTTTTCGAAATTCAACCCCTAAAGGGGTCAAGTTTGTATGGGACCATTTTTATTTTTCATCCGATTGACTTAAAACTCGGTTTGTGTACTCTCTATCAGAAATAAAGAAAATTAGTTTCTCCGATTTTGGAAATTCGACGCCTAAAAGGGGTAAAAGTTGGGGTCGAAGTTTATATAGGAACATTTTTATTTTTCATCCTATTGACTTTAAACTCGGTTTGTCTACTTTATATGAGAAATAAAGAAACTTAATTTCTCGGATTTTGGAAATTCAACCCTTAAAGGGATCAAAGTTTGTATGGGAACATTTTTATTTTTCATCCGATCGACTTCAAACTCGGTTTGTGTACTCTATTATATGAAATAAAGATAATAATTTTTTCGATTTTGGAAATTTTGCTTGGGGCCCGAGTTATTGGAGATGACCCCTTTTTAGGGGGGCCTCTCTTAACTCATGAACCGATCGTCGTATCGATTTCAAACTTTTTAATGCTGATCGCTTCATCTAACTCCAGCGTACGTACTCCAAAGATATTCAAGCGGAATTCTGTAAGAATGGGGTTATACTGCTAGAAAGTGGTAGACGTCCTCACGATCTTTCCGGTTGCATATGTTGCACAGTATAGGAAGATCTGGGCAGTGAGGAATATAATTAAGGATTTGCTAACTAAGAATAAGAAATAAGGTGTGTCCCGTAGATAGTGGCTCAGTCTGCCATAGTATGATCTGTGTTGAGATGTCAGCCCATCACCAGCAAATATTGAATATATATTTTTTTAACTATTTTCTCCAATAGGGCGTTAGACATATTTTTCAGAGATACTAATTGTTTCTTAAGTACTGTCTTAGTTAGGTTTCCTGCACGATATATAAATATAAAAAGGCAACTAACTGACTGTGAAAGAATCTCTATGTCTAAATCCTGAAGACTGCGCGAGCGAAGCCGCGGGCAAAAGCTAGTATATTTATATATTTGATAATAAGTAGGTCTGTTCTTACCGTGTAAGGTTCTTCACTATTATATAATATTTGTGTAGACAGTACACACTAATATGTAGATACAAAACACGATTGTTCAAAAGCCCAGCTGTCATAGACAATCGACGGAACTGGGGATCTATAACTACCCTTTTGCTTCTTTAGGGGAGTCATCACCGATCGGTAAGAAAATAATGTGCTTCAAATACGAAAATAAAAACTTAAACTATTCACATCTAACGATAAACAAGTATCGAATGACTGAGTGTCAGATATAAATAAACTCTTCCGTCACAGTTGATCGCTGATCTTGCGCATACACCATTCGCACTCAATACGATGGCATATATAGGTTTTTCTTTTAGAGGTATACAAATTCAATATGAAATAAAAAACTTGAAGTTAATGTTAATGTCTATGATATTGCCTTTATTTAATAAATAAATTTATGCCATTAAAAAAATGAAATAAATAGGCGGCGGTAGACACCCAAGGACTAGCTTCTCGCAACCATTCGTTTTGTGTGAGTTTGTATTTTTGGAACGAAGGTAATCGTTTTTATTCCCGATTTTACCAGTAATCGTTAAATATTGTCTGAGCAGCAATTGCTGATCAGATCACTCTACGATTAATGGCAAGTGGATCAATGTAAATAGCGGTTGCCGTCGTTCGCGTATCAGCCGCTGGTGTATGTCGCATACTGCCAAAAGTATGATGTATGGGCGTATGGCCTATGGGCCTTGACACGCCATTTGGGCGGATTTATTCAAATGCCAGCAGCTTTGGCAGAATAGGAGGTGGCCGCTGTTGCATTTTATCGCTTTGGATAGTCCCACGGACAATCGGTGCAATCTACCGCACTCATGTTAAATTGCAAGCACTGAATGGGTGAGTACAGTTCCATATGTGCAATAATAGAAAAAGAAAAACAACCAATCATATACGGTATCATATGCTATCCCATGCTGGATACCCCTATACGCACATATTTTACAACAGGAAAGCAACAAAAGTATTAAAAAAAAAACTTGCTCTTATGAATAAAAATCAGTCATCCTGCAAACAGTTTGACGCCCAATGAGCATACAAATGTCACCGTTATGACATTTCATAGTCAAAAATGGGTACTAGACCAGTTTTAGACGTATTAGTCGTTAGTACGGTTGATAAATGTGAAGAAATACAAAAGTACTAACTTTTCGTTGGTACCGAGTATCAGAGCTAGTATACCAGGTCTAGCTAGACCGGGTACTAGTACTCATGTGAAGAAATCGGCCGTAACCACTGCGCTACTGCGTCCACAAATTTATGCCATTACTGAAAAAAAAAACGCATATGCGCGTTACGGCTAGTTCGAATAAAGCGCAATCGTGAAGTTCAATTTTTAACAACTTTATCGAGCAACTGGGGCTGTATAACATCAATAACACAGCGAATGCTGACTTACAAATTGTCCAACGTCTCTGGCTTATCGGCGAAGGCTAGTTACTTTACATACCCCCAAAGAAAGTAATCTATAGGTGTGAGATCACAGGACCGTGGAGGGCAGTTCACAGGTCCTGGTCCACAGGTGGAAGTATGCGCTCGGAAAATATTTTCAACTTTCAACTGTGAAATAGACAATCTGTACACTGTTTAAAAACCAAATCTCTAAAAAAAAATACCCTTTACCAATCGCACGCTGCATCGCTATTGTCGAATATTACCGTATTTCACAGCGTGCGTGTGTATGCTACTCCATTTTCACCTTTTCAATAGCCTGCCGTTTTGACACAACGCTAAATGAGTAGATATAATATTATGTGTGCCATTCAATTTAAATACCTAAAACTTTACGACAAATTACTACAAACTTCATTAGTTTTTATTGTCATTCAAGCGAAATTAAATTTAAATTCAATTTCAGTCACATTATTAACATAATGTATTTCAGAATAAAAATAAATATATTGTACGACATATTCAAATACATTATATGTACTAAAAATTGTTAATAATTTGGTATCCTAAATTTTGTAGATAAGAAAGTTGGTTGTGAATATATTTTTGGTATCATAGTTCGTATTTTTGGAAAGAGTTTGGGAAATGAAATAGTCGGATGAAATAGTGGCCCCTATTGTGAGTGTCGATAGTTGATGGTTGATCGACAACTGTCGATCGATAAACAACTGATCGATAAACAACAATTGTCGATTGCGATTGATATTTGTCGATTTGACTGTCGCTTGTAGTCGATTACAAATGTCTGGTCGATGCTTTCTCTTGGAAGTGAAAAAAATTTGTGCGTACGAATAGCTAAAACCAATCGACGCAATCGACAATTGTCGTGACGATCGCTGAACGACAATCACAATAAGGGCCAGTATCTACTTACATCAATGAAAAACGTATCGCTTATACGATTCTTCAACATGACGTAAAAAACCATTTGGATATATGTGTATTATGTAGTAAATATTCCTTATCTAGAAAGTGCATTTTGCAATAAATATTATATACGTAATACAAACTTAAAAACTTGTGTCGTTAACCCTTCGGGCTGTACGTGTGCTTACAATGTCTGCAAGTTAAAAAGCTCGACGGCCTAGGTCGACCCTTATATAAAGGCTTCGCTGTTATTTTCCGATATACATGTACATATAGGTGCAGGGAAATAAGTCCCCGGGATCTATGGGGGCATGCCTCCCCCTGCAACCCCCTTGCTTGGGTTTACTGTCAGATTTGCAGTATATGTGCTAAATTGGGTATATTGGCAGTTTACACAAAGTGACGGCAAGAACTTTCATTGGTCGAAATATTGAGAAAATAAGAGAAACTGTCATGCGTGTTGTGCGTTGAATAAATTGAGAAATAGCCCATTCATTAATCATTGGTTGTAACTTTAACACAAATCGATGTCAGTTCAATGTGCTTTGCTACGCAAAGCCTCCAATGAACGTCGTGCCCAGCGAGACGTATAGAAATATTGAGAGAGTAGAAAAGAGAAAGCTAGATTGCAAAGAATATACACGGACATTTATTTTCACATGGGCACGAGATCCGTTTCCGATAAACATCTTAATTTGCTATTCACGACCGCTCGGACTTTACGCCGGTATGAACCGAGTATACGTTGCTGTAGAGTATTGATATTTTTCGGTGGTCTCTCTATCGTCAACGAAACGTCTGCGAAAAGAAAAGTTTTTAATTGTAATTTTTTTGAATTTTGTATGTTTGAATGTACTTATAAATTTCTGCCAGGTACCGTATACACACAGGTACTTTAAGTAAATGTCGAAATAAATTTCATGTTAGATATGAATATGATTGGCATATTTGGGCTACTACAATCAACAAAATGGCATTGCTCAGTCACAACTCAATTGTTAGGACTACCTCATCATACTTAAACTGCACTATGTTTCATAATAGCTAAAAGCACCAGGCAGATATGCAAATGTAAAACTCTGACAATTAAACTCGTCATTATCGGATACAATTTCACTTTGTATATATTTGAGCAATTTGACAGTCTAAAAAAACATGTCACAAAAACGATAAACCACTACACACCGTCACATGATTCAAGAAAAAAAAAAAAAAATATCCCAGCACAAAGAGAACGCAGACCAGGACAGCTATACAAATTAGCATACATGTATCATAATCAGAATTTAAAATTCAGCTTTATCATCATCGTTCAGTATCGTACGCTGCCATCCATTTCAATTCTGTAAGTTGCAGCAAACTAAACTTTTATACGTATGTATATCCGACCCCGACGCGACGACTCTGCTGATAATGCAATATCCACTTTAAAATAATAAATAATAACAATAAATGCCTACAATTCAGCGACCATGGAGCGGAGAGGCCCCATATATTTGTTCACACACAAGTACATAACATGTACATACTCTTATGCGTTTATTATTATATTTGCATCTAAAAACGTAGAGTTGTCGAATCTCGGCTTCTAACCTGAGCACCAACTTCTTCCAATTTCCAATGTTCGCGGTTTCAATTCCATCCGTGACCGCGATGATTATGGAATTCGAGATGAAAAGGGGTTGGAGGAATAACAGTCTTTGTGATGGGTGTGAGCTGTGACTGTGAGGTCGTGTAAGACCCACGCGCGTTTTAGTCACTTTTGTATTTGTTTGTCAATTGGCATGATGAATTGAAGAGTCCTTGTCTGTTACTGCTGATGCACTTTTTGTTCTTTTGTCCGAGATCGAGCTGTCGATTTGTTAAGTGTTAATGAGAGTTGCATAAGCATTGTGAGCCTCTTTAATTTGCTTGGTCTAGTAATTGTGAACTGTCCTAGCTCATGATATTTCTATGGAACAAGGCAAATTGGCAATTAGTTGAATTAACCCCGTTTGAACTTCGCGCGTATGTACAATACATATGTGTTTGATATACGTCGTTCTATGCTTTAATAGAGTGCACTGGGTTGAGTTAACTAAGTGAACATATTTTATTATTTTATCGTATGTAAATGCGTTACATCATAAAGGTATGAAAAAGCAGCAATATGCAGGGATCTGTTCTTTCCTTATTATGTATTTTTATTAATAGGTAATACTTTCAAACTTGAATTTTGTTGATGAAGAATGTTACTGAGTGGGGAAGCGAAGAATACCAACGATTCTCGCTAGTTTGGTTCGACCCTGACAATTTCTGTTGGGAAATTTTGTTGAATTTCAGGCTATGAATTGCTGTTTGAGAGAATAACATTAACAACAATTCGTAGACACAGTCACTTTGGTAGGAATAATAGCTATTTCGAACTACACCATTAATTCATCATCAGACTCCTTTTTAGTGATTGTTGTTGCATAGTTTTAAATTCTGACAGTCTCCGTATATTAAAGAATGTTGTTGACATTGGGCAAACTCATTTAATTTATGTATATTTAATTAGTACCTAAAATATGTTTGTATTTAAGCCCTCTACATAACTTTGGCATTAAATATGGTCGCTTAGTTATCGTACTCTCAACAAAGGATGCTTCCATAAATTTCTTGCAGCCATATTTGCACATACGCACTTGCGTAAAACATACACGTTTTGTTAATATGTACATCATACTTGCTGTGTTTCTAAGAACTGAAATAGGAACTTCCCCATATTAACTGTGCCAACGCGATGATAGATATCCTCAATGAGGATAAATTGCTCAGTTACAGTCTTCTGTTGACTAGGCACTAGGACGTTAGGTTAGGTACCTACAGCATTATTTTGTAGGAGATTGAATGACATAAGTGATTGTGATTTGAAATCAAGGTTTGTTTTTAAATATATGGTTAATTTTTAGGCCTTTGTTTACAAAGTGGTTTTCTAGATTTTGATATGTCGGCAAAGACAGATAAACAACCGCTTAAGAGAAATGTTATTTCTCTCGAAGCAAAGATTACAAATTTTGGATCGTTTGGTGAAAATGTCACTGCAATTGCAAAAAGCTTAAATTTAAGTGAATCTTCAGTACGGACCAATAAGAGAAATGAATTGGCAATAAGGAAAGCAGTAGCTGATGGTTCCTCAACATCCCTAAAACATTTTAAATAAAAATAATCTAAAAAGTAAAAAAAAAATATTTCTGGTTTTTGAGATTATGGAACGTAACTCCTCTTTTGCACTGGTTTCTTGTTTCGTTTAGCACGATTTTGTTTCACACGATATTTTTCAGGAACGTTACCCCCGTGTTAAGTGAGGTCTACCTGTATATTCTGAATCAGGATCACATTCTGAATCGATTTAGCCATATCCGTCTGTCCAAACGAATTGACCTAGGTGAATGAAATTTTGTGGGAGGACTTATTTTTACCGTCGTCAGGTTGGTATTGAAAATGGGCTATGTCGGTCAAGTAGTTCTGATACCTCCCATACCAAACCACTCTTAGACCCATGTGTCTCTCGACTCGAGTCCAAACGAATCGACTAAGGCGACTGAAATTTTGTGAGAGATCTTATTTTTACGGTTGTCAGGTTTGTAATAAAAATTGTACATGTCGGTAAAGTAGTTATGTTACTTTCAAACGAACCGACTTAAATGAATAAAATAGGAGTTCCTTTTACCGTTGTCAGGTTGGTATTAAAAATTGTCTATGTCGGTCAAGTAATTCTGGAACCTCCCATACAAAAACAATATTAGACACAGGCGTGTACCGTACCTGTACAGTACATACAGTGGAGGGTATCAAAGCATCGGCCAGGCCGATGATAACACCTTTACTTGTTTTGTTTTATAAAAAAATAAATAAATAAATAAAAATAAATAGGTGGCGCAACAGGCGGAAGACACCCTAGGCCTAACTTCTCGCAACCATTTGTTTGTGTGAGTTTAAGTTTTTCCGGGGATCGAACTTGGGATCCCTCGCACAGTAGTCCAGCACACTAACCACTGCGCAACTGCGGTTTGTTTTATACTAGCCGTAATAGTAACGGTACTTCCCATATATGTACAAATTTTCCAAAAATTTTAACAATTTAAATTTTTTCGAAAACGGCTCTAACGATTTGAACCAAAATTGATAGTTGAGTTAATGTAGGCATGAATAACATGACTGCGTACATAGTTTTTCCCTAAAAAGTCCAACAACCTTTTTACTTTACTTTTCAAAATTGGCTTTTTCTCGAAAACGGTAAATACGATTTTAAGAAAAGCATATTTTTACGGTACTATCGTCATTCTTAACTTCATAGCAAACTCAGTTGTTCTCTAAAATGACTGCGTCCTTTGATATCCACGCAAATCGCAAATAATAGTACATACTTTAAAAAACTGCTCGTGTCTCAAAAACGCCATTTTCGGTTATGATCAATATCATCAATCAATGCGACAAACCCGCACTGGTCATCAGATAATCGTAGTATTTTTCGCAATCGGCCATCTAAAGCCCGCTCAATGATCTTCATGGTGTGTGACATCAGCTTGATAGAACGGTAATTGTCACAGTTTCGTGTATCGCCTTTTCCTTTGTACAAAGGAAGAAGATAACTTTCCCTCCACTGATCAGGCATTGGATCGCCTCTCATAAGTTTGGAGAGGTCATGAGACAATTTTTTTGTTTATAATACTTCTCCCGGGAAAGCAAACCTATAATAGTGAGGCGGCATAGTATAAAATTGTATAACAATTGTGCACTTTGTGATGAAAGCATGAAATTTTTACCATGGAGGATACATTATATGAAAATGATTTTAAGATATTGGGGCACTTCAGATTGCGCCCTAAAGGAGTAAAAGGGGAGGGCCAAAGTTTGTATGGGCAAATTTTTATTTTTCATCCGATTGACTTCAAACTCGGTTTATGTACTTTCTATGAGAAATAAAGAAAACTGATTTCTCCGATTGTGGAAATTCAACTCTTAAAGGGGTAAAAAGGGGGTCGAAGTTTGTATGGGACCATTTTTATTTTTCATCCTTTTGACTTCAAACTCGGTTTGTGTACTCTCTATGAAAAATAAAGAAAACTATTTTCTTCGATTTTGGAAATTCAACTCTTAAAGGGGTAAAAAGGGGGTCCACACGGATTCAACAGCGCCCTGATATTCTTGCAGATGTATGTTCTGCACTTAAATTGCTGCAAATTATAGTCTTCATGTCTCCCATCTTTTTCCAGAACTCAGATGGTATTTCGTCCGGCCCAACCGTTCTTAGTTTTTTTGGAGCCTTTGACCGCCTTCTCAACTTCTTCCACTGTATCGCCGGGTACTTCATCATAGTTGAGGACGACTCTTGGAAAATATATCCGAGGAAACTGTTCGTTTAAAAGCCTTTCCTCGGATAATACATATTCATTCATATTTTCATGAATCTCAACAAAAACGAAATATTACAAAATTACAACATTTATAATTAAAGATTATGACAACAACACTCTTCGCCACCAGTCTAAATTTTCACATTTTAGATACAATTTTTGCTGATCTGCATTATCGACAATTTAGAACAGATTCATTGCTTTCAAAAATGCTAGTCCTTTATTGTATGTGTTGCAATTGTATATTAATTGTTTTTCTTTTTTCGTTTTAAGTATTATTTTTATTAAATTACCCCTCCTGCCTCTAAACAAAGCGAGACGCCCATAGTAAAAACGTCTTGTGTTTAAGAACTCTAAAACATACGTTAGATTTCAATTTTCGACACCTATACGTCATTGTCGTAATACTCTTACGTACTATTTTTAATAAATGTGTTTTTTTTTCTTTTAATTATCTACATGAAATGGTTTTTAAATTTGAGTTCACTCTCTAATATAGATATTAAATTTCTAGATATTTAATTTCTTTAACTTGTATATACATATTTGTTTGCTGCAGTTCTGGTTGGAAAACTTTTTTTTTTGTTTCAAAGAGAAGGAAATAACTGATGTAAAGATACCTGCGAGTGAATTAAGTTAAGTTACCCCTTAATGTAACTCAATTGATATGTCTAAAATCGAAAAACGTATTTTACCGACACGTCACATCTTAATAATAAGACGATTCAGTTATCAGCTAGAGATTATATTTTTGTCAATTGTAGAATATAGAAACTCTTAAATAGTGGTCATCTAAGAGAAACTCGGTACGCTATTCGTAATGGTAATGTCAAGTAAAAAATAAATGAAAACCACATGTTGCGAAGACGCTAAGTAATGATACGGAAAGAAGACTATTTTGCGCTTCCTTGTGTTGGATACGATTTGGTATTATATAGACACTGTAAAACAATTCGTGCGAATAAAAATGAAGTAGGTATGTATGTACTGTACTGATGCATTCTTCATTGCGCTCAATTAATCAGGGTTGCACAGAGACATTCCTCAAGTAATGCACAGACATCCTGCCTTGTCTGTCGCAAAGAGCTTGGTTCACTGAACTTTTACAGTAAATTGCAGATGTTACAAGTACAACGTCGTTTCGTGCAGATCCATAAACATCTTAAAGTGAATAACAACTTTTACTTGGTCATTTTAATTACTGAGTTTAGATAACAACTGAGTTTGAGATGACATATACAATGGCACCTGGATAAATGAACCCACTTTACCATTGTGGGCGAACAAGTTCAAATAAAATAAACATATACAATGTGTCCCAGTGAAGCGGTATATAATCCTTTAAGGGGAGGTTTCTGATGATCCGCCGAAAAAAAAATTGTATGGCAGGGGGGTCTATGCTTACCATATTACCCGTTATAGCCCATCGAAGTGGGTGACCCCTAATTCGGAGGTGTGACCACTTTAAACGCTATAACTCCTACACTATCATAGGTCCATTTTGAAAAGACAATTTAGTAGCGCATACAAGTCTTACGTAGTTTATGTACATCTGTGCAGCTACAAACAATTTATGGAAGGTTGTAGTTTTCATCCTTCTCCAATTTTTTGAACTCTTTGCCTTAAGTGTGTTCTCCTATTCCGCAGAAGGGTTCAAAGCCTTCCAAGACTTCCGCTTCCTCTTGTCTTGTTAGAGAATCTGCAGCCTTTTGACATTGCCTCAGTGACTCAGGTATCTAGCAGACAGTTAGTGTGCTATTCCTTATTTCTGCTTAAATGGACATGGACATTTCCACTCAAGTTTCGACTTAATGACGCAATCGTCAAGTGCCTTGATGGCTGCTTCGCTATCTGCCGTTATTGTTATATTTTTTTGTAGTTTCCCTAGATTGTTTTGAACTCACCTGTCTCACATTTTATTTCCCCTTCGAAGTGTTTCTTTTCAATGATTTTCAGTTTGGAATTCCTTTTAATATTGCTATTCCTGGTGCTCTCATCTCAAAGCGGGGATATTTCCTACTGATATAATAATATAAATGGTGGAGAGTGTTGTTGCTATTCATTGCTCTTTGTTCTGCAGCACCTTTTCGAGTACAACTCGGTAAATGACCAAACCCAAAGCTGTTAGGAAACCGTCCCAACCACCCGGTTTCATAAGTTGAGGACCTGTGCTTTTACTCTTCCTTTTAGAAAACAGTCGATTTTGAGACAATGTTATGCATTTGGGTGGGATTCCTTGATAATACAATCGGTTTTTAGGGGAATAGCTCTTCTATCACCAGTTTCCCAAATGTATGGAGGTTGGTGGCAGAGTTTTTCTATTGTCGTCTTGGGAATGGATTTGTTGTGGCTCTTATTCTTTCGTGTATGATGGTTGCCATTAGTTTCGGAAATACTTATCTACTCACGAGACATAGGTACCTACCAATTATTTCCTTTCGTCCAGTGGATCTATTGGAGTTTCATCCACAAATTGAAATGATAATGAAATGCGAGCAGGAGTCTTCACAGAAGAACTAGGTATTAGCCAGACAGCGTTTTTCCCCCCACACGGTAAAGAAAGCGGTTAAATAATTTTTTTTAGCAGGGGAACTACCATAAATGGAGTTGCATTATATTCCATTATTTTCCTTTAAACATTCTTGCACTATTTAGCTCCTTACACTTTATCAAACTGTCTTTGTCGTTAGTCTGCCTAGCACTTACACTTCCATGCGCATGAATAGGGCCACGATTTTTTAATAATTTCATGTTGTGATTTTCGATTTTCTTTGGCCATGCAAAAAAAGTGAACTTGAATTGGGACAGATGCATTTGCTTTACTGTGGATCAAATTATTGAAGCTAAATGTATTTTTTTATTCAGTGTATATTTTAATCGTTTTTCAATCGAATGGGGTGAGGAAGAGTTGTAACTGCAGTTGGAGAAAGGCAAAATACTTGGCTATAAGGAGTGTGGTCTCATCTATAGCCATATTTCCTAAAAAGTTGGATGAGAATTGTTTTAATGTGTAATGGATTAACTCCAATCAGAGAAATGCTTTTTAAACTATCCTGGATGAGTGTGAACCAACGAATTATGTATAATGTGATAGTATTTGTATTTAAAATAAATTCAAGATATTACCAAATTATTTATATGAATATATAACTTATGTAAGTGAATTACCTTTTGAATTACGTAACGCTGGTGATTTTAGGTTGCCAAGGTTTAACAATGTAAGGACTAAGAATATGGTTCTGCATAGAGGCATAAATATTTATAATAGCCTGTCAAATGTTTTAAAAATGGAACAAAATTTACCAAGATTCAAACAACTTTTGATTGAATATGTAAAAAATAGATTTTCATAATATGTATTTTGTAATCATTTTTTAAATGGCAAAATATTTCCAAATAAACGAAAAAAATATTTTTTTTTTTCTTAAAAATAAGTGCAACTATGGAAACTTTATCAAAGGGAGGACCAAAACAGCTACTACATTTACTGAAAATAGACGGATAGAGAAGCATAAAAAGATTAAAATTAAGACAAAGAAAGCTATACTCTGTTCAACAAAAATTGTCAGTAAAAGCCTTAGGGGGGGAGCTTTTTTCTAATAATGGTGCCTGTAGATACCTCTCACGGCACTCAATCACAGAATTGCCACTGAAATAAAAACCAAACTACTTACTCACCAAGGAATAGTTGTTGTAATTTTCCTAAACTTCGCTTAGACTCCACCATAACCAATATCACTACAATTGCTTGATTTACTGCTCATTGCTATTTAACACACGATTATTGGCAAATTTTTGTTATGTTTGTTACTTTTAAATTATGCCATCCAAAACTACCGTAAATTAGTTTCTCAAACTTTGTCAATTTATCCAAATGATCTTACTAACTTAGTTAGTTCCCGCTTCTCAGAATCGGTTAGAAAATGAAATTGCGAAAATTGTAAATACATATGTACTATTTTGGTCCATGACATTTTCAACGGGAATCTTCCCACCAAACCCATAAATCAGAATTAAATTTTACACTGAATGCTTCTCGGAAGACAACACAACAACATGAATTTGCACTATCATCATTTTTTTTAAGATAGATAGAAAAACAGTATCAGTACAAGTCGAATGTTCTCGCCACTCCTTTGTCTCACGTATAGAGTAAGGGAACAATTATTCCGATAATCTGATCTCAGCTCAGAAAGGGAATTGAAGCTGTAAAAGTTCACTCGGTTCTGCATCTGAATTTAAAATTTGCTTTTGGAAGGACAAACTCTGGTGCTCTAACAAAATGGTTCCAGTTCATCAAGTACGAGTTTTGTGATGTTAATACTGATAATACTCCAGTCACCTATACGAATGAAAAAAATTAATTCGAGAAAGGACTGCAAAATCAAAGGTAGGTATGTAAATACAAAAAGATTCAAGCATCATTAATAGAACACTCATGCCTACAATGAGTCACATTTTGTTTTCACATAGGATGTCAGACTGCAGGACCCTAACAAGTTGGCAAACAATAACTTTGCAAATGAATGTAAACATGGAAAAGTTATTCGAACTGGAACTAGTTTTACATCCAGACGACTTTAGTAATTCGATCGAAAATGCTGTCTGAGCTATTCGCAAATACATACTTGGCATAAGTAGATACAGATATGCAAAGTTATACTTATTTTCTTTTTGACTCGAACAGTCTAGCTCACCGAAAACACATTTAAAAGTATTTATTACAAGCGTTGTATTGTATGTTATAGTTGAGTAGTATACCTAAATTCACTTAAAAAGTGTATGTATAAAATGAGATTTAATCTAAAAAAGTAAAATTTTGCCTCCACTTCTGATATGCATATATGAATTTTACATAGAATACATAGAATTTTATTTTATTCAACTTTATTATATTAAAAGAAACATCTTAATGTTTGCCAAGCGTAGTTGCAAATGTTTTACACAGCACCGTATATGTATGGGTATGAATTGCATATCTATACGATACTAGCTGACCCGTGCTCGCCTTGCGTCGCTCGCCTTTAGCAAACAAACATACTTATATTTGGTCCATTTAAGATTACACTTTGAGTGACAACATGAACTATAAATAAAAAAGTTAGCAAGAAGAAATGAAATGATGCTTACCTGATGTGTTGGGTGCATCCTTTCGTCCTATAGATTTTGCATGCGTTTATTGTTTTTTAGTTTATTCAGTTTTCAGCCGAGAGATACCTATTACAGGTGTTCATGTGTCAAGAAATAATAATCTTAAAAGAATTACCCAATATAAAGATAGCTTTTCTTGCTTAAAATTTTTATTCTCAAAGAGTTTACATTAAAGCTTCGGGATAAACAGCATTTAAAGTCTTGTTATTATCCGGAAGAAGGAGGTATTAATTAGATCTTGAACCCACGCGCAATATTGCCACATATAGTTGCCCGTGGAAGAAAACACTTTCTCGAAGGACTACCCCAATCTATACTACAATAAATAAAATAAAATATGTCACATGTCACCACTTGCTTATAATATAACAACAGAAGATGAAACATTTAGTAAATATCAGGAAAGTGTATACCTACGTTTGTTGGTTCTATATATATATAAAAAAAACGATTTATTAAGACCTTGTGCACTTTCCTGTTGAAAAAAGAAGAATTAAGTCAACTAAATAAACAGACAGACTAACAGACAGACCAACAGACGACTTACCGGCAAAATATATCACGCGTTTGGATAACTTCTGTTTTTCACTTTACTGCAGTTTATGTGCTAAATGAACGTTAAAGTTTCAACACAATAATTAACTGTTGTAAAAAATATGGCATGAATTCTTTCTACCAAGCGCTATGTACCGTACATTCTTCTCGCACTTCGCAGCGCACATAAGCCACATCAAATCATGATCATGCTTGCGATTTACGCCCACCACCCCAAAGCAGAGCAGCAACAGAAAATTATTGATTTAGCATTGATTTCGCATTTGATCAACTAAGATGTGATATATAACTTATTGTTTCTCAGCTTCTGGATGGAGTAGAAAGATAAATGATAGCTCAAAATACTTGGGGAAGAATTGCCTATAAACAGTTACATAAACGCTTTTTTGTATTGATTTGATTGAGATTTATTAATATTATGGCAAGTTGAATGAAGCACAGTCAAAATAAAAGATAATATTATGGAATACTTTGCATAATTAAAGGAATAAAACGCAATTAAATATAGCCTACTGCACGCAAAGGTGCTCAAAGAATATTTTAGTGAAGGTTTCATCAAAATCCGTTCAGTAGTTTCTGAGAACACTGCGAACATAATTTTATCAGTTACGTCTTTATATAATATGTAGTATAGATTAATATGTATGACTTGTTAAAATTAATTGTTGACTATAATTATTTTCATTTGTCGTGGATGTAGGATGCTCAGGCGAACATAGGTCGCTGAGGTAAAAAGTCAAACTTCATCCAAACCACTAATTCTGGGCCTTCTTTATGGCAGGTCTTTAAATTTGAGTTGTGAACAGTTTTTTAACGTATACAAAACATAAGGACCGTTTTATTCACTATTGTTCAACTTGCCAATAACTCCAAAGTTAGCCAACTTCGAAGTTGATCTTAAATCGAGAGTTGAACGGCAAGTTGAAAATTGCTTTTATTCACTACATTAATTTTCAACTCCGAAGTTGAAATCCTACCTGCAGTTTGTAAAATATCCCTGGGATATTTGTGACAGATGACACACATTTGTCAGTTCAACCTTATGTCGTTTTCGGTTGGTCGTCCAGAACCGGCCGGAAGAACTCACCGCCATTCTGTATTCAAATTCAGAAGCAAATTTCTCTTCTTTTCAGTAGAAAAACTGTCAGTTGAGTGCCAATCGAACGCTTTCAGAAGCGTTCGGATTGCTTCCGGACGATTCTGGACGACCAACCGAGAGCGACTTTAGAATTGCATTTCGCGCGTAATTTCTAATTTCAATTGTGTGCATTTTAATGTGATTTTCAACTGGGCAGATTAGATTTGAATTTCATTCTCGGTTTTTTCGTGGCACATGGAACATGAAAGCAGATTTCAAAGTAGGTAACATAGATTGAAAATACGCTAATCATGCACAGAACATTTTTAAAGAATATGTATATACATTATACAGTGATGGAAAAAATAATAGAAACAAGTATTTACATAATGCTGAACCATCATTAACTGCATACAATTTGGTCTTTCTCCGAAATCAATTCTATACTCAAATGCTAGGTAAAAGTACTTTGAAATGCTGCAGCAATTCGCTCTTATCAGCTTTTAGTTTTCGTCTAACAGTAAAAAGTCTGAGCAAAAATGTTATTTTGCCTGGAAAAAATAATAGAAACAAACGATTACCACAGTCGGCATCAGTGATTTTGAAGTAAAGCTCGGTATTGTTTTAATTGAAATAGTTGTAAATTAGTTTATCCTGTAATTTAGTGTTTTTTAGAAGAAGATCTTAAAACTATGAAATTAACATTTTGTCAAAATGGGTCTAGGAGTCCTTTGCACCAGTTCTGAGCGTGAGCTGATAAAAAAGACGGCAAAACAGTGGATGAAATATCTAAGGTCGTAAGTGTTCTAAAAAAACAGGTCTAAAAAGTATTCTTAGCTATCCATTCAAGTCCCAAAGTAGAAACCAGATGCAGAAAACGAAAAAAGACTCCATGATTTGACAAACTGTTAATACGACTATGCAAGAAGAAACCATTTAAAAAAAAAATGATTTAAACGCACCCGTTACAAGTCGTACAATAAGAAATAGATTAAAGGAAGCAGGTCTTCCTGGGAGAAGTCCTAGAAAAGTTCCATACCTACTTGAGCAATAAAAATACTAAAGAGAGACTAAGTCTCGCCAACAAACACCTCCACCGTGCTAATTGGAATAACGTCTTATGATCGGATGAAACCAAGGTCAATTATGGACAATTTGTTTGGTTCCGATGGGAAAATGTACGTCAGACGACCAAAGAATTCCGAATTCGATGCCAAATATACAAAGAAGACAGTTAAACATGGCAGAGGAAATTTAATGATTTGGGGGTGTTTTTCAGTATCTGGGGTTGGTCCACTTTTCATGATAAAGGATAAAATGTGTGCCGTAGACTACGTGGAAATCTTAAACAATGTTATCCTGCCATTTGCTGAAGAGGACATGTCTATTAAATGGGAGTTTATGCAGGATAATGACCCCAAGCACTCCTCAAAGTTGGCCAAAGAATGGTTTCATAAAAAACAAAATCAATGTTATGGAGTGGCCATCACAATCTCCTGATCTTAACCCGATAGAACATCTATGGGACACCTTTATGCGCAGGATCGGAGGCTGCAGAGCCAAAATAAGGAAAAACTGTGGTCAATTATTCAAAATGCATGGCACTCTATAACTCCCAAGACCTGTGCCAAGTTGGTTCATTCTATGCGACGAATATGTGGAGCAGTTATAAAAAATAAGGGCGCAACGACCAAGTATTAAAAGGATATGAAACACCTTTACTGTAAATTAATTCCTAACAGAAAAAAACAGAAAAACTAATTTGTTTCTATTATTTTTTCCAGGCCAAAATTAAGGAAAACCAGAATCGACATTTATTCACTATTTCTCTTCTTTTTTTATTAAACATTTTAATATTACATTTCTTCATTACATTGTATTAAAACTATTTGTATGGGTTTAATTTATCTTTTTTCCCGAAAACATTTTATTTTTGCGATAAGCGACGAAGAACCTGCTTTTTTCTATTATTTTTTCCACCACTATATATATTTAAAATGGATTTAATTCATATTTTCATAATAATATGTATGATATGAACAATAGATACCTGCCAACGAGCGACGATATCGTTTATCTTTAGGTAAATTCGCCGCAGAAATTTTCGGGATCAGTTCCACCTGCTGATTGAATGCGGATATGTGTACAATCAATTCCATCAATTGTTCGAGGTAATTTTGCTGCTTGGAGCATTTCCGTTTGGGTTTGGCAATCGCACTCGACACTCGTTAGCAACTGGGTTATTGGTCGCTATTCACGCGATCTATCAAAGAAAAAAACCACAGCACTCAATCCTATATATTTATAATTCAATCGATTCTTCCAAAAATAGTTTGCACGATACATTATTTCAATTTTAAAACTGAATTATTTATTAATCAAACACAGAAATAAAAAATAAAAAAAATCTGAAGTTTGACATAAAACCCCAAGTTTGCTTCATAACTTCTACTTTTTCCGGAAGTTAAGCGAATCCAAAGTTAATCAACTCTTGATTTTCTCAACTTCAAAATATCCAAAGTTGAGTGAGTCAACTTCGAGTGAATAAAAGCAATTTCTCAAGTTGAGAATAAAAATCACCAAGTTGTGTTCAACAAACTTGAAGTGAATAAAATGGCCCTAAATCTCTTTGGCATCTTTAAGCAATTTGATCACAAAAGTGACTATTTTCCGTGCGACTATTTTCCGCCCCATTCAATGCAATGAACCTATCCTCAGTTCCTGGTTCTGTATTGAGTAACTCAGAGAATTGCTCACTCCATCTGCATAAGAAGAGCACCATCTTTTGATTTGACAACTTTCATGATATTCCACTCTCTGCCTGTTTTTTTTTCTCCAAGGTTATATGAGGGTATATAAGACACTACCGGGCTCATACGAGTAGTAGTGTGCGATTCTTACCCCTGCTTATTCCGCAAATTTCACGCGGCTAATTATCGCGCTAGGTCGAGAGGTTTGATCCTTTGCAGACGGCGCCATAAATTTCTCTCCTCCAGGATTGAAGACCAGTGTTATTTGTATGACCTTCTAATTGACATTAATGTTTTCGCATAAACATTTTTATTTAATTTTGTACAGGTTCTATTCGTAGATTTCTGTGGATATCGTTGTTTGTGATATACCACGGTACCTTAACAAATGCTCTTAGTACTTTGTTTTGGAAAGTCTGTAAAATGTTAACTTTAATTTTCTTGGTACAACCCCATAGTTGTATACCATAAGTCCAAGTTGGTTCTAGGACTTTGCTTATAGAGGATGTTTTTTTTTTTTAGATTTGGTTTTTAAACTGGCAGGTGTAGTACCACCTTAAGACTCGGTTTTATGTTGCCCCTTAAGAGTATCCAGTTCCTTCTTGAGTTCCGTGCAAAGTAATTCAATACTATGTAACCGGGCACGGAGATAGGAGTTTTCAAGGCCCTGTAGCTTGTTCGATGTTGTCGAAAAATCTCTCAGAACACATTATTTGCACATTGCACATCAGGGATCACGGTCTAACTTTTCGCCGAACTCCAAGTCTGTTTCTCTGTATTTAGCTGATTAAATAGTCAATTTAAAAGTTCTTCGCGCTTACGTGTATCGGTTTCAAGAAGTCGAGTCGCCAAAGCTTATCTGCACCGTAAAGTCCACCGTATTTCCTTCTTGTAAAAAAGTCATCGTTCTGTTGCCATCCTTGGTTACGCAAGACGGGTATTTGGTCGTTGAGATACAATTGCACAAAACTCTGCTGTGATCAGTTGATAGTGCAGCCAATAACCACCTTTTACTATCCTTTCTCAATACACAATGGTATCACGGAGGGATCAGCGTCTTCAGCTGTAGACTCCGGCGGATTGTAATACCTGGTATGGTTATGGTGAACGCAGTGTGGTGTATAACTGTCCTGAGAAAGTAATTAAGCTTAGTTTTATACTATCCTCATACCTTCCTATTCAAATAAATTATTATTTTCTTCAGTCAAATCACACAAAATAATTTGTCTTTCATGTACAATTTGCACAACAACGAGTAATACAATTGAATGGGAGAATTATGTACCATCGCATCGTATCGTTATTGAAAGTGAAACCGGAGCTTAAGAGCTTATAGCAATAGTCCGTCCACTACCACCGTCCCTCATAGCAAAAACAATGACACGTACAAATCCGTCATTATTCGTCGTTCAAGTGGCTGCCTCGGCTGGCTACGCAGTAGCATTCTGTCACTCCAATTTTCCAAGACCTTGTTGAAAGATTCGGGCTGTAGCTCACAGATTACTTGGATGATACTGGGCTTAAGGGCTTGAATCGATTGTTGGCATAACATCGGTCCTTCACGGTTACCCACCAAAAAAGTCCAAAGGGGTCAAATCGCAGCTGTAAGGCGGCCAATTGACCATGATAACCCGATTTGGGAATTTGGTGTGCAAAAGATCGATTGTTGCATGGGCTGTGTGGCATGGCGCGCCATCCTGCATGAATCAGGGGTCGTCCAAATTCTGACTGGCTGAAACGTTGTTCCCAGCCTCGTTTTCGAAGAAAAATGGTCCAATGTTCGTTCGAGTTGATGTTCGTGAATTGAGTCTTACACTCTCGGCTACAGCAGCCACATTCTGGTCTGTGCGCACCGTACAACGACGGGGACCATGAGTGTTGTCCACTAGCATACCAGTCTCACGAACTTTTTGCATAAACTTGCGTACAGCAGGCGCGGTGGGTGATTCATTTCGGCCAATACTTCTTTTCAGAAAACGCACTGTTTGGGCTACACAGCACTTACTTTGGAAATAAGTTTTCAATATTGCCCAACGTTTTTCAAGCGTAAAGCGACTCATTTCGTTCCGCGTAGGTATAATACTGACTTTCTGTCAAGATTTCGAGCGGGAAACAGATATCAGTGTCAAAATAACCTATGATTTAAAAAGAAACCACTATATTGTCCACCCTTTATAACGTTCTCATTTTGCCAAGAGCACTTGCATACTCGCACCTACATACGTTTTCATTTGCTTGTTTTTTGTATACGGGTTTCATTTAAGTGAGCTTATTTATAAAGGCTAATACGCCGAAATTCCTGGATTCTTCCGCTCGTGTAAGTACACGCGTACGTACAAAAAAATTATATGAGAACAAAAACAAAAGCACACCGAGTACCTACCTACTCGTAATTGTGTGTAAGCTAATATCCCCTTACAGCAGTGCAATTTCCTGTGCTATATTCTTGCCCACTACCACAAACCCTATCCAGTATCCAGTTGGCGCGCAGCATATGTTCGCCGGTATTAACACCACTAACTAACTATAATAGTCAGAACCACCTATTATGCATGCGACATTATTTTTTCTGTGTGCAAAAAACAAGCACATTTGACACATCTGCACATAACTACCTACCTGTCCTACTTGCGCTTGTAGAGCATATACGAGTTTTTGTTTTCTAATTACAAGCGAACGCGTTGAAGATGTTCTCTCTCGTTGGAGCTATGGTTGTGGTAGGTTTTTAATCCACTTCTTGAAATATGTAGTTCTTGAAAGCATTCTTATTAAAATTACGACCGCACATCAGTATGGGCCACCGTTTTTAAATTACTGCACAAAAAAATTAACAGAAATTGCAGCACTTTTGATTATTTGGGTAATGGAAAAATCTGATGAAGACGATTCCTGAGAATTTCGACGAGAATAGATGTGTAGATTAATACAAATATTTTAAATAACAAAGCGGACTAATTTTTCTTCTGAGGCCGCGTACAGAAAACGGTCGACAAAAGGTGATTTATACGAACACAATATAATCTCAACACCATTAAATTAACGAAATATATTACAAGCTTGCTATAAGTTAAAATGATCTTGTACATACCTATCCCAGTTATTAATTTTTTTTTATGCTGGAAAGAGTGGACAGAGAGACAATTTTGTTGGATATAACCATTTAAATTCAACTAGTACATATCTTGTTTTCTTAAAATCGTTAAGAAGGACGTTATGACTAAATCTATCTTTTATAGTCTCGACATATGGAAAGTTCCTTACGTGCTTAGACGGTACTATTGTACGGTGATCATATTTTTAGATGCCAAACCCGGGACAAAAAGAAATATGAAAATTATAGCAACAAACAGAAAAAAATACAAAACTCTTGTGTTGGATTATTCCATAAATTATTCAGCCCTATCGAGGTATCCGATCGGAACGGAATTTTTTCCGCTACGCATACTCCGTCGGAGACTGAAATTACATTCGATTTATCAATACTTCACTGCAAATCGTAGTAAACAAATTCCGCAACCAATTCCTGTCGGAGCACATCGGAAGAAAATTCGTACGAAATTGTCAAAAATATCTGTAAAAACGCACTTGATCGCACTGAAATGCCAGTGTGCCTTGCATATTTGTCGAAAAGAAGTTCCGAAAAGCTGTTCAGAAGAGTACCTCGAAACAAAAATCCTCCGATTCGTATTCGTATGAAATCAGAGAATTTTCCGTTCCGACGGATACCTCGATAGGGCAGATTATTTATTGAAGGGAAAATTAATCTACAAACTTAACTCATGACTCCTTCATGCGCCATGAGTCATGACGTAAAAACAACACAATAAGCACAAAACAAGTTGCACACATTTGTCGTACACATGTCTAAGACAAATGCTCCGCACCCGGTGAAACCCAACTTGAAAACTGTCCTTCAGTCACTTCTCGATTTTTCAAGTGAGACGTGTCCTTCAAAAGTATTTCTCATAAATCAAGCTGATTGATTTATGATGATTCCATATTAAATTGTAAATATGGGAAACAGGATACAGGCACATTCTTCATAATTATTAATCTTTACTAGCTGACTCGAGAGTTGCCGAGTTTATACAAAAATGAATAAAAATTAAAACACTTTTCGCTTTTCTCAAATTTTCGAATTGTCCGGCAGATTTTTTCAATAATTCTTTCGTAATAAAGTTATTTGGACTATTGCGAGAACATGTCGTAGACATGCTGCATACATTTATTGTGTCATGTGCGAACATTGAAAATGTGCCATTGTGAGCGATAGGCCTTAGTTATATGTTAATAATTGATAATAATTTACTACATATACAATCAAAATCACTAACACATTAATGACAACTTTTGGTAACGAAAACATGAAACATGGTTAACATGAAAGAAAATTCACTTTTGATATATAAAGGGTGTCCCTGTCCCATAATTCTCGCAAAATGTAATTTTTATAGAAAATATAGATTTTTCATGAGAAAGCTTAAATTTGTCTATTGATTCATAGAGTAGGTATAGGTACAGATTGGGGTTATGTATGGAATAGCACATCGGATAAATGGCCGCCACGGCTTTGTTGCCTAGACCTTTGACTTAAAAAAACTACAAAGGAAAAAGTCCAGTGGCATTAAATCGCAAGATCTGGATGGCCAATTCTGATTGCAAAAACGGCCGATTACACGATTAGGAAATAACTCATGCAGTAATTGAATTGTTTCTCTGGCTGTATGGCACCGTCTTGTTGAAACCACATGTTGGTCACATCCATATCTTGTAATTTAGGCACCACCATTAATTGTTATTGACTGACCAGCCGCATTTTCGAAGAAGAATGCTCCGATAATGCCTCCAGCCCAAAATACGCACCAAACAATCACGCGTTGTGGATGCATTTGTTTCTCAACAATTACTCGTGAGTTTTCTGAACCGCAAATGCATCAATTTTGACGATTAACGAAGTCATCAAGATGAAAATGAGCTTCATCACTGAAGATGATTTTGTTCGAACAAACCTTCGTTATTTTTTAAATATTACTCAACAATGAAAATGCGTTGTTCTTTCGAATAGCGCTCCATTTTTACTAACATCGAACTGTCACATTGTTATCTTCTTTCGCGTTGGCATCACTGTATTATTAAATTGCGCAAAATTCAAATTATGGGAAACCCTTTATATGGGCTTATTGCGAAATATTCCGAAAACAATCAACATGTCCCGTTATTAATGTGAAATCCGTCGCCTAGTCTGCGGGCGTTAATTCAATTTTTTTTAAATATTTACTTCTTGTCACGGGAATGATAATTTCGTTGGGGACAATCACTAAATACCTTCCACGTAATTTTTTAAATTCCATTAAAATAAGTTCAAGGCTTCATCAATAAAATTTGCAAACCGGCTTACATTTTACAAATAAAATACATTTGTTGAATGAAGGTACAACTTAGGACATGCCATGGTAATTTTTTATTTTTTTTATAATAGAAAGAGATTATGACTAGTCTTTTAATCCAGCTAAAAAAAAACAAGATGGCTGGATTTAAAAAAAAAACTTCCAGTCAGATCTGACTAGAAAGCAGTCAAAATGGCAACGCCATTCTCATCTACAAACAAAGTAACAAGTTTCTCTTACAATGAGATTCTCTTTTTTTTCGTAGATGAGAAATCCCATCCCCATATGTGCAGAATCAAAAACCTGCACGTTAAACACAAACAATTCCGTAGGAATGAATTTTTTTGTTTGACATATTTTCCTATGAAAATTTTGCGAGCGACTGTGCAAGAAATAAAACCTGCACATACGGGGTGGAACTTTTTTGTTTTGAGATTTTTGAACTAGATTCTTTTGTAAAATGTAAGTGGATGTGCAAGAACCTACACGAACAGGGTGGAATATTGAGGTAGTTAAGAATTGAACTTGCATGGTTCTAGTGGGATTTTCTATTTTACGATATTTTGAGTTAGATTCTCCTTGAAGTTGCAACATTGCAAGTAATGTGAATACTCAAATTCAAGAAATAATTCAGCACAGGTGGGATTTTTGTTTAAAATGCTAATGGCAGTATTTGTTCGCGCAAGATAAAATTAATTTTTCTTAGGCCTGCGCTTCATTTCGTAGTCGCCAATGCGACTTTGCCGCTGCGTGGACATAGCTTCGTTTGTTTATATGCAAGCGTACAACAAGATGCAAATTACGAGAAGCGTGCGTATGAAGCGCAACTACGTGGACAGAAGGCCTTACTCCTAGCAATGCGTCCCCAGAACTTGGCGCCCTGTGCATTTGCACATCTTGCACATATGGTTGGTCCGGCCCTGAGCGCGGGCGTTAGGGAAATGGGGATAGATAAGACAGGAGATACCGATGCACGTGGTTTTAAATGTCTGTAAATTGTAATCACGAGGAAAAACAGACTTTGGTAAAGCATTCCACATTCGTGCTGTACGGTAATCACATTTTTGGTGTTTAAGTTAAAATTTCGACATTTACTATTATTTTTATTTTTATTTTTATTTTTTTATGTGTAGATACATGTTAAAAGAGTATCTCTGTAGAAGCGTATCTCAGTAAAATATTTAAAAAAATGTCTTTTAGCATAAATGCCTGACCGCAGAATATTAATACATATTTTCAAATATTGACAATAAAATAAATGTTTAACTTTTATTTTTTCAAATTCTCTAAATCTAGAAGTCATGGTATTTTCTCTAAGTAAGTACCTACTTTTTAATCTACATTTACGGAATTTCAGAAAATCGAATTCACTCTGTTTTTTTACTTTTCAATTTCAACTGCAATCTCAATCTCTCTCCTAGAGGTAAAAGTCAATTTATTTTTTCAAAATTGATTTTAAAATTCTCCGCTAATTTTAATTTAAAAATATTAATGCTCAAAATTCATTCATTTTTTTTTATGGTGCTAACTGAAAGTGACGGAGTGATCGGTGGTAAACAGTGAGTAATGGAAAGATCCTAGAAAATATTGGAAGCCTTAGAACTTATTGCAATCGTTCCATTACAGCTATGATATTTTTGAATCTACCCATAAAATAATATCCGATATGGAACCATTACACGATGTTTTTGAAAAGTTTTTGAGAATCAGATCCTTCTAGTTCTGCTACTGCAGGCTGCAGACCACCTTTGCACTTTGTTAAAGCTATTCATGAATATTGTAGTATGCATTCCTTAGGTCCTTTAATGTATATAGCTATTTTGTTTATAATTTGTTAGGTTTAATTTAATGACCATTTGCTTCGATTTGAGTTGCAGTATTTTGTATGTTTCTTAAAAAGATTGAAATAATCCGAGTATATAAATATTCATTTGTATTTGGTACCCATATCCCGCTTACAAGCCGTTTTACCTCCAATTACATTAATGTTCCGTGGGACCGACTTTAAGGTGTTTTTACTCAAAACCGAAACATAACCGTTTATCATGTTACGTTGTCCTACGTTTATTTGCCGAAATACGTGTCTTTGTCTTAAGCTCTTGTTGTCATAATATTATATTCGACGATTTCCAGTACCAGCATGATCCTGTTGGAATGATACCGCTGTCGAAAGGTGTTTTAGTACAATCAATATTTTTGTAGACGCTTCTGTACTTACTTACATAATAGGCGTTTTTCTTTTTTAGTTCAGAGCTCAGTTCTGAACAGAGCTCGAGCATTATGAGGCTCTGAACCGAGCGTGCTCGGAGTGTTCTGATTTGTTTATGAAACACATTTGAGCACATAGCTGTCATATGGTTGTTTATTAATTCTTATTTATTAAATTTGGTTTACCTTCTGTGCCAGAACAACAGAAGATATACTTCATAGACCTGATGGTTTACTGTCTGGCAATATAGCCTATCTATTCCTGCATATAAATACACTGCCTATAATACTGTATGGTTGTCGTAAACAGTCTTTTACACACACACAGCAATCTAACTTTACATCGATTTGTGAGTGCAACGTGCATATGCGTAAACAAATGCTTATTTTTCTCTTTGAACCAGGAATACAACATACAAGTTTCGTTCCAGTGATTGTATTATAGAATCTGCAGCCACTAGTATTTGCAAACAGAAGAAGCTGTGCTAATGGTACAGCGAATGCGTAGATTGGCAAAGTATCAAATACGTTTGTTTGATACACATTGTCATCTGGGTTTATTGTATCTCTGTAATTCCTGACATAAGTTGGATGAAGTCGAAGAAAGAATCGAAAGAAGCAAGTTCAGCTTATACCGAGGATATTTGTTTCGGAACTGGTTTCAGTATTTATCGCAACAAGTTTTGATATCAAAGATTAATTACTGAAAAAGGGGTAACTGGTGCAGAATGCTAACCGAAGTACAATGACTTACAATTGTTGAACATTTCCGAAGATATTACTCTTGGAGTTCTGGAAAATTCGATCGCCAAATGGGGATTCAGTTTGTATGGGATAATTATTTCATCATGTCGATCGCGTATGGCAAAGCACACTAGGTACTTCTCTAACGGAAGCGAAGCCGGGGGTAAATGCTAGTTAGGTTATAAAAGCTAATAATATTTCTTACTTGACTGAAAAGGGCACTCATTCTTAATACAGTCATAAAACCAGGAGAAATTAAGAGTAAATTTAAATGTGTTTTTTTTAAACACTGTATTCATGCATATCCATACTAATATTAAAAATGCGGGAGAGAGTACGATAACTACGGCGCCAA
The DNA here is from genome assembly GCA_955612985.1 of Cheilosia scutellata. Taxonomy (NCBI): domain Eukaryota; kingdom Metazoa; phylum Arthropoda; class Insecta; order Diptera; family Syrphidae; genus Cheilosia; species Cheilosia scutellata. The sequence continues at coordinate 73,505,322 of OY015313.1, read as the reverse complement.
AAAATGATAACGGTATTTTGTAGAGAGGTTAAGTAAAAGCACTTTTTACTATGGGAGGGGGGGGGGGGTCTATCTTACTCCGTTTAGGCGGGAGGGGTGCCTAAATGCGACTCTCTGTCTTGTTACCTTTTTACTACTTAACCTTGAAACCAATCGTAATGTAATTTGACAGAGGGGTAGTCTAGCACCTGAATAAGGACAAAGCGACTCTCGAAATATGGGCGGGACAATAAAGTTATTTAAAACACTAGGTATATCTTGACACTTATGGAAGCTTTTGCCTTAAAATCACATCAAAGGAACTAAAGTTGTAAAGTGTGGAACATTGATATACAAATATTGGTCGAACAAAGCAGTTCGAAAATGTAGGCAGGATTGGACAAAAGTGCATCGCACCTCCCTTACATAAAAATACTACAAACGATATGCACTCAACGGAGCACCAATACGGTTTGTCTACTCGTTAATATCCTGTTGATGGACCAGGATAACATGGGCAGTCATGCTTTCCCACAAAAATTTGAAAGGAAGTTTCAAAACCATCTATTTGGTATTTCAGTTGAAAGTGCGTATGCTAAAATCTATATATCTACCTAGATTCTTGAATGTGAAAACTGGAATGGTAGTTTTATTACCATAATGACAAAAATCTTGTTACCACGCCCTAAATCATGCCCATGATCCGTGACTATCTAAGGTGTTTATTTGGGGAGCGGGTCATAATTTTGCATTCTGCTGTAGGTATATCCAAAATGCTGTAAATGCAAAATTCTGTTTTCCGAAATGCTATTTATGATCCAATTCTATATTTTGAAAAAGTGTTTGCATAACAAAAAGCAAGCTTTGATATATTTTTTTAAAATTTATTGCAATTTGCAATAGAAGCAAACACAAGTGCTTAAGGTTCGTACAGGGCAACTATTGTGATAATAAGAATTTCCTTTTCTTTGTTACCCATCTATATAGGAACATATGCCTAACATTGGCGGGCGGAGTTAGAAGCTTATATTTTCTAACTATGTAGACCTACTTTGCCACCGTCCTGGTTTTCTATTAATAAGTTACTTTCAATCAACTTTCCTCAAACTGAGACCAACCAACTCGTTCAGCGTTTACAATGCCAAATTAAATAACATTAGGAACAAACTTCCACTCAAAAAAATTAAAACTCATTCCGAGTGGTTTAATGGTGTTTGCGAATTAATAGTAAGATATTAAGATAATCGCCAACGTCAGCGGCGCGCGTCGTCAGTAAATAAACCTGCCATGTCTGTAAATTTTGTCTGAAGTTAAATAGAACAGTTTGATACTCATAAACATCTCACCAAAGTACAAGTAGATACTACAAATCCAACAAACAGAACGTCAGAGAAAGAATTGGCAGTGCAACAAGGAAACGAAGCAATTAAAAAAAATAAAATTCGATATGACCTGCTTTGGTATTTTGGTGAGTGATTGGGTGGTACTATGCCACCGCAACCAGTGATTGTACTCGAAAGTGCAAACTATATACAGACAGACTGACTGGCGGAAAATAAAAATACAAATCGAATAGTACCTACCGCTTCAATGGTTAGTCGTAGCCCATTTCATATCTCCTTCTTTCTAAAAAGGGAAAATGGAACAATGCATGGTCTATTTTCACATAGCCTTCCAGAAGTATAGAAGGGAAGGAAGTATGTGATATGGTTTGGATTACAAACCATTTACCCAATACGAAGAATCTGTACGGAGCTAATAAGTTGAAGTAGAACATAAGGTCAGTGGGGAGTTTTTATAATTTCATTGGAGCAGCGATGGCGACTTGAAATGAGTAAACACTACAATAATTAAACTTATGTTGTGATCGGAAATTGGGGTTACCCATAATCTCATTAGGTATTATGTATGAGTGAACCCAAAAAGTTTAAATTTTTTAGATGGATAAAATGCAGATGACTAAGTTATGCTCGAATATTGTTGGAAAAAATCAAAAAGTCTATCATCTATAACTAGAAAAACATTTTCGGAATCACCCACATCCGTTTTTTGGTATAAAATACGAGAAGAAGTTGCAAAAGGTAGTTTCGAAAATATATGGTATAATACGTACATATATTATGTAGATAATGCCTCCTATAATTGAAAGTAGGGTTGAGGTAGCTTTTCCTCTTGAATTGGGAGATGTCTCTCTTGGTATAGGGGCGAAGGAAATATGATTTAATTCGTTTCTCTTTTATATAATTGGTGTCAAAGTATTGCTGCGCCTCTCGGGTCACAAGTGTCAAGAAGGTATCTATCAAAGGGTTATTTCAATTGCCATATCGCAATAAATTATATGCTCGATCATTTCCGACTTTTTTGTATAAATTTGGAAACACTGATTTCGTTCATGATGGTGACGGAAAATCAGCTGAACCGGTTTAACCTTGATAATATTAGGGTGCGAAGTGGAATATTTCATAAGATTCCGGCGGTAAAACCAAAAAAGCATAAATCAATAGTTGGTGCTCTTTATTCTTTGACTTCCACGTTCCGACTGGAGATTAGCCGCCAAATAACTTAGGTATACATATTACATGATCGACATAATGTGTATTAGTATTAGGTACATTAGATAACAAACTGGAAATATTGTAGGGAGAGAGGAGAAATAATGTATGTAGTTACAATAGGTGTTCCGTCATTGTATGAACATTTTTGTTTTGAATATTTTGCCGAAAGGGGTATCAAAAGTTGCATATTGACGAGAGGATAACTTTTGAGCCTCTACCGACGATTGAACTTACTTCAATTACAGGTACAGTTATCACAGGGGAAAACTGAGCAATGTTGGTACTTTCACAATCAATCAAAGCCTTACCGACCGGACCTGGATATTCAAGAACGCCCGAAGTTGATCCGTCTAAGGACATGAAAAGGTGTCTTAGGAGCAATTCATTTGCATGCAGTAGACATATTGCCCACTGTAATGGAACCTATAAATTGTAGGGTGTTTCAATAGGGGTGATATTTTGTAGCATCTAGGGCTTTGTAGCATTCTATGGCCTCTGTATCAGGCTGCCATTGCCAAATAAAGGGTTTATCCGCCACTATTTCGTTTTCTGCACTAGTCCTGAAAAATACACACTAACATCAATTCCAATTCCAGAGTAGCTTAAGTAAGGTACTTGGCGTCTTGATTATTGACGACACCATTGATTCGATCCTGTGAATTTATCCACCGTATGTCCTCCTTTCGAGGGGCTTATATTATACTTCTGAGACTTATTCAGGCAGTCATTTCCGACAGAGCGTCGTCATAGTGTTGCTATTTTCATCATGTTCAATACTCGCGCTTATAATATAAGTAAATCCAATCCGAATGGATAACACCACTGTCCGGTGGCTACCACGGAGAGGTCAAATAAGTACAATTGATGTGTATGATACAGTTACACCTACTGGGCACCGCCAAGCTGATATGCCAATAAGCATATCATAAAGCATCCAACCACCTACTATACAGTTTTATAAATAAAGTTTTCTCTGTTATACTTAGAATATACATCAGAGACGCTTTAAATATAAGTCTCATTCCAAATTTCCTCTTAAACAAAAACAATACTCCAGTAGTTCTTCGCTGTTTTTTATGCTTTGGATTATAGTTATAGGTCATGATATTGTACGAATAAATTTGTGCCTAATGATTATTTTTCTAAAAACAATAATTAATTAAAATTGGCTTGGCCTCGACTCCAGTAATGCGTTTCGCCCCGATGTGGTGGGTGGGCTCATCAGTAGACGACCACCACATCTGATCTAGACGCACTGTTTGCTCGATTTTCACCGAGACTAATGATTTTTCAATCAACAAGTGACTGTGAATCATACCTCAAGACGATTAGATTAGATGTGGTGGTCGTCTACTGATGAGCCCACCCACCACATCGCACAGTGGGGCAGTCCATATTAAAGCTCTTGATACCCGCATACCCGGGTTCTACCCAGGTACCCGGGTACCCGAGATTTGCGGGTATTTCCCGGGTACCAAAATTTCGGGTACCCGATTACTCCGTGTACCCGTTTTTTCGGGTACCCGCTCCTTTTCGGGTACCCAAGTTTTTTCGGGTACCCGCATAGTTTTTTTTATCTCCAAGCACGTTTACAAATAACATTTTCGTACGTATTTTTAGCATTTTCGTATACCGCAGTCAGAAGTCTAAAAAAGTGTGTCCCGCAATTGCGTATGTTGGTTCAAATTTGCGTGCATATCTACTTAAATTTAAAACAAATATGCATAGCTACTTATATAAAAATGTTATGTTGGTTTGTGTATGCTTCAAAAACTCGAAAAGTTTTGCACCGATTTAGCTCAATTTTTAAGAGATATTGGCTCGAGATGGTTGTAATGATGGTTTGATCTAAATTGGACAAAGGAGCCGGGCGTGGCACTGCCCATAATTTTGCACCACGAAGTGTGCACGGGCTATGCTAGTAAATTCTATAACTTTGAACTTTCTCGTATACTTACGTATATTCTCGTATACTTACCTACATGTACCTATGTATTCTTTTCGTACAAAATTTCGAACTCGCGATTTTAATCAATTCTGATATTACGATGATGGGGGAACTCAAAAAAGTTTGTCTCGCAAATCTGTCCGTCCGTATGTCTGTCTGTCCCATAGGCCTGCAGCCTAAATGCTTGATCGGATTTGTTTCAAACTTCGTATTTAGAGTTGTTGGGCTCTCCAACTTTTTTTTTTTTGGTTATGCTAGCCCGGGTCGGGAGCCCGATAAGTAAGTAAGCATAACCAAAAAACCATATATACAAATTTTACGAAACAAATTAATTTTAGAATTTAGATTTTTTGGAAAATGGTTTTAACGATTTGAACGAAAATTGATAGTTCAGTTAATGTAAGCATGCTCAAAATGACTGCATACTATGTTTCTCGCTAAAATGTGTAACAACGGTAGATACTTTTGAAAATTGGATCTTTCTCGAAAACAGTAGTAGATACCCACATATACTTATGTATACGATTTTAACAAAACTCATTTTTGACCATTTTTGTCTGACAAAATATGGCTTTTTTCTATAACTTCTGTTGATCGTACGTAAAAAAGTTGCCATAATTTTTAGGAAATTTCTCAAGGATAAAAATTGCATAAAAAAATAAAAATTTATAAAGTCAAAATTTCCAGGAATCGTATTGCCTAGATAGTATTCTTGTCTATCAGGACAATGCATATCAATGTTACAAATTTTAAAAACTTTGGCTCCCATGGCCATGACTGTCGAAGAAAAGTGAACACTCCCAGGCCAACACCTAAGATTGTCCAAAAATTGTAACTCAATCGATTAGGTGGTGGTCGAACTAATGGATATTTAATGTTTTTGTTGTATTGGCGGTGCCTAGCCCTTTTGTCCAATTTTGACCAATCTTCACAGCAATTTTTTTTGTTTGTTGGACTACTGTGCGAGGGATCCCAGGTTCAATCCCCAGAAAAACACAAATTACATCTTAAGGTTTTTTCTACTGCGCCACCTCTCGCGAACGTCTGACAAACATCCGAGAGTATGACTGTCATGAAAAAGCTTCTCAATTCAGCCGTTCGGACTCGGCATAAAATTGTAGGTCCCTTCCATTCATTCCAAAAATAGAAACTCACACAAAACGAATGGTTGCGAGAAGCTAGGCCTTGGGTGTCTACCGCCTGTTGCGCCGCCTATTTATTTATTTTATTTTATTTTTCTTCACAGCAATACTCCTGGGCCAATACCTAAGATTGTCTGTAAGTTTCAACACCATCAATTCGGCGGTTTTCGAGATTTTGAATGTTTTTTTTTTGTATGGGCGGTGCCACGCACCTTTGTCCAATTTTAACCAAATAATGATAAGGCCTACCTTTTCCAAAAAGATCCATACGAATCGGGTTAGTAGTTCTTACGTGATAGTGGAACAAACAAAAAATCTACAATTTTATTATATGTATACATAGATGTAGCTCGAAAAACATTCATAACACCTCGATATTCAATTCCAGGTACTTCTGCATTTAGGATATCCATTACCCGGAATTACCGGGTACCCATTACCCGAAACTACCGGGTACCCGCAAACTTGGGTAATACCCGCATTTACCAGGTACCCGGGTATCCGGGTAGTTGTTCAGATGGGTATTACCCGGGTAAAATCAAGAGCACTAGTCCATATACCAATGTTGGCAAAAAATCAAAAAATTAAATTATCAAGATAAGCAAATACTTGTATAATTCCGTTACATTACATTGATAATAATTAACTTTGTTACATGCCCACCCACTCTCTGACGTTTAGTTGACTCTTGACTGCGGTTCTAGCTTACACGTGTGTTTTAACAAGCGATTTAAATAGTCGATTATTTGTATAGTTATAATTCGTGTAAATCACGGAAAAGTTTTTATTTAACCTGGAATCGATAGCTTCATGTATGTGCTTAATATTTCAAGTGTTTTAATTTTTGTTATTAAAGTCAGGTATTTCGTATAATAATTATTGGAAAATATACATAATTTATTTCAAGAAAATGTGAAACAAAAAGAAAATCATCACTTCAAATCAATTTAATAAATACTAAATACATAGTTATTAATATTTGCCAGCCCCTTTAGAATACTGAAGATAGTCACAAAATTAGGACGAATTAGAGAAGAGCCAAGTTGGCAGAACAGTGCAAAGTTCGAACTGTTGTTAAAATTACAGATTCAAGAAGAGTGAATTTTTATCAAATATCTGCACGAAGCTACTGAAAAGATAATTTAGTTAGACATGTTTATTTTAAGTTTAGAAACTTAACCGCAAATGTGTAACATCGTCACGTCGGTTCGCGAACGCATTGGCTTCAAGAGTATATCCCCAACACAATGGGAATCAGATCCACGACAATTGGGTTAACCTGGGTGCGTTACTTTGATATGATCCCTCAGGAGAAAGTTCCAAAACTCAGTTCAAACGGTAATATGTAAGAACCTTGAATATTTACGTCTCTGTAATTATTCAATCAGCTTATTTACGGGTTTAGTTTGTCCATTTGTATTGGCGCTATTCTACGATACCCGGAGGCCCAGAGCTTAGCTTCAATGAGGGCCGAGGCCTGTGCTAATGTCTCTAATACATACATACATACATACATACATATTTATTTCAAGAAAATGTAAAGCTCCATTATAAGTCCCACTGTTTGGGGCAGCAGCAAATGTAATATACGAAGAGATCGTCTTCTGGATTTCATCCTATCGTCTGACATCACCATCAACAATGTGGGTTGTCCACCTACATTTGTTAGGTGCAGGGAAATAAGTCCCCGGGAACTAAGTCCACTGAGGGAATTAGTTCCCACCTAGTGGGAAATAAAACCACTTTCGTGAAGTATACTTAGTTCCCAGTGGACTTAGTTCCCACCTAACATGGGAACTTTTTCTTATGGGAACTTAGTACACATTCAACAGTTTAATACGTATACATGCAAACCCCCTGCAACCCCCCTGTCAGATGTGCTATATTTTGTGTATTGAAAGGGAAATAAAACCACTCAGAGTTTTCGGAATTTATTTCCCACCTTACATGGGAACTAAGTCCACTTCTCGAAAGTGGTTTTATTTCCCACTAGGTGGGAACTAATTCCCTCAGTGGACTTAGTTCCCGGGGACTTATTTCCCTGCACCCATTTGTTACAGCCAGGAGACACTAAGTAATCGATATTACCCTGTCCAACAGGCATTCCAAGACTATTATCAATTGGAGGGTATCGCCAGATAGCACTTTGTCAGACCACAGATACATCGAATTTCAAATCTACTGTAAAGTTTCACCTTCGCTAGAGAGGAGAAATCCGAGAAAAACGAATTGGGCACGGTTTAGGGAGGAACTTGGCAATTCTGTTAAAGCTCCACTTAAATTAAGATGAATTCAAGGGGTAGAGAGGTCTGCTCAGGATATGAACAGCGTCCGTTGTTTTGAACAAGCGTGTCCAGTTACAAAAAATTCCTGTAGAAACCGGTACCTTGGTGGAATACCGAACTGCAGTGTATTCGCAGAGAAACAGGAAGCTCATAAATCGGTCTTTAAAAACCAACTTAGAAGAAGACTGGAATAACAAAAAGAATTTAAGAGACTAATTCGTAAATCGAAAAATGACTTTTATAGGAAATTTTGTGAGGAGGTCGAATCACTAAGTGCAACCAGTAGGCTTATTAAAGTCCTCAAAAGGGACAGACCAAGTAAACTGGAATCGCTCCAAAAATCTGATGGTACCTACACTGAGACAAAGGCGGAGACTTAGTCTCCTGCTGGAGACTCACTTCCCGGGAAATCAGGTCACTACGCGCTCTTCAGTGGTACCGGCAACGGTGGCCACTACGGAACTGACAAACACCACGCGGCGTAGCTGGTATATTGCATCCAGAGTGGTGACGGATAACGCTATCAAATATGCAATTGCATCGTTTGAGAGTTTCAAGTCACCTGGTCCGGATGGAATTTACCCAGCTATGCTGAAACAAGGTTTTAGTCAGTTGAAAATAATTTTCACCGTAAGCTTCGCCTTAGCCTTGGCGTACATACCTTCTCTTTGGCGTATGGTTAAAGTCGTTTTCATACCAAAAATCGGTAAGACTGACTACACTCTCGCCAAAAGTTTCAGACCCATAAGTCTGTCTTCCTTCCTGCTGAAAAGCTTTGAGAGACTGGTTGAGCTGCACGTGCGCAATGTTGCTCTTCGATCGCATCCTCTTTCTGAGATGCAACATGCTTATCAGCGCGGAAAATCCCGCGAAACTGCGCTTCAGAACCTTGTTGGTAGGATCGAAAGTGCTCTTGATCGGAAAAACTACGCGTTGGGTACATTCGTCGATATTGATGGTGCTTTTGATAATGCGACTTTTGAGAGCATGTGCAACGCAGCTAGACATCACGGTATAGATGAAACATTGGTGTTGTGGATTAAAAGAATGCACAGGACGTTGCTTGCCGAAGCGGATTGTGGCAAATGCGTCATGACAGGGGTAAACAGGGGCTGCCCACACGGTGGTGTTCTGTCTCCCCTTTTATGGTCTCTGAACTTGGTCAGTAGGCTAAACACGGTCAAACTTGTTTGGGTTCCAGGTCACACTGGTATCCAGGGAAATGAGATCGCGGATGGGCTCGCCAGACTGGTTTCAGAAGAGGCTCTCTCAGGACCTAAACCTGCCTGCATCTGTGGTTAAGTCATCCATTGATACTTGGGTTTCTCGTGAAAACGAGTGTCGGTGGCGTGACTGTGCTGGGTGCAGACAGACCAAACGACTGCGTCCGGACATCTGCAAAAAGTCCGCGTCTTTCCTTCTGTCTCTCAGGAGAATCGACTTTTTTTTTACTTTTAAGTTAATTTTTTTATTGATTCTTTCTTTAACTTATAAACTAGACAAAAATGATTAAATCTAAATTCAAACTAACATTTATCTTATTCTAGCTTACTGGCTCTTAACGAGCACTCTAAACTTAACTAAATCCTTATAACTATTGCCTTTCGGCCTTAAATCTATAAATTTTTGTGTTTTGTGCTGTTTTTTCATTTCCAAGAAACTTTGCTAAAAACTTAGACTCTTTATTATTTGGTTTTTCTTAAAACTACCTAAAGAGGATCGACTGCAGACTGCTTGTGGACTTCCTTTCGGGCCAAGCTTTTGCCAAACACTTAAATGTATTGGGCTTGAGCGATACCACCATCTGTCCTGCTTGTGGAAAGGACGACGATACGATACAGCGGAACACTTCCTCTGTAGTTGTCCTGCCTTTGCTCGCATCAGGTGGCGGATCTTGGGGCTGACGTGGTGAGTGCCGAACATCAGGGAATTTGCACATGACACAGCTAGATGCTTCGTCGATCAATATCCCTGATATCATATTATTATGCCTCCAACTTTGCATAAATATTTTATTCATGGCCCAGAAATTATATCATCTGAGGAAGCGCAAGAAGCGCACAACACACATTTTAAAAATTTCCGGGAATACTTCTCAAGAAAATCAGGCCGTGAAAAAAGGAATGAAGATATATTTAATTTCTTTTCACGGAGTTCTGATCCCATTATAACATTGAAGCAAAAATTGCATAGAAAAAATGTCCACTTTTGCCGCACTCAACTTGCTAAAACCCCCAAGTGTCCAGGAATCAAACGCTCTTCCTGAGTCTGATGATAATAATGATGAGAATGATGATATCTAAAGATGTAGGTAAATAACAATTTTTGGTTTTGTTTTGTATTTAATGGACAAATTTATTTTAATTGTTTTTTTGTTTATTTATAAGTATCAATAAATACGTATGAACAATTTAAAATTTAAATGGGTGGGTAAAGTAAGTGTAGATGTTAAAATTGGATTTTCAAAAAATAGGTCTCAGAAGCTATCCTGAACATTTTCAGGTTCTTAGCTGTAACGGCTGATTTGATACCAAATTTTAGGGCATTCTGCCCAACTGTGTATCGGGGCGAAACGCATTACTGGAGTCGAGGCCAAATCAAATTTAAAAATTTGTGATTTATTCAATTCATAAATAATTTTATGATTTGAAAGTAGTTTGATTAAATAATTAATTTAAAATCTAATTTAAAGCATTTTCTATTATTTTATATGAACTATTATTTTTCTATATGTTGAGATTTAGATAGCAATTAAATTTGAAACTAATTTCCTTTTTTTTGTTTTCTTTCTAGGTATGTATGTAATTGTACAATGTACATCCTATTCAAAAATGGATCGACTTCAAATGGAACAATCCTACATTACTACTACCATTAAATGCATTGCAATCTATAATTAGGCTTATCAAAACAAGTAATAAATAAGTCTTCGTCTGATAATATTTATAGTTAACAATCACTAAAAATAAACGAAATGAGGAAATCTGTGCCTGATTTCACTTTCATTTAAAATCAATACATTTTTAGATACTATTGCCGCTATAAGCTGCAGATGCAGTAGCAGTACACTAACTGACCTCAGTTGGCCGCCGCGCCGTTTGCGGACTGTGTTGATATATCTCACCTTTTTTTTAATTTACTTGTCATTTATACACATTATAATGTTTTATTGTTTCTCTTTCCATTAATTATTTAAAAATCAAATTTATTACTGAACAAAATCCGTATAGAAAACAGAATTTTCTTAAAAATTGTGTGCACTAACAATACGAAAAGTGATTTTTGAAATAACTACAAATATTGATGAAGTAACTCGTAACAACATTTAGAACTTTTTTTTTATTTGGACTAGTTTCATGTCCATGGCTTTAGGAGCTACTTCATTCTAAAATGGTTGGGGACAGGGGTTCCCGCAATCTTTTTCATACTGCGACTCCCGTTACAGGTTTTAATATTTTTGCGATGCCCTTCTAAAACCACAGATATATGTATATAACAGAAGCTGCTATTATTAAAGATTCACTAAAGTGTCCAATAAAGGCGGGTCGGCAATTTTTTTTGTTAACATAGCCATTCATCTAAAAATGCGCCTCGTCTCTGAAGATGATTATTCGGCGAAAATTGATGTACTCTTTCATACCCTCCGCAGGCCAGTTAGCGAACAAACGACGTTTTCGATGGTCATTAACTTTGAGCTCCTGGATCAGTTCATTCGTGTACGGGTGTATGCTCAAGTCCTTAAATCTGTGAAAGGCCGCTTTTTATTTGGTTGTTTTATTTTTTATTTAATAAAAAATATTGAGAAAATGTGAGCCGTTTAGGTTTATTTATTTTTTTTTAAAGTCTGGCTGGTTAATGCGAGAAACACACTTTATCTTCGAATGTAATGTGACTAATAATGTGGATTTGGATTTCTCTTCGACCAGCGACCAGTTGGCATTCGTAAAGAGATACTTAATGCTACGTGTGTTGAATTTTTCCTTTGTTCGGAAATGAGAGAAATTTCGTTTCAAAGCAAGCTCAAAGCTGATGTAGCGTCGGGTTACAGGATAGCGTCACGACGCCGCAGGGCAACGCACAGTTGGAGAACACCCCTGGTTTAGGACTCAGTTCATCGGGAGTAAATAAGTTAGAAGCTATTTCATGGAGACAGTTTATCTATTTAATTTATGTATTTATTATTCAATTCAGCAGTTTATTTAAAAAACTATTTGTTATATAATATAAAACGCATTTAAAAACGAATAAACGCTTGTTCCATTTTTGCATGTCTTGGAAACCTGAGTAGTGTCTTAGTTTAAACCTTAAATTCCCTATCATTAATCGATCGTTAGTTAACCAAAAAATGCTCACTTCTCACATGAAAGTCTGTATACTATTTCCATGTCATGATTTCATATGAATCACAATTTGAAACATTGAAAAGTGAGACCCCATCTTAGTTGTAATTTAATTTTCATTTTATTGCACGTACATATGTATGTCCGACTGACAAGACAACTTCTGCTGACAACAATTTTGTTATGTTACAATTTAATTTTACATGAAGGGATCACCTGTTCTACTGCGGAGTATAGTAGCATCACGTGCGCGAAACATGAAAGGCGTTAAGTGCGGAGACTTATAGTTTCTCATAGGGTATCCTAAGAAACGACAAGATAAATGAGTGATTTCGACAAATGACCAGTACTGCAAATAGTACTTAGATCGAAAAATATGTTTTTCTATCAAATTTTATATCAAATTTCCTGTGTCGCGTTCAGTATTTTATTCGACAAGCCGCATTGCCCTAGAAAGAAAAAATGTCTATACCACGTGTAGTCCTAACGCTTCTAATTAACGCACCTTCTTGTGCAACTATTTATACCATTTTTGTTATAACCTCCGTAGCCTCCTTTGTAGGTCCACGCGTTGTTGTGTCGCACTTCTTAAGAATAAAAAAAGCACATACTCATTTCTTACCAAAAAGTAAGTCATTCATCCGTAACCTCATGGTGACTCTACATTTGAACGGGGACACTTCCATCACAAACACTTCCAACACAGACTACAGAATGGTTATGCCATGGCGCATATGCAAATGCATATAATGTTGTGCATTTGTAGTTTGTATATTTTGTTCGTGGAAGGCACAGGCGCAGCAAAAACAGAGGTTTAGTGCTTGCAACCGACTTATTTATCGCGCTGTAATGAATATTAAGTAAAGAGTTCAGAAAACATATAAAAATGGCTGTTGTAGAATTGACAGTGGAGACTTATGGAGACGCAATGCTACCGATGCGACGCACCTGCAAAGAAACTCTTTTCCAAATCCGAAGGTCATTTGAAATAATGTTATTGTTACAAACACATCAGATGTAGGTAGAGACGTGTCTGCTGTTATGGTGTCACGTTGTCAAACAAGGTATTTAGACTTATAGCTATTCTAGAATCCTAAAGGTGGTGGTGGAGTTAGCATTGGAGTCAAGTAATTAACAAAGATGTACTATATTTATGCAGCAAAATGAGTCCTATTCCCAATATGTTGGTTTTGTGCCTAACAAGAATATCACCTACTAATCATTTTTAAGGTTCCGTAGATACCCAAAGGAAAAAAACGGAATTTTATTAATATTGCTACAATGTCTGTCCGAACCCACTAAGCTAGATTAAGATTAATAAAGTCGGGAGAGCCTTTATCGGCCCTGGAACTGCGGCCTCTCTAGAGGAGCCTATTGTGCCTTCCCTGGTGTGCTCCTAGAGCCATCTCTTGACTCCGGAGACAGACAAGAAGACAAGAATCTTCTCTGGCGATAATTCAGTAAGTTTTTCTGGACATTCCATGAGGATGTGAAGAGAGGATTCATCACTCTCAATGCACAGTCTACATGTGGGGTCCGGTGAGATTCCAATTCGGTGAAGGTGCTTTTTCATAAGACCATGTCCAGTAATAATTCCTATCAGGATTCTTAGCCTGTTTTTATCCAGATTAGCAAGAAAATAGGATTTTCTGGGAGAGAGTTTGGTGCAGTTCTGCCCAGGTGTATTAAGCCAGAGCTCATTAGATTTGATTTGAGCTAAGTTCCAAATGTATTCTCTAAAGCCGAGTTTCCCAAAGTGTGCTCCGCGGAGCACTTGGTGCTCCGCCATGAATATCCAAGTGCTCCGCGGAAAGATAGGAAAAAATAAGAACATTTTATTAGACTAGCTAGTAAAGAAAGAAAGGAGATTGCGTGCAAAACTTATCCAAAGGAAGGCACTCAGATTTGCCGAAAAAGTAGAACCAATCATTGTTGATGTTCATAAAAGTTAGGGAAATGGTTGAATTTAAAATACATCAAGAACTCTCGCCCAGAGCTTTTAGGCGCCGTTAAATAGAACAACATCTTCTTGGATGCATATTGCGCAAAAAACACATAAATATCAACAAAAAACAAGGAAGATGCTGGATTTTGCAAAGCTGCACATACAAAAATAATAGAAATTTTGGAAAAATGGAAAGTGTATGTTAGGGATCTTTAAAACAAAGAATTACAGCCAAAGTACAGGTTTCAAAACATAAAACATGGAGGAGGGAAAGTAATAGTCTGCGGGGCATTCTCTTGGTTAGCATACTCCGCGGATAGTGAAGCAATGGCTCCAAAATTAATATTTTGGATTGGCCCGCGCAAAGTCCCGACTTAAAACCAATTGAAAACTATTTGGCCGATACGTCGAAAGAGCTTTAAAAGCTAAAAAACCAAGAAATGCTGAACAGCGAGAAAATATTAAGCAGATCTGGAACAATAAATCTAATCTAATCACCATTAAGATACCATATTTTAGTGGAAAATCTTCAGTAAATATTGGATCCCGTTTTAGGAAGTAAAGGCTATTCCGCTAAATATTGAAATTTTTTTTTTTAAGTTTTGGAAACTGGAACCCTAAAGTTTTTGTTATTCTGTGATCAACTCGAAAATAAGTTAAAAAGGGTTTTGAATTTTTTTTTTTAAATATGTAGATATCTACTAAATTTAGATATTTATTAAAATCTCTATAATACTTATAACCACTCTTTTCTGTAGTTTCTGTTTCTGAAATAAATATTTTGTATCTAGATAAGTGATATTAAGATATCGATTCTAATTCGGTGGTCACCACGGTATCTCTCACTAAAATACAAATTTTAAAACTATGAAATATTTGTTTAAATACCTCATTTATGTAGGTACATAGCTATTTATGCATTTTTTTAAAGTTAATATGTATTTAGTGTTACCTTGTTTTTTTTTTCATTTAAATTACTTGTTTTTGGGTTGTAGTGGCCTTTAGTTTCAAAATGAAACAGTTTATTTTTTCACTACGTTTCGTCAAGTAGTGAACAAAATAAACTGTTTCATTTTGACCTAAAGCCCACTACAACCCAACAATTTATAAGCAAAAAAGTCACAAACATGTTACTTATTTCTTCAATTTAATAAAATTAAAATTGGAAAATAGTCATTGCGTTTTCCATAACAGCGAAAAATAGGATACGGACAACGCAGTGCTCCGTGAGGAAATTCTCTCCTGAAAAGTGCTCCGCGACCAAAAAAGATTGGGAACCGCTGCTCTAAAGCATCCCTTACTGACACCACAGAAAGGCTCAGGTCCGACAAGTGGCATTGTCGCGCCGATTTTAACCAGTGAGTCAGCTGCTTTGCTTCCAGTAAAGCCCCTGTGGGCTGGAATCCAGTGTAGGATGACTAGGTTTTTCTGTGCAAGTTCGTGGATGACCATGTAGGTTTCCAAAACTAGCTTCGATTTTATAACAAATGAGTCCAGAGATTTAATAGCAGCCTGACTATCTGAGAAGATAAATATGGTTTTACCACGTGAATTAGAACCTAAATTTATTTCGCAGTGGTTAATGGCAAGGACTTCAGCTTGGAATATGGACGAGTGCTTGCCTAGGCTGACGTCTCAAGCTGAGTTAGCTTGAGACGCTTCTCCATAGATGCCAGATCCAGTCCCTGAATCCATCTTGGAACCATCTGTGTACCAGACTAGGTCAAGTTGCGATGGATTAAGTTTATATTTTTTCCCAGTCTTCCCTTGGCGGGATGCTGATAGATAAGTCTACATATTTCAAAACCTAATTGACGTAGAAGGCTGAAATTTGCACACAACATCAAATACCAATGATAGCGATATGACTGGGTTTGAAGTAATTAGTAATTTGGTGAAAAAATAGTTCGATTCGCACAAAAAACTCTCGAACTCTTTATTCATTAACAACAAAAAAAAAACACTAACTGTCAAAAAAGTAAATTCCATGAAAAGAAAAAAAATTTTTTTTTGATTTTCCACGTGTTTCTATGAGTTTGTGATATTTTTATTATGTTCATGTATGTAATTAAAAAGTGTTCTATTTATATTGTCATATTATCATAGATAAAGTTCCCAATCTAAAAAGGGAAATTTGGCCCGAAAAAGAAAATTTTTTTGTGTAAATAAAAATATTTTAAATGAAGAAATCAAATAGGTACCTAATGTAAGCTTCCGCTTAGAAAATCCGTGCCTGAAAGCTACTGAGCTCTATGTTGCTGATCCTAGCTCCTATTATAAAAACAAAACAAATCATTATACACATAAAAATTTTGAATTACAGACACCAATAAATTAGAGCTGAAATGAAAAGTTTCCGAAGGATATACGTATCAAAAAAAAAAAAAAGAATAACATCACCAGCACGAATGAAACAATAATTGCCGCATTGAACACAATTTTCATTTAGCATTTTCACCCTTTTCAATTAGAAAACATATTCGATTTTTGAGACTACAACGCGAAAAGCTCTTGAAAGCAGTGAACACAGGTCGAATACTCGAAAAAAATGTAATATATACCTACGTTTACTTGCAAATTTTTGTAATCACTATTCACGATTCCACCACGAAAATGATATTTGCAAACAAAAACAAATTTACGCAGCCTCTAAACACAAATTTTTGTGTTTAAGTTACGCGGCCTTCAAATTACGTTTCTTAAATTCGGAAATTGTTTATAAAGGGTTTTCCAATGAGAGGTGTTATTGTGAATGGCCCGCTATTTCGGTAGCTGTCACTTTTGAAGCTTTTATTCTTTGACATTTGACATGTAGAAACTACGCCATTACTAAAAATGGAACGATACACGCTTCAACAACGCATTGAAATTATTAAAATTCACTACAAAAATGGTGAAAATCTTGCAGTCACAGTTCGCAAAACTAAAGCATTTTTTGGTCGTCGTGAAGCACCTTGTCGGACCGCAATACAGAAATTGGTGGAAAAATTCGAGCTGTTGGGACAAGTTAGTGATGTGAAGAATAAAACCCGTGCACGTCGCTCAAGAACAACTGAGAATAGTGTTGAAGAAAACCCAGGTTTGTCCATTCCTCGTCGTTCTTTGGAATTGGGCATTCCACAAACGTCATTACACCGTATTTTGCATAAAGACTTGGGTCTTAAGGCCCTTAAAAGTTCAGTTAACACAAGAACTCAAGCCGGCCGATCATCAACAAGGTCTACGCCAACAGCCCAGCGTCGATTCAAGACCTCAAAGATAAAATTCGTGAGGCTATCGATGACATAGGGCAGCCACTTTGCGATTTGGTTATGGAAAATTTCATGAAAAGGATATGGTCCTGTAACCGTGCTCGTGGTGGCCATTTGGATGATGTTGTTTTTCATTATTAACGGCATACCTTCCTCTTTATTATGAAATAAACATTCGATCATTTATCTAAAAAAATGACATTTTTCTTTGAATACCAAAATAACACCTGTTATTGGAAAACCCTTTAAATAACGTTTTCATGCGTAAGGGCATTTTAGGGTTGCGTAAAGTTAAGCAGGCTCTACGACACGTTTATAAATACGGCTGTTAAGGTTCGGTGGAAACGCCTTTCCCGATCGTCTCATTCATTCATTTGTGTTTCGCGTATACATTTTTTTCTCATGCTTTTGCTCTAGCTCTTGCTAATTTTTTCGAAGACTCTACTTGCCTTAGCATTTGTTTCCATCCGCTCTATATGTCTTAACTAGAGTCCCAACGAACATTCAGCTTCGGTTTCGGCCACATTCGGCTAAAAATATCACCTTCGGCGGCGTCGCGTCGGCCAAATTTCTTAGGTTTTATTATTATTAATGTTGAATTTCCAGTTTTCAGTAAAAATTTAATTAAGTTATCTTTCTTATGTTTTCGTGCAGGATTATTCAATTGTGCATCAAGCATATGGGCATACGGGAATCAACAAGCCGCGACGTATTTTTCTGTGCAGGATACCTCAGCAACCAAATATTTATCTGATCTTTCCACCAGTATAGCAATGGAGCAACTATTCAGTGCTGCTGGACAGAATTACATCATGAATTACCTACTAAATATGTATTACAATACTTACAATACAATTTTTATGAATTTTTTTTATAAAAATGATGATTATTATTTAGGGTGATTTTTTTAATGTTTTGTATTGTAAATTCGTAATATGTACTACCATCACATTCGGCCAAAGGGATAGGGCTCTACTACTCAATTAGCCAAAAGCAACATACAGCTTCTGGGATCTATACGAGTATTCTTGTGGTCAGGGCATTCTGGTCTTTCTTTATTCTATTCAAGATGTTAACAAAAAGCCAGATTTAAAAAAAAAAAAAAAAAAAACACATTTTTAGCATTCTAACCATTGTTGCAGTACAATCAACCTGTTTTCTGAATTATAACTAGCGGACCCCCTGCACACTTCGTAGTGCAAAATAGAAATATAAAAAAAAAAAACAAATTCAAATTCATTTAAATTAGTGATCAATAGTTTTTATTGCATTGCTTTGTGGTACACAATATCTTTGGTTTTTCCAGGAATCGTATTGCCTAGATAATATTCTTGTGTATCAGGACAATGCATATCAATGTTACCAATTTTACAAACTGTGGCTTTGACTGTCGAAGAATAGCGTTTGCTTTTTTTGTATGGGATGCGCCACACACCTTTGTCCAATATTGACCAATCTTTACAGGAACACTCCCAGGACAATACATATGATTATATGATATGAGTATGTGTAAATTTAAACTCAATCGATTTGGTGGTTTTCGAAATATAAGATATTTCAATGATTTTGTTGGGTTGTGCCACGCCCCTTTGTCCAATTTTGACCAATCCTTACAGGGATACTCCTGGGCCGATACCTAAGATTGTATGTAAATTTGAACTTAAGCGATTGGGTGGTCATTAGGGTTCCCAGTTCTCCCGATATTCCGAGAGTCTCCTGGTTTTTTTACTAATCACCCGGTCTCTCGAAAATTCTATGAAATCTCCCGAATTTCCAATATTTCATTTTAATTTTCTTAAAAAACATAACTAGAGCAATTAAGAAAAAAGGTTTTTTACTAAGAAATATAATCAGCGCCTAATGTAACTATACAATGGATTTGGGATCACTCTTTTTGTTTTTGAACTGCCACACTGACATTGACAGTTCCCGAATCGAAAATCGTAGGAAATAACTATCTCAAAAATGCTAATTATATTTCTTTCGCAGCGGATAATGTTTCGGTTAATCATGAAATCAAAAAATCGATTTTCAGACACCTAAGAGCCGAAAATCCAAACTTAATCAAAGCAAATTGCAATTGTCACATGAAATGCAACTAAAAGGCTGTATTATGATATGGAGACTCTTGTGTTAAAAGTTTATTCCGAATTTTCCAACAGCACTAAAAGAATACGAGCTCTCAAAAATGAGTTCGAGAAGTTTGAAATGGAGTATATGAAAATACTTCGGCATGGTCCAACACGTTGGCTGTCACTTGATACTGCTCTTGATAGGCTGGTTGTTATTGGGCCACTGGTTCGGTCTTATTTTCAAGACCTTGGTGGAAACAATTGTCATCCAGTTGTTTAGCAATTTGTTTATGCGAGTAATGCGCGGAATAATGACGCAAAACCCGAAATATTTTTGTACTTCTAAGTCATAACATCAATATATTAAAAAAAAGTTAAAGGATTTTAACTTTAGGAGGTAGTTATTTAACCAATAAAGTTGTATCAGAATTAAAGACTGGCATAAAATTAGTAGAATTAAGTACAATTTTTTGGAGCAAACACTCATAAGTGCTTAAGAAAAACCAATTTGTCAATCAAAAATGCCATTGCCAAAATTTAGAACATTTAAAAAATATATTATTTTGAAAGAAGTGTTTTCAAACATCTCTATATTTTCGAGTTTAAGAATACCTATTCAAAATTATTTTTTATTCGAAAATTTGAAAAATGTTGTGGAACCCCTTCACATATCTGGTGACCTTGTTTCTTTGTTATGATGAAGTAAATATATGTAATTCGAAGTAGTAGAATGGAAGTAGAGAATATGCTTTCAGAGGAAAACAAGAATTTTGATGAACCACTAGCACAAAAGATGTGGTACAAAATTTTGCAAAATAACAAGCTTCCGATTATTAAAAATATAATTCAAATTATTTTTTCTTTTCCCATGTCAAATGCATTTGTGGAACGATTATTTTCCATGATAGAGTCTCTATGGTCGAATAACAGAAATCGGTTAAAAATTAATTTTATAAAACCCATCATTTGTACAAAAGTGAGCTTTAATTTTTCTCGTCATGAATTTGTTGAGTTTCTTAAAACCGAAGAAGGCAGGGGAAATTCAAAGCCAAACGGCTGAAAAATATAATAATACGAATTAATGTTTTTATGTTATTTTGTATAGTGTATTACAAAAATATATTTACGAGTACTTTTTGTTAAATCAATGGTTTTGTTATTGTTGTTTTGCAGAAAACCATGAAATAAAACCATAACTTTGTTTTGTACATTGTACTATGAAGTAAAAAGGTTTTTCAAATTCTCCCGATTTATTCTCAATCTCTCGATATTTTTCCGGAAACCTCCCGATTTGTTGAGAAATATTTCTGGAAACCCTGGTGGTCATCGAAATATAAGACTTTGAATGCATTTTTTGTATGGGAGGTGCCACGCCCCTATAACTCATGAAGCAATACACCCTTAAAGACCGTATATACTTACAAACCATGGTATCAACGCCAACTTTCATGGGAAATTTCCAGAATCAAAATCGGTTCACGCATTACAAAGAACATTGGCGACAAACACAATACAACTTATTTTTATATATATAGATTACCTGAGTATCGGCTTCAGTGGTCTAATAGGTATTATCCGGATGCAATTAAAACACGTTCAATCCATCTTGTAACCCTACGTTTCGTCAATTTTTTGTCGACATCCTCAGGGGGTATTCGTTTATTAAGTCTTAAATATCAAACATCATTAAAAACTAAATTATATGTCACTTATTATAGCTTACTTACGCCGTGTCCAGCGTAGACACGGGCACGATTTTGCGGTTGGTTGCACGCAACGCATTTATTTGCGGGGAATGCGGAATGTGTCCAATTAGAACACGATAATGTGTTCATGCGGATTGCTTCAATAACCTTCTGTTATATTCTTGACCAGTTTGATTTTCAAACAATGAGTGCGATGCGGAGACATCGCAACTCACGCATTTACCGCAAAATCGTGCCTAGGTTAGACATCTACATTTCCCAACATAGGCTTGATTTTGTACCCGCATAGGAACGCACGCACCGCATTTCTCGTGTCTACGCTGGACATGGCGTTACATGTTACAAGTTACATATTAATATATTTATTCGTTTTTTGCATCTTTGACGCCACAAACATCTTTTCTGCCTATTATGTAACATGTAACACTGTGCAAATAAAAATTACTCACTTTTTTCATGGTGATTCATTCTAGACCGATATGCTGATAATTCATCGAACCCGCAGCATTATATGCAGCTCATAGTCACTTCATCCGTACCAAAATTTTGAAAATACATACCTACATATATATAAGGTAGGTAGGTATATTTGTTTTGCATCTTAGATACCTATTTATATTCTCAAAATGCTTGGCGAAATAATTTTTCTGATTCGCTTACTAAGCTCCTTAAGATAAAAATGTCCTTCCAGCAATTCATTCTTTATCTCAATTTGTGTTGGTTTGGTTTTAAGAACTTTAATTTCGATAAATTCAGTCATGATGACAGTGCAGTTTTCATGAATCATTTAATGCTCTGCTAATACATAATGTATATGAAAATTATCTAAAACAAAACGGACCCACAGAATACTTCCTCAACAAAATGCAAACACATTGTACACCACACCTACCATAATATACAAGCTCCCCTATGAGGGGTTGCGGTTTTCTAGCATGCAATTTGAATGCGGTGTTTAATTATAATAAATTTGTGAAGAGCCCCACAGGAGGGCAGTGAAGGCAATTACCTGCACGATTTTGCATATTTATTTTGTTAGTGTTTTTTTTTTATCTTTGCTCTCTACCATATTTCTTAACTCAGTCTCTCGGTCTCGACACTCGCTGATGTCAGCCAGCTGCTGCTGAGGCGGCAATATAATCATCATTCACTTGTTGTTGTTTGTTTTGTAACGAAGCCATGCTAAATCACTCGCGATTGCTCATGGATTGAGTGAATAAAGTGTGTGTATGTACACATATATGTACAACCATACCTTAGCGTTACAGCTACTCAAGTGAAGCTTTCATTAGTAGAACGAGTATTTCCAGTTTCCACTCTAATTGGAAGAAGATCGTACGGTTCTACTCGTTACTGTTTTCAGGGTGTTGTCTATGCTAACGTATGATTTATTATGCTAGTGAAGCAGAGATGGCGCTATTGAATTTAGGAATTATTCAATACAAATCTCCAATAATTGTATGGTCTGATGGCGGATCTTAGTTTGTACTGTACATCGAACAGTAGTGTGTGTATATATACATACCTATATTTAGTTTTAAAATATATAATTCAAGCATTGAGAGATCATTTACATTTTGAAGTTATGCACCATAGATGATAGATGTTGGTAAAAAGAAAAACATTCTTCTCTATCTCTTATATTAAAACAAGTGTCAAAAAGTGTATGTTTCCCTCTGTCGCCCGTAATTTTCAACCAACTTAGTCGATTTTCTTTAAATGTCGGTAATTACGGTGATCAATTGATAGGCCAAAAAAATTGAAAAAAAAAAAAAAAAAAATTAAATCAAAATTTAAAAAAGCAAAAAAGGCCTGGCGAAGCCAGCGGGGGTTCCGCTAGTTTATTTATATTATTTATGTAAATACTAGCTGTTGCCCGCGGCTTTGCTCGCGTAGCCCTCAGGATTTGGTACACAGAAGTTTGAATTTTGGGATGAAGTTTATGGTGAGACCGATCCTTCATTAGCTTATGACTCTTTTTTAAAAATCTTAAAAACCCACATTAAGAGTTCTACTAAAATTCAATCTCGGTCATCAAATAGCTCTAAATTAAAACGTCTCAAACCTTGGATTAGTGAGGGTTTACTTAAAATGATTGCCATGAAAAATTCAATGTGGAGAAAATGTAAACGTAATCCACACGACCTACGACTGAAACACAATTATAATGAATTATGTCAGGATGTCAAGAAACAGGTAGAAGAAAGCCGAAATAGTTTTTACTCTAATAAATTTGAGAATTGCAAAGGAAATTTAAAAGGCGAGTGGAAAATTGTAAACAGTATTCTCAATAAGCAATGCACTAAAGATACAATTCTTGAAATCGAAGTTGAAAGTGGGACAGTTTCTAGTACAGTGGATATAGCCAACAACTTCAACAAATACTTTGCTTCTGTTGCTGCTGAATTAAAGCCATGTCCACCCCAAATTGATTGCGGATGTGATTTGTTTTCGGACTTAGTCGGCGATCAATTTCAAAGTAGTAGTTTCGTTTTTGAACCATTTACATCGCGTGAAATTTATAAAAGTATTATGTATCTAAATAATAAACAATCGAGTACTTCTGACGATATTACTAATTATCTTATTAAGCGCATTGCCTTTTTTGTTGTCGACATAATAGCTCATATATTCAATATGAGCGTAGTTTGTGGCATATTTCCCACTGCCTTTAAATGTGCTGAAGTTATTCCATTGTTTAAAAAAGGAAACAGGAAGCATATGAGCCAATATAGACCCATTTCCTTACTTCCAACTCTCTCTAAGCTTTTTGAGAAGATTATGAAGAGCCGTATGTTGTCGTATCTAGACAAAATGAAATACCTTAGCAATGCACAATTTGGTTTTAGGGAAGGTAGATCGACTGAAGATGCCATATTAAAATTGTGTAGTGAAATATGTGCCGGTTTCAATAGTAACTGCAGCACAGTAGCTTTTTTTATTGATATGACTAAAGCTTTTGATATGGTCAATCATGATATTCTGTTGGATAAACTTTATAAGGCTGGGTTTAGGGGTTCAGTGCACAACTGGTTTGCTTCGTATTTAAAAGGAAGATCTCAACGAGTTAAGCTTGAAGGGGTTTTTAGTGGTGCTGTTGAAATATGTACTGGTGTACCGCAGGGGTCAGTTTTGGGTCCCATTTTGTTCCTGATATATGTGAACTCAATTTTTCTTCAAAAGTTTAATAGCAGCCTTACAGCTTTTGCCGATGACTTGGCATTCACATACTCAAATAAGTCCATATGTGAATCTTTAGTTAATTTGCAAACTGACCTGCAAATCTTAAGACAATGGTTCACAAAGCATCAACTCTTGCTGAGCGAAAAAACTAAGCTTATGTTTTGTAGCTTAAAGTCTACTGAGTCTATTGAATGTCACATACCCTTCCATTCAACTGAATGCGAACAACTTTTCTTGGCTTCTCACACTTGTGGTAAAAACAATTACAACTCAAATATTCCCTGTACTGCCAACTGTTTTAAAATAGAATCAGTTGATAGTTTTAAATATTTAGGAGTCTTAATTGACAAAAACATGAATTGGAAGGCGCATACAACAGAACTAAAAAAATATATGATGTCCGTAACCCGAAACATGTATATGCTACGTTCTTATTGCTCAAAGAACCTTTTATTAACAATATACTACGGGCTTATACAATCAAAGCTTCAGTATGGTTTGTCAAGTTGGGGAGGGACCTATAATAGCACCCTTGAACCTATAATTCTAGCACAGAAGCATGTTATTAGGATTATTTTAAATAAAAATAGATTAAGCAGTAGTTGGCCTCTGTTTCAGTGTCTTGGTGTTTTGCCTTTAAGACACCTTTATGTTTATAAGGTACTCAAGGTGTTCTTTATGCGCAGTGGTTATTCCTCTAATATCAGAAGCTCAACTGTGTATAGTTTAAGGGTAAATACTAAATCTCTAGTCAATGTGCCAACTTCAAATAAAACTCACTATTCGAACTTTTTTACTGTCTCAGCTCCAAAGTTTTTTAATAAATTGCCGCAAGACATACGAATTTTAAATGTACGTAATCTATTCCTAGCTAAAGTTAAAAAATGGCTTTTGACCATGGATAGCTCACTCGTCAAAAACTTACTGCATTAATTATATAAATTCACACTTTGTTTAAATGGTATTTATTCAGAAATTGTTGTACTACTTACCCCACAATTAATATCATTGATAATTTTATTGAAAGGTCATTCGCCTCTAGTCAACTTTTGGCTACAGATTGACCCGTTCTTATTCTTTTATGAAAGTATTTAATGTATTATATTATTAACTTTATGTACCTATCTTTTTTTTCCGAAAAGAATAAAGAACTTAATTATGAAAAAAAAAAAAAAAAAAAAAAAAAAAAATTTCTGTACAGTCATTTAGTTTCCTCTTTTATATTTATATATCGTGCAGGAAACATACATAAGAAAGTACCTAAGAAGCAATTAGTAAAAATTGCTCTGAAAAATATGTTTAACGCCCTATTGGAGAAAACAGATCAAAAATTATATGATCAATATTTGTTGGCGAAGCGCTGGCATCTCAACACATATCATAGTATAGCAGACTGAGCCACTATCTACGGAACAAAACATATTTCTTTACTGGCAAATACACCGATATGATAAGCACCATCTTTAGACTATGGGGGAACTCTTACCCTGCAACATACTTCACAACGTATGCAACCAGAAAGATCGTGAGGATGTGTATCTACCACTTTCTAGCAGGGGTCATACCATTCTTATTACAGAATTCCGCTTGCATATATGTAATTCTCTCAAACAATAATTCATAAACTAGTGGCTGATGATTGTTTCCACCAGTTAGTTTATTAGAGACTTTGACAATGGACCAGAAAAAAATATCTGCAACCTTTATCTGTTGGGTAGCGTTATGTGTCGGATAACTATCCGAAACTTTATCCGGAACACTACGGTGTCCTGTCTGGAGGCTAGTAGGTAATTTTAGTTCATTTTCCTGGATCTTGGTTTCACGAGTATTACGAAAATTGGGTCGAACCCTATTAAAGCCTTTATACTGGGACTAGGCTGGAAAGCGACAGACCTCGCCGGTGCATCTAAAGATGATACGGACGTGTTCTTATGGTGTAAATCTAGTTTATTGGGGATAATTTGACAAAATGCATGCCAAAGAACTATCAAAAATTACAGCACGTTTTAAAAGATATCCATCTTTATAGGAAGATCTATCAGTCTGAAATACACATCATTAATATGCTCGGATGATTATCAAACTTTTAATCGAGGTGTGACTATGCTCATCTATATTATAGAGTCCCAAACCCAATAGACTTTTAACTAATTACGCTTACCATTTGTTGCTTCCAGTTCAGCATAATTTACAAAATTATCATCATCAAGTACGATGGAGATTGAGCTATGAGGAATAAAATAATTAAATAAATAAATAACAAGAGCACACTTTAAACCTAATTACCTTTTACACTTTTTGTTCCCAGTTACCATCACTTTTGTCTTAAAAGTTTTTATCCCGGACGAAGAGAAGAGCAACTTTTTGTTTTTTGTAATCCTAGTTCAGTTGGTTGGCGGAGAAATATAAAAAGATAGCGAAATATAAACTTTATCTATCTTCCGTCAGGCGAGCAACCAAGGCTACACATAAACATGAATTATATGGTTAAGATGCGGTCTTATATTACATTAATCATTGTGTGCTATTATCGGACTTCGTCTGTGGAATGTACTTCTATCAATCTATGTAACTATTTTGTCTTGCATACCGCTGCTGTAGACCGTGGCAGTAGGGGCAGGAATTAAATATCTCTAAGTAGCTGGCATTTAATTATGGTGTTTATGGGTTACATGAAGTAACAAATATCAACAAATTACATGAATAATTTCTTAATAAAACGTCCAATTAAACCCCTAAACATAGAAAAAATAGGCGAAACGGAAATGGAAGAAGAAGCAGAAGCAGAAAGAATTGCAAAACGTAATAGTGGCACTCCAGCCCAAAAATGCGTTTCGGTGTGGTAAGTGGAGTCGCATTTTTGGAGTAGACGCCATTTTTTTGGAGTGTACGATTGTCATCACAAATTTTTAAATTTGAGTTGGCCTCGACTCCAGTAATGCGTTTCGCCCCGATGTGGTGGGTGGGCTCATCAGTAGACGACCACCACATCTGTTCTAGACGCACTGTTTGCTCGATTTTCACCGAGACTAATGATTTTTCAATCAACAAGTGACTGTGAATCATACCTCAAGACGAATCTTTGGTTCAAAGACTATCGCCGAGAGGATTTGTTTTTTGCCCAGGGTCTGGCTTGTCCATTTAATCAAACTATTTTCAAATCATAAACATATTTATGAAATGAATAAATTTTTGGAGTGTACGATTATCATCACAAATTTTTAAATTTGAGTTGGCCTCGACGCCAGTAATGCGTTTCGCCCCGATGTGGTGGGTGGGCTCATCAGTAGACGACCACCACATCTGTTCTAGACGCACTGTTTGCTCGATTTTCACCGAGACTAATGATTTTTCAATCAACAAGTGACTGTGAATCCCTCAAGACGAATCTTTGGTTCAAAGACTATCGCCGAGAGGATTTGTTTTTTGCCCAGGGCCTGGCTTGTCCATTTAATCAAACTATTTTCAAATCATAAACATATTTATGAAATGAATAAATTTTTGGAGTGTACGATTGTCATCACAAATTTTTAAATTTGAGTTGGCCTCGACTCCAGTAATGCGTTTCGCCCCGATGTGGTGGGTGGGCTCATCAGTAGACGACCACCACATCTGTTCTAGACGCACTGTTTGCTCGATTTTCACCGAGACTAATGATTTTTCAATCAACAAGTGACTGTGAATCATACCTCAAGACGAATCTTTGGTTCAAAGACTATCGCCGAGAGGATTTGTTTTTTGCCCAGGGCCTGGCTTGTCCATTTAATCAAACTATTTTCAAATCATAAACATATTTAAATCTCATAAACAAATCTCATATCTCGAAAACCACCGAACTGATTGAGCCCACATTTTCAGAATATCTACAATTCAGGTGGTACCTTCCATACCGAGGGGTGTTTAGGTTGAGAACGTGGTCCATCCCGGAATGTAAGATCCATCTAAAGTAAAATAAAGTTAGGATACAGATATCCATGGTCGTTCTGATTATAAAATTCTTACAGTGATATTCGGTCCCGAGACTTAACTTGTACGAACTGTACAGTGACATCGACCTCGTCAGAAAAATGTGAATCAGCCGTCTAAGATAGATAGGACATGTAGAAAAACTAACGCTACAGCTCGAAGAATCTACTACTCTAATCCAGAGTCATAAAAATTAAACTTTATTGATTGCACAAATCATTATTAACCATTCAAATCACATTTTATTGCTGAGAGGGTCACCAAGTACTTAAACTCACATCTATCAATCTGTAGCAAAAACCTTACAAATTGTCTTCATTAAAAACGTATGGCAAACTACTTATGTACTTCACCACCAACAGCTTCAACAATTTCCAGTCACTAGAGATGAATTTCAATTCAACTCGTCACTTTTCTCTCTAAAGAATTTATGATATGAAGCCGAACAAATTAGTTTTTTTTTTTGCTACGTTACAATTAATTAATTGATATAAATTTATATCAGAGCGCAACACCCGAAGCAGGTTTAATGCGCACTTGCAAACTGCTATGAAGTAACAACTTGAATTCTAAGCTCCACCACTTCCTAGCTGCTATCTTATTATTTAGCACGCTTCCGTTTGTAATAAATCTGGTGCTATGTGTGTTCGCACAATTGTACTTCGCAGAGAAATGCACCTGATAAATTCTTAAAGACCGCCTTCTCTGTATAAGTTGATTTTCTGTAGCCGCGTCCGTCTGGAGATTTATTAAATTAAATAATTTATTTCACAAGTCTATTTGGCTGCTGTTACACAATATGTTTTTATACCCTCCAATTTGCCATTACATTTGTAACTGCAAGAAGAAGTTACCGGAGAGCCCATCTCTTCTCTATATATGTATACAAAGTGGAAAAAACTGTATGTTTCCCTCTGTCGCCCGTAATTTTCAACAAATTTAGTTGATTTTTTTAAATGTCGGTAATTATGGTAATTGAAAAAAAAAAAATAATAAATAAAAGTTTAAAGAAGCAAAAAAAGGCCTGGCGAAGCCGGCGGTGGTTCAGCTAGTAAAGTATATATTTTAGGTTCAAATTCTGAATCAATTTATTTAGCTGTATGTTTGTCTGTTGAAAACACGATAGCGTCCAAACGAATTGACCTAAACGGATCAAATTTTGTGAGAGGACTTCTTTTTACGGTTGTCAGATTTTGGAATTGAAAATGGGCTATGTCCGTCAAGTAGTTCTCGTAGGTACCTCTTATACAAAACTAATATTAGGCGCATGCGTGGCAAACATTTTACATGACTTTTATGCAGTGGATGGTATCAAAGCATCGGCTAGGCCGATGATAACACTTTTAGTTTTTTGTTTTAAATAGAACATCAAACCATACGGTAGGTATGTGCTTTGGTCTAAGTTTTATAGAACGAAGTTTAATTGAGATAAACTGGTAGTTGTATGTAGGTATCTAAATTTAAGTTATGTATAGTATATGTAATGTATTCATGAAGCCCCCTACTACATCAAAGATGTTGACAGTAAACTGCAGGAATTGACAATTCACATGCGTATAGTAACATTTTTTATATGTAATGTATTCATGAAGCCCCCTACTACATCAAAGATGTTGACAGTAAACTGCAGGAATTGACAATTCACATGCGTGTAGTAACATTTTTTAAACAATTTTATGAAATATACTGACACGAAACGAAAACAAAACCCAATTTAAATTATCTATTTTCACATCTAAAAATAAATTGCTATTGTAGTATTCCACTTGAATAGCACACCCCCTAATGTCGGTTTTCTATCGCCCACTGGTACCAAACCAAGCATGCTAGAGACTTAATTTTTTTTAAATCAAAGTTAATTTAATTGTTGTGATTTGACCAGAAGATAGATTTAAAACATATTTAAAATATCGCCATAACGCCTCCTTCTCTGCTATGGTGACGGTTTAAAAACCGCTCGTCTTTCCTCAGGTCATGGAAATAATAATTACAATCATCCGGCCCATATGGTAAAACTTTTTTTCGTCGGAAAAATAACCTTCAGCCAATCATTTGTGCTCATTCCATTTTGCACATCCCAGCTCATGTGATCTTTTGCGAAACACAAGCGTTGCTTCATCCTTGCGTCATTAAGTGGTGGTTTTTTCTTAAGTTTCAGGTGACTTAAGTGTTTAGCACGGCGAATTGTGCAGGTAACAGTGGATAAGCTGGCCTTAACATTCGATTTCTCCGCAATTTTAGCTGCCGATAAAGCTGAATTTGACGCGATTCTAACACTTCGCGAAGTGTTAAGGCAGGAGAAGTGGTTCCTTTATAATTTTTTGCGTAATACGAAGGGTTTTTTAAATAATGGCTTACACAATGATCACTTTGCTTTATTTTTCGGGCTATAACACGGCATGAAAGACCTACAGAGCAACAAACATCTATTCTTGCCCTTTCCTCCACTGTTACCTAAACATTTTTTCTTGCCCATTTTTATTAACGTCAAGAACAATTACTTTATAAAATGTACCGTTTAAACCGAAAAAAAAAACTATTCACTTCTAAAAAAAAACCGTTGATTTGCTCACTGCTTCTAATCTAATGACCCGATTTATTTCCGCATATTCTTTACTCATTTTACAATTTGTCTTCAAAGTTCCGTTAACTAAATTTCTCCTATACACAAATTTTATATTTTGTTGTTAACAAAATAGTCTCTCATTTACCATAGTCGTTTTTTTCTAATCCATCATGTAACGGGAGAAATATCCACTTTACTTCTCAAAAATGCCTGCTTCTAATCTTATGACTTGCAGTGTAGTTTACTTATATCTAGTACGAAAAAGATATTGTTTTCGTACAAAATTTTGAACTTGAGGTGAAAATCCATTCTTTTAAACAAGTTTGATTTTTTTCTAAACCGACTCTGACGATTTCAACCAAAATTGATATTTTATTCAAAGTGGACATGGCTAACATGACTGCATACCAAGTTTTTCTATAAAAATTCGTAGAACTCGTTTTTTTTATTGCATTACTTGAAAACGGATTTTGACCACGTGGAGTACGTGCGATGATGTTCCCAAAAGAACAGCAGCCTCCGTTTTCCATTAGAATTACTATAACGGTAGGTATACTTTAAAAAACTGTTTCTATCCTGAAAATGCAATTTTTGAATTCGAAAGAAATTTAAATTTTTCGTACTGCTTACTTTCCTCAAAAACCTTTGTTATTATAATTTCATCATCAACGGGAATGGTAGGTAACGAAATGGAAATTCATAGCAACCTCTGAATTCTGAAAAGTGTGGGCACCTAATGCTTTTTTTTTTAAACTTCTTTCGGGAAAGTCGAACCTATAACGCTTACACAGGTGCCTGAGAAGAGTTTCTGGCAAATTATTTTGGTTTGTAAAGATCTGCATAGAACGAAACCTATTTCCCACCTACTCACAAGAACATTAATCTATTCTCTTCAATACATAAACATTTCCCGAAAGATCAACAAACCGTAGGTACCACACTTCTACCCAAAGTTATTGTAAGATATAAGATATAAAAATATGTGCATTACCTTTGATAAATGTTCATAATAAATAACAGTCATAATCTTCATTTGCAGTCATCGGTGCATATTGGCGTACGGGTTTATGTTAACAAATTACATGGCATATATAACGTTGGTTAGGTACCTATAAAAAAAAGTGCAACAAAATAATGTGGTAAAAGTAGCGTTGCCATCCGTCCGGGTTTTCCCGGACATGTAGTCTTTTTCGCCTATGCGGGGAATGTCTGGGATAGTTTTTCTAGATTGTCCGGTTTTATCATTTTTTCATCGTCATGAGAAAAGAAAATTCGAAATTAACAGAGCTTGAAAGTGTTGCTTTTATTCCTGCTTTTTGGTAGTGATTTTGAATCGTTACTTTGTTGCTTCTGAATTCTCCAACAAATTATTGTAATATCAACTTTGCTAATCGAAAAAAGAATGGTTCGAAAACACAGAATGAAAAAAATGACTATCTTACCTATTGAAGTCGATGTAATAACTTTAAAAATATTAAATATTTTGCTGAATTGCTCAGCAATGAATATAGAATACCAGTCACTTTTATACCATTCAAAAAGGAGATGGGCTTCTCACTTTTGCTTATGTTTGAAACCCTAAAATAATATTTCGAAAACATCAAAAATCCATCGAAAACTTATTTTTTGGTGTTGTTTATGCGACAGGAAATGGGAGAAACGTTTTCCAAAAATATACCAAATGTATTTTGTCGCCCATAACTCTTGGTCCCAAGCTAAATTTCCAAAATCCCAGATATTGAAATTGATTTTCTTTATCTCTTCCCCCTTTCCCCCAATTGTAAGTTTGAAAAATATGGAGTAACTGACTAAGGAAATAATATCTCCATTTTAAGATTTGAGCTTACTGAAATTCTTTTTTCAACACTTTCAATAATGTGTCAGAAAATCAGCCGGAAATTATTATTCAGTACAATTGGCACACAGCCCTCGACACGGCCTCAAAACATGAAGTTTAAATCTTGCTGTAACAAATAGTACGCGCATTTTGGTCCTAGTTTCGTACTCTTTTTTAGATCCTATTTTGTCCGGGAAAGTCAGGGATTTTCATGCTTGATAACTACTTTCTTCAAATAATTTCTGGCAACCCTAGGTAAAACCAACATCGAAAATCTAAAGGAACCATAGGGTAAGTGTACAAATGTTCATACAATAGGTATTATTATTTCAAGTTATAGGTATAGTTAGGAAGATTAAGTTCAATATTTAGATAATATTAAAGTAGATTAATATTTCATTAGTTAAATAAAGCAGTCAAAAATTCATAAAAGTATTCATCAACACTGACTAAAATATAAATACATAAATATGGAAAGTCAAAAAAGATATTAACTTTATTTAAACGCTTGTATACCCTATTATCTTTTTAAACTAAAGATGTAAAAAGAGATTTAGTAAGTAAAGGGTGTTTCTTTTAGAGGTTTGGTTTTTAAACTGGCAACACGTTTTGCCAGTTTACGATGAATAGATTAACGCCAGAACAAACGCGTGCAAATTGTGTAAACTTATTTTCAAAACCAGCAGATCCAGCTTGTGCAAAAGTTGAAACCGCGTGACGATTATACTCGTCGTAGGTTCGGTGAATGGGCCGAAAACATGGCACACGGCCGGCGACACCATCAATTTATTGAGTCACTAGTCAATGCCAATAAACCAGAGACGATTTGGAAGTCAACATTCCTCATGGTATTGACGATATACCGACACTGTTGCTCGATAAAGTTGTCGAAAATTGGACTTCACGATTGCGCTTCATTCGAACTAGCCGTGACGCGCATATGACCGAAATCATTTTTAAACAGTAATGCCACAAAATTATTTATTAAATAAAGTTAATATCATATACATTAACATTAGCTTCAAGTGTTTTATTTCATATTAAATTTGTATTTCAGTTGCAAAAGTAGTGACAGTTATCTTGGAAACGGCCTTTATATCATGACATAAATAATATAAATAAGCATATAAGTAAGTGCATCGGCATTCGGTTAATTGACCACCTCGGGAGTTTTAGCCAGAGATCGTTGTCTTTTGGTGTAGTCTGTCACTTGGCAAACACACTTCACTTTGTTCAGAAACAATTACTTGCGTTGGACAATTGCTTCTGCGCCATCGAATTAATAGAAAACACGACTGTTCTCTGTCATTCAATATATATTACGTTGTATTCAAAGTCCGGCATTTGAAATACATTTAGGGCCGTTTTATTCACTATTGTCCAACTTGCCGAAAACTCCAAAGTTAGCCAACTTCGAAGTTGATCTTAAATCGAGAGTTGAACGGCAAGTTGAAAATTGCTTTTATTCACTACATTAATTTGCAACTCCGAAGTTGAAATCCTAAAGTTGGCCTACCTGCAGTTTGTAAAATATCCCTGGGATATTTGTGACAAATGACACACAATATGTCAGTTCAACCTTAGATTTGCATTTCGCGCGTAATTTCAATTGTGTTTTAACGTTATTTTCCATTGGTCCATGATCAGATTTGAATTTCAGATCTCAGATTTTTCGTGCTTTTGTAAAGGTATAATTTATTATTAGTGCGTTATTAGACAGTACATCAGCTGGGCAAATTGTTTTCGTTTGTCGATGAAAACATATGAACTTAATATGAATAATTACATATATCGACGAAGAATCGAAATCCATAGATAAAGATGAAGAAGAAGAAGATGACGAAGATGATAGTAATTGCTCCTTATTAGTTGGAGCGTCATCATTGTCCGCTTTGAGAGACGAAAACGATAGATGAAATCACGGTCATCCCATTTTTCCAGTCCAACACGTTGTAGCATCTTGTATTACCGCCTCTCACACTCACGTACCAAATTATCTATCTCCTCATCATCTTCCCTGCTCGAAGACGATGGCCAATTCTCCTAAAAACAGTTTGCACGCTACATTATTTCAATTTTAAAAATTAATTATTAATTATTTTTGTCACTTTCAGAACTGAACTGCCAAACATAGAAATAAAAAAATAAAAAAAAAATCGGAAGTTTGACATAAAACCCCAAGTTTGCTTCATAACTTCTACTTTTTCGGGGAGTTGAGCGAATCCAAAGTTAATCAACTCTTGGTTTCAACTTCGAGTGAATAAAAGCAATTTCTTAAGTTGAGAATAAAAATTTCCAAGTTGTGTTCAACTTGAAGTGAATAAAATGGCCCTTAGTGTTTCATTGAAACTTCTTTAACCGCAAAATGTAGCAGTAAAACAACAACAAATGAATATCACAACAATGCATCCCTTAGACGCCTCAAATTCTTTCAGATGCTTCATTGAGAGATCATTGTAAAAAGGTCAGAATGTGTGCAACGAGATAAATTCACATTGAATAGTTTATCTGTCAGAAAACATTTTGCAGTACGAACTTTGCCCTATGTATCCAAGTCGAAAATACCAAATGGATTTGGCATAAGACAAACCCGTACAAACGGAGCACACAAATTGATCCGTTTCTTGGCACGAGTACGATAACTACGGCGCCAAAAATTGATAACGGTATTTTGTAGAGGGGTTAAATACAAGCATTTTTTACTATGGGAGGGGGGGTCTATCTGGCTTCGTTTAGGCGGGAGGGGCAATTTAAAAAAAATAATACTTAAAATGAAAAAAAATAAATTGAGAAACAATGGCAACACTTACAATAAAGGACTTTATGAATTTTGTAAGCCAGGAATCTGTTCTTTGATATTATTTTTAAATCAAGTTATAGCTGTTAATAGTTTTTGAAAAAAATACTTTCAAACTTGAAATTTAAGGAAAAAAAATTAAAATAAAGTTTTATGCTGATTTTTTTCAATGTTGAGCAAATAGATACTTAATTTGTTTGTAGTTTTTACTGCCTAAATCAATTCTTAATCGAACACTCAAAACCAGATTGATTTATGTCTTATAATTTTTGAGAAAATTGAAAATTACTTTTATATGTTGCTCCGCTTAGAGTACAAATTGCTACCCATACGCCTTGAAATGCGTATGGGGGGCATGCTGCCCCCCTGCAACCCCCCTGCTTGGGGTCACTGTTGGATTTTGGGATGGGTGCAGGGCTGAGTATATGCAAACTTTCTTTTAATTATATTAGTTTACCCAATATCAACAACATTCTTCAGATACAATCTCTGGCCAGAAATTTGACATTGGTAGACAAAATTTTGCTGATTTGCATTTTAGACAATTTAGAACGAATTCCTGGCTTTGAAAAATACTATAGTTCTTTGTGGTAAGTGTTGCCATTGTTTTTTAATATTTTATTTTAATTTTACTACATAGTACTACATACTACATAAATCCGTCATTAGTTTTCATCGCCAACATTATTTTACTCACCCCAATTTTTGTCCTAAAATTTCAAGTTTGAAATTGTTTTTTTTTTCAAAAACTATTTAAGGGAATAACTTGATTTAAAAATAATATAAAAGAACAGATTCTGGGCTTTCTAAAATGTTATAGTCTTTTGTTATAAGTGTTGCCATTGTTTTTTAATGTATTTTTGTTTTCCATTTAAAGTATCATTTTCTTTAAATTACTCCTCCCGCCTAAACGGAGTAAGATAGACCCCCCCCTCCCATAGTAAAAAGTGCTTGTACTTAACCCCTCTACAAAATACCGTTATCAATTTTTGGCGCCGTAGTTATCGTACTCTCCCCCGTTTCGTGAGCTAACCTGCGATGTTGTATATATGTTATGCTCTTATCGTATGAGAGTAAAGTCTGATACAATTTGTTATTGCGAATGCGAAAATCGAAATCTATGATTGCGTGTCCTGCTGCATTGTTTCTCTACAATGCAATTAGATTAGGAAGTGACCCGACATTGGAATCTACTCAAATTTGGTAGTAGATGATGATACATAGTTTCACATGAATATATGTATAGTATAGGAAATCTTTAACTTGTATTATTTCTTGAACATTTCTTGAACAATTGAGCGTTAAGCTGCCTATGACGCTGTTATTGTATATTTTCTAATCTAATCATTGTAGCTTTCTTTGATTTGAAATGAAAGGTTCTTTTAGATAATAAT
The DNA here is from genome assembly GCA_955612985.1 of Cheilosia scutellata. Classification (NCBI taxonomy): domain Eukaryota; kingdom Metazoa; phylum Arthropoda; class Insecta; order Diptera; family Syrphidae; genus Cheilosia; species Cheilosia scutellata. The sequence goes on along the minus strand of OY015313.1, from coordinate 73,468,356 downwards.
ACCTACAATAATAAATTCTGCATGCCACATGAATTTTGCATCGCATTGGCAGTGGGTTAGTATTGACCAGAGGGTGGAACGGAGTACTCCTCCTCGCCAGCCCATTAGCCAAGCCTTACATAGCCACTTCAATTATCTCGGCCATGATGGCGGCTAACTGAGATAACCAAATTTCGAAATAGCACGTCAAGATGCTTATTGGGGGGTGGGGGGCATGCTGACCCCCTGCAACCCCCCCTGCTTGGGGTCACTGTTGGATTTGGAGTAGGTGCGAGGTTGGGTATATGAGAAGCTTCTTTTGGTTTTAAAGAATCTCTTGGATTTAAAAAATTATTTGGATATAAATAAATCTTGGATATACTAAACATCGCACCTACTCCAAATCCAAGAGTGACCCCAAGTCGTTTAAGCTTGACCGCTGCGTTTTTCGTATATCCATGTTTTCCGGACTACGAAATAGATAACCCTTCATTTTAAAGAGTACATTTTTATACCATACACAGGAAGTTATATTCACTTTGACATTACGTTTGTAACGCCAGGAAGGATTCACCGGACACCCCATAAAGTATTATTCTGAATCAGGGTAAAATTCAGAATCGATTTAGCCGATTAGGCTACGGTTTTACCACTTGCATTTGTCGCAATAACCACTGGTCGCTGCTACAAACAAGTTGTTTTGTGATTACCAGAGAACAATTAAATTAGTAACCGCGATGAGTTCTGTTACCGAAGTTAAGTCCAACAAAGGTGCCCGAAAATTAATAGTTGGCGGTTACACTTATATCTTTAAACTTCAGTGATAAAGACCGTTAGAATGATTCGCCAGCTGAAAAGGCGGGAATACTGGACAATGACAAAGGAAACGTTCTGTAATATCGTCGCGTTCTTAGAAAGATTTTCAGATTTTAGATTCGCTTTGCAATGGCGAACCTAACCTTCTTTTTAACCTTCTTAAACTAAAAAATTGGCGTACATTTAGATCTCATTACTTTTCGTGACTGACTAGTTACGCACCTAATTTTTTCCTTTTGTACAATGCGGGTCGTATCCCTCTACCAAATTTCAACATTCTACGGCAACTGGAAGTGGCCCAAATAAATAATAATCAGTTTTTAAAAATGGGCACCACGCCCCCTGAATGGAAAATCTCAAGTTTTGGACTTTTTCTAGTGTATGACCACAGGATCTAGCGTTTCGCCAAATTTCACGATTCTAGAATGGCCGGAAGTGCTTCATAATTTTGATGATCATCATCATCATCTAAGTGAGTGAGTCAGTCAGTCAGTTACGGTTTTTGCGATTTTTGAAGTCCTGTATGTTGAGAACCAATAATGCTATAGATGAGATGAAATTTGGTGAGGTGGATCTTTTTATTGAGCTTGGTAAATATTTTAAGTTTGAAGTTTCTAGCTCAATTGGTTCCAAGGTGAGAAGGGGGTCGAAAACAGCCTGAGTTTGTTCCTGTAAAAAGGGTAAGTGCCTTTACTAGAGAACTTGACTGGGGCACTACCGTGCCCTTTGATACACGGCTAGGCTATAGGGAACCTAAGATTATGGGTAAATATAAATCTTAACTAAATTTGTTTAAGCATATTCATAGTATCGACATCATCAATATTTATGGGGGCAATCGATTATGGAGTCGCCGGAAAGCTTCAAACGTTCCTACATAACGATAATAAACATTGGTTGTTGATTAATTCTGGTATTAAAATATAGATTGTTATTCTTCACACTAAAAAGACTAACTAAATTAAATATCTTTTAGAACAATTTGAGATACATTTTCCCTTTTTGGTCTCATTGTTCGGGCGAGTGCGGGTATTCGATTATTCATTTTTTCAACCGGAGCCATAGTTTAGGTATTTTCGCACAGATTCTGATTAAAATTAAAATGGAAGTACCTACATGTCTACACGACTGCAGCTGAGAGACAGCGGACAGGCCTACAGCCACAGTAACCTGAACAGAGGTTATCCACGGTAGTGTAGTGTAGTGTAGTACTGAGTGTAAGAATAGAGAGTCGTAGTAGTGCCGTCGTAGTTGTGGACCAGTTTTAATCTTTGTATTAACATGACTCGCTTTACGGAATGGCGGTAATGTGGTATGCAAACCCTTTGTACCGGTGTTCGTTTCTTTGGAATTACATATTTATATAGAATCCCGTGCAAGTGTTCGTATCTCTAAATTATATTTAGATCCGCATCCTAATTAAGACTGCCGTGAACAGCAACTTATCGTTTATTTTTCGCTATAATTTGAAATAGACACTAGCTACCGAATTATGATTAAGGAATTTATGAATTAATGAGTGTATCCAAGATAAAAGTATCGGCGAGTTGAGCGAGACTAATACGTAGCAACATAATGCATTGTTGGCATTTGCGACTTAATTTTCTAAAAATGAATGACTTCGCATATGTGGTTGAATAGTTTAAATAAATAAGAGAAAAGTCAATATACATATTTACATACAAATGTTATAACATATAAACATTAGAACTTATACTTTTTAAGCAATAAATAGGTACTAAAAGCTTCCATATTAACCTTACCTTATATGTACCAATAATAAATTTTCGGCATAATTTACATAATCAAATTTATTTCATAGGAGTATCACCTAAGATTTCTTTTGTTATGCTACTTTTTTTTCTCTGGGGGGGTGTGGGCATGCTAGCGATTTTTAGCCATGTCAAACATTTTCAGTATAATGTATGTAACTCGGTTCTTGGATATGAGAGCTACTTACTTACTTAAGGTGGCGCTACAGTCCGGGGTGGACCTGGGCCTCAACCAACAAGCGTCTCCAGCCAGCACGATCTTTGGCCAGCTGTCTCCAGTTTCGCACGCTAAGTTGGTTGAGGTCCCCTTCCACTTGCGTGCGCCACCTGAGTCGCGGTCTTCCTCTACTGCGCCGTCCCTCGGGTGTGGATTCGAAGATCTTCCGGGCCGGAGCATTCACGTCCATTCGCTCTACATGACCCAGCCACCGCAGTCGTTGGACCTTCACTCTTCTGGCTAGGTCGATGTCGCTGTACAGCCCGTATCAAAATTAAAGTCAAGCTACCATTGGAAAAGGATACAAAGAGCGAAGGAAACTGAAAGGTTCTATAGAAACCTAGATTTTGAAATGGGTTCTCAGTACTTTACAGAATTCGACGATCAAAATAAAATAATGTGGATCTTTAAGGCCCGGTGCGACTTGATTGAATTAAATGCAACTACTTTTAACGCAAACAGGTCAAGAAACTGTTCCTTATGCAATTTAAAAGAAATAAAAAATATACAACATTTCATAGGAAGATGTCCAATTCTTAGGGAATTCAGATATAAATACTTTGAAAAGAGATACTTATTAGAAGCCGAGGTAGTTGAATTGTTAAACGGAGTACTCAGTAATTGGGACAATGTTACGAATTACATTATCAAAGCTTTAGCGTATAGAAAATTTTTAATTCAAGAATTTAATAACTAAACATGTAAAACTGCAACAAAACTTTAAAATCAAATCCCCGACAGACGACATTTATGTCATTGTCGTATGTTCTCATAAATTTTAAATTGTAAAATTATTTTTATAACGAAAAATAAAGAACTTACTACTACTACAGCCCGTACAGTTCGTCGTTGTATCTCCTCCTCCATTCACCGTCTATGCAGACGGGACCGAAAATTACTCGAAGAATTTTCCTCTCGAAGCAGCCAAGAGTAGCCTCATCCACTTTTGATAGAGTCCATGCCTCTGCACCATAAAGTAGGACTGGGATGATTAGGGTCACTTTAGTTGTTCGAGAGAGGGCTTTGCTACTCAATTGCTTCCTTAGCCCAAAAAAACAGCGATTGGCAATAGTTATTCTTCGCTTAATATCAGAGCTGATGTCATTGTCTGAGTTCATAGCGGAGCCTAGGTAGACAAAGTCCTTTACCACCTCAAAGTTATATCTGTTTGCGAGAGGTGGCGCAGTAGAAAAAAACCTTAAGATGTAAATTGTGTTTTTCCGGGGATCGAACCTGGGATCCCTCGCACAGTAGTCCAGCACACTAACCACTGCGCTACTGCGTTTTTCTTGTTTAAAACTTATAATATATAATAAAAAAAATAAAAAACAAAAGTTTTACCAAAAAAAGTTAGTTTATTTCAGAAACGACATAAGTAAAGCGACTTTTAAGGCTTAAAAACCGGTTAAGACTTAATAAAAGCTAAACATTTTAGCGGTTTTCGAATGCATCTTAAGCCAAATTATAACTTGGCATACTCGAAATTTTTAGTGTAGTAGAATTTTTTCATATAAAACAGTTTTTTCTTGCTCCTGAAAAGTTAGTGCTCATTGACTTATGTTGTTTCTGAAATAAGCGATTCCTTTATTGTAGGTGTTGCCATTGTTTTTTTTTATTTTATTTACACTTTAATTTTTTTGTTAAATTATTCCTCCCGCCTAAGCGAATCGAGATAGACCCCCTCCCCTTCCATAGTAAAAAAATGCTTGTATTTAACCCCTCTACATAATATTATAAAATGGTTGTATATAACCCTCCTACAAAAAAACCGGTATCAATTTTTGGCGCCTATGTTATCGTACTTCCCACGAAATATTTATCTAATGTTTTTATTTTTGATAGCTTTTTACTGAGAGTAATCGTAACCTCACATTGAATAACAACGAAAATGTAAAAATACCTTTCATATAACAAAAAAAAAAAAAAAAAAACGATCATACAACACTTCCAATGAAATCTATGAATCAGAAAGTTGTATGTGTTGTATGATGTATGATGAGAATGTATGTTGTATGATATGTATCTGATGTATGATCTGTGAAACAAGCCCCAGTTAGAAGCAAGAAAGAAGACAGAAAGACTTTATAGCACAATCCCTATGCGTGTGCAGTTAAGATCACCCGCAATTAAAAAGTCACTATTTAAATGAAAGGGTGACCCATCACTTTTTAAGCCTTACTTTTTATCAACTGATCTAAATTCAGAATATTTTTATTGTCTTCTGATGTAATTAGACCTCAATTTCTACATATCGTATTTGAATACTAGCCAGGAACATTATGTTTAATTGATCTCCGCCTCTTCTATGGATTCTGTTAACTCGATAACATTTAAAATATGTGGTAGAGATTTGTATTCGTATAAGATTAGCCATGTTTCTGTGGCTAGAGCAATATCGATTTTTAATATTTAAAAAGCTTAGGTACCTATATGAATAGTAGGGGAGAGTGGGTATGTATGGGACACTTTTCAGTAAAAACTCAACCACTCGCAACTTATAAATCATATCTGCACAAAACAGTTTTCTTAAGATAATATAACATTGTGGCAAGCTATTAAAAACACAAAAGTATTAAAACGTTTACCAGAATAGAAGTTAAAATTCATTCCATGTACACACCTAACATTGTCCCATTCCTCCTGGTTCAAGGAGGATTGGGACAGCTATGTGGTGGAATGGGACGGCTATGTTAAAATCATTTTTTCTATAACAAAAGACGATAAAATAACATAAGTTTTCGGTTTACTTATCAAAACAAAACATATATTATTCAGTTCTAACAAAAAAGAGTTAAAAACATACAGCTTCACTTGTACAAACAAATAAAAAAAAAACATAACAAATAAGCGTATAAAGAAAAAAGGAACAATTCAGAAAAGTGGGTATTCATGACAGTGATACAAATTTGGATTTTAAATCCACACTAAAGTAATAAATATCCCGTGAATTCCTCTTATTTGGTGCAACATGCTGAGGTTGAGGTTGAGGACACTCTATCCCATTCCTCCTGCATATGAGTGTCCCAATCATCCTGTAGGGCACCTTATCAAGATAAACCAAAATATCACTTTAAACATGGCACAGACCAAACAAAATTAGAAGTAAATCAATTCGTAATAAATGTTACTATATATTCGATTCACTTTTTTGTACAATAAGTTCACTCATTAATTTTTTTCTTTGACTCAAAGTTTGCCCAAGGATTTTGCTTTTTATATACAAAATACTTTTTTTTGCTCTCCACTGCGTAATTACAACTGTGCACAAGACCTGTTTCGTTGACCGGTGGGTACACATTAAAGAACAAATTTGTGATCAGCACAAATGGAAAAAAGGGTATAGCGTTTAGGAAAATGCTTGTGTCCCATACATACCCACTCTCCCCTACATATTTATTTCGAATACCTCTGGAATTTATTAATAGTGCATATTAATTATTTATTATATTACTTAACTTATAATACAATAATTTTGTTGTTAACTGTGTGAAAGTATTAAATTATATAGCTTAGGTTTGTATCAGAAACCTATTTTTGTATACCATTTTCATTACCAGCGAATTCATATCTTCCATGGTAAGGCTGCGGTTCCGGTGCCAGCGAATGTAAGCGAATTTTACTCGCGCGAATTCGCAAAGTTCGCTGAAATCATTTAAAAGTACGCATTTCCTATGTTGTGGTTCGAGTGCACAACATTTATTCGCGCGAACACAACATAGGAAATGCATACTAAAATGATTTCAGCGAACTTTGCGAATTCGCGCGAGTAAAATTCGCTTACATTCGCTAGCACCGGAACCGCAGCCTAATGGAGAAAACATCGCCATTGCAATAAGCGTTTGATAGCACTTTGTTGTTGCGGTTGTTTGTGCTGGATGGTGAGTGCAGTGATGCATTCCTAAGGCTCATTTTGGTGAGAAATACCTAATAGGTGGGCGTGAGACTGAGACAGCGGAGCGGTGTTTTTGTTGCTTGGTGGAATGCGATTTGTTTGGATAGTAATTTCATCAAGTTGGTCTTAAAATAGCAATAGTGCCGTTTTGTTACTACAACTCATGACCTGCTTGTTTACGTTTGTCGATAAGAACGAGATACAGCCTGTGGAATTCAAAAAGGTTATCAGTTTTTTAATGCTACCCTTCGATACCATCTCATGGGAGAAGAGAGAAGTGAGAGAGAGGGCTTTGGTAAACAATTGTCTTTAAAGCCCGTTGAAATATACAGTGTGGACCATCTAATGGTTTCTTTTTAAATCATAGGTTATTTTGACACTGTCAGCTGTTTCCCGCTCGAAATCTTGATAGAAAGACAGTATCATACCTCTTTGGAACGATATGAGTCGCTTTACGCTTGAAGAACGTTGGAAAATATTGAAAACTTATTTCCAAAGTGAGTGCTGTGTAGCCCAAACAGTGCGTTTTTTGAAAAGAAGTTTTGGCCGAAATGAAGCACCCACCGCGACTGCTGTACTCAAGTTTGTGCAAAAAGTTCGTGAGACTGGTGTGTTAGTGGACAACACTCATGGTCCCCGTCGTCGTACGGTGCGCACAGAGGAGAATGTGGCAGTTTGGTGCGGATTGTGGAGTGGTGGCTTCATTGGACCATTTTTCTCCGAAAATGAGGCTGGGAACAACGCTTCGGCCAACGGTGGGCGTTACAAAGCTCTGTTAACCGACTTTTTTTTACTGAAATTAAAGACATGGATTTGGACGACTTCTGGTTCATGCAGGATCGCGCGCCATGCCACACAGCACATGCCACAGTCGATCTTTTGCGCACCAAATTCCCAAATCGTGTTATTAGTCTAGGCAGGCGGCCAATCGCCAAGCGATTTGACCACTTTGGACTTTATTTTTTTGGAGAACCGTGAGGTGAAGGACCATTGTTATGCCAACAATCCGGAAACGATTCAAGCACTTAAATCCAATATCATCCAAGCAATCCGTGAGCTACAGCCCGAAGCCCGGTCTTGGAAAATTTGAGTGACAGAATGCTCTACTGCGAAGCCAGCCGAGGCAGCCACTTGAACGACGTTGTGTTCAATAATTAATAGGAATGTTTGCTCTTAGGTTCTAATAAAGCCATAATACATATAACAAATTTAATTTTGTTAATTTTATTGCATTTTTAAAAAGAAACTTGTATTTGGCCCACCCGTTTTTGGCCATTATTCGCTATGGAAGTGTCATCTTTTCAATATTTGTGCTCAATTTTCGTAAGTTAAGTAGAAGCCGTAAACAATATCTATAACTATAGTGTACTAGTTTCTCCCCGCGGCTTCGCTCGCGCAGCCCACAGGATTTTAAATATCACGAAGGAAAAGTTAGTTATCTAAAAATACGTAGCGAAGTATTGCCTAAAATGGTTTACATTTTTTTTTAGTATTGTTTTAGATTTATGACTACATACCTACATATTTTTTACTTCTTTGCTAAATACGCTGCTCAATTTTCCGCAACACAAAAACAGAACAGGAAAAAACCAACATGATCTGTAAAAATTTAGCGTGAAAAAATGTGCCGAACAATTAATGGGCGAGCTAAATTGTGACAGATACATGCAGTCTGAAATGAATTTTCTCTTAAATTTAGCTTAGCAAAATTTTGGGAAGAATTTTGTATGGGAGTTAAAATTTAGCTCGAGCAGCGTACTAAGCTTTATCAATGTACAAAATTTCAAATTAATACGAATTTCAAATAATGGTTCATGAGGTCTCATTGGGATCATTAGCAATAACTCGGCGCAAAGCAAAATTTCCAAAATTTAAAGGTAACCTCTGTGCAAAATTTCAGCTTTCTAGGACAAAGGGTTTGGGCTTATTTGCCAATTTAAATATATGAAAAGTAGGCGGTGGGAATTTGAATAATGAGAAAACTCAAATTTTGAAAATTTTAAAATTTATTCAAATACTTTTTAATTAATATAAGAATTTTATTTAATATAAGAAAAATTATGAAAAGTAAGGAGCGTTACAGAGTCAGTAACGGTAAATATACAGGGTGTCCCAGTTAAGAAGTATAATCCTTTAAGGGGTGATTCCTGGAGCTCTGCCGAACAAAAAATTGTATTGCAGGGGTGGTCTATTTTCATCGTATTTCCCGTTATAGCCCATCAAAGTAGGTGACCTCTAATTTGGAGGTGTTACGACTAAAATCGCTATAACTTCTAAACTATTAGGTATAGCTACAAAAAAAGTTTTGTACATTTTAAAAAGACAATTTAGTAGCGCATACAAGTCTTAAGCACTTCGGCTACATCTGGGCAGCTACAAAAAAGTTATGGCTCCTTAAACTCCAAATTTTGAAAATTTTTGTTACAATTTTTTACTTAAAATGCCTTTTTCTCAAAATTTTGACTTTATAAATATTCATTTTTTTATGAAATTTTTATCCCTGAGAAATTTCCTAAAAATTATGTTAAGCAACTTTTTTACGTACGATCAACAGAAGTTATAGTAAAAGCCACTTTTTGTCAGACAAAAATGGTTCTCTGCATTTACCTGCCTACCTTTAAATATCATTTTACGGGTGATAGTGATTTGAAACACTATATCTTAATAACAACTTCCTTCAATCTTCCAATCTCCAATCTGGCTTAGAAGGAAGCAATAGTCACATCGCTCCAGAAAAAAAATATACTATACATACGACATACCTGAACCGTTTTTGTTTACATTACACATACGACAACGTACATAGAACCAAGTAATGTATTCACTGCCCATTCGTGTGTAGTAAACACTGGAGTGCATTCAACTAAAAGTCAATAAATTCATTTGCACCTATTAAATGATATGTACTGTACATGTACATTTGCCGTTTCCATTTGGTGGAATTGCAATCAAAATCCAGTTTTTATCTTTCTCCCGTGTAAACTTGAACTTGATCATCTTCTCTGATGCTCACATATGAGATATGAGTTAAATAAGAAAGGCTTTAAAACTGTTTATGCAATATATGTACATTGTACATATCTAGCGACCGTCCAGATGCAATGCTATTGAATACGAGCCGGTTTTAGTCAAGATAATAATATGTACGTGTTGTCTCATTGCGAAGTTCACCTGATCGGTTTTGTTCAGTTATAAGCGATTAAATTCCCTACCCTACATAATGTGCAAACCCGGGGTTAGCAGGCTAGTCAGGTGCGGCGATTTAATTCCGCCTTCTTTACCGAAAGAAAACGAAATTAAATTTCACCGGTCAACAAATTGGCGACGAGGATAAATTGGCATACACTATGCATATACAAATATGGAGGCACGTATACAGCTTAATTAATTTTGGAAGAAAATGACACTCCATTCCTGAAATTTTGGTACTATGTATTTTATATGGTATTTTTTTTACTTTGGAAGCGTGCCTCGCCCAAACGGTAAGAGAGCACCGAATTTTTTTTGAATGGGCTGTAAAGTAAAATTCAGCGTTTATTGCTGAGTCGTCTTCTCCAAAACTCTTCAACGATAACAAGAAGAAACGGCCAATGATATTTTCACTCACTTTTAAAAGGGTTCATGCTTCAGATTGGAAAGAGCAGGACTGGGATTATTAAGGGGTTATACAGGCTATAATAAATTGTTCGGGAAGCAACGTTTGGCAAGAGTTATTCGACGTTAGATTTCTGATGGAAGGTCGTTTTCAAATGTAATAATAAAGCCGAGGTAGACAAAGTCTCTTATATCGGGTTCCCTTCCTGTTAACAACATACATATATGTACGTACTTTGTTTAATCTTGTACACTCCATAGGTTAGAGTGAGATCGCTTGTGTTTCACTAACTTTTAATATTTAAAAACTGAGAATTGAAGTAGGTTCTAAACCACGTTTACTGGTTTTTGCCAGTAATTAACCCAGATACCTACTATAATAATTGTAAGTAATATGTATTTACTACACATATTAATTTTATGTTTTATTTTTAGGTATGTTGTGACAAACATTTTTAAAATGTGATCAAATACTGGTAAGTATTTATTATGACTAAAAGCATTATACATCACTAAGGGTCGTTTGCTGATACAACTCATAGAGACTTAAGTTCCACATAAACCGTTACGTGCCAATTTATGCCTTTGAGAAAGTATCCCATAAAATTTTAAGTTCCACATAAAAGTAGAGTGGTTAAGTGCTGTAGGTAGATGGCTTTAAAATAATTGTATCTTTTGAAATATATAGGGCTTATTGCTGAACTAGCAGTACCTACTAAGCTAAAAATTCGGGGTTTACAAGCCCATTTCCGATGATCATATGAGAGTAACAAAGTACATATCATGAAAGAGATCCTTAATTCTGTTTTTCAGATAAAAAAATAATAGTTTAAAAAACCAATGAAACGCTTTTGTAAGCCTACTGCACTAAAAAGCAAAATAATAAAAATTAACCAATCTATTTTTAAGGTTTATCCTGGAAGGGTCTTAGAGTAAGCCATGTTTGAGTAGTTTACACTCAAATAATACAGTACATAACTACAAACATAGCTTAGATACACTAAGCCCCTTCCAGGATAAACCTTAAAAATAGATTGGTTAATTATTATTGTTTTGCTTTTTAGCGCAGTAGGCTTATAAAAGCGTTTCATTCGTTTTTTAAACTATTATTATTTAATTTTTTGTTTTTTAGTGCAGTTTTATATCTACCTTACAAAAGCTTTCTTACTATCATTTTATTGTATTGTCATCAGAACTGAACTAGCATTCAAAATTGCAAAGTCCCTAAGTCAAATGAACATACATAATGTAGCATAGGTATTCCATATAAATGAAAATTCGCGACAGGTATGATTTGATTGTTTTTACTACGCGTTCATACCGATAAACTTTTCATAGCTGCATATCTCATATATATATATATGTGCATACGTACTTACGCATCACAAACTCCTTATATGAAATAATGGTTTGGTTTATGCATATCCATTCGCTACATCAAATTCAACAGCGCCATACCCCATACATAGTGACAATTCTCTTTTTAGAACGCAAATAAAACTACCCTTGCTAAGCACAACTACTGCAATCGAGATAGCATTTTTTTCGCATTTGGCCAAATAAGATCTATTTCAATTTATAATATCTGGTTGGATAAAAATATCATCTTTCCAATCGGCCTTTTTTTTTATAGTTTTTCACATGGAATGAATTTCAAAATATAACAAGTCATATTTCTCAAACAAACAAAACAAACATAAAAACTAAATACTAACTAAAGTATAAAATCGTTATTTTACACAACTAGAAAGATGAATGTTTGCTCAAAATACTCGGTGAACTAACAATTAAAAGGTTCGAATTTGAGACCCCTCCTTCAGTAGTCCAGCACACTAACCAACTGTTTTTCAGATACCTAGGCAACAAAATTGTTTAAAATTGTTTGTTTGCCAAAAAAATATAAATTGCACACCCTAGTTGCTTGAAGTTATATTAAAGGCTCTGATCCTTACAGTACCTATCTTCGAATAATATCAAAGTTAACATTTTTGTCGTTCCCACATTTGAGTGTTTTGCTTTATTTTATTCAAAAACATGTCGGTACTTAACGTCTAGTCTATTGTATGCAGTTATTCATTTCATTCCAATAATTATTTATCTTTCTCATTTCATATGTATCTATCGGCACTACAGTGTATCAGTACAGTAGCATTACGTTACATATGGTTGTAAATAATCTTTACTGCAGTTTTCACTTCTTTGTCAGAGTCATATACTTTTCTCATTTGTTACTGACATGTGACATGTGAATATGAATTAAAGTGCACAATCAGTCACTCAAATATTTTTCACATTCTCTTTGTAACACAATTTGTACCTGGAGATGCTTGAGATGGTGAGAAATTGAGATACATTCATTAAGGTGACGTAAATTACTAACATCGACCACGAACTTTACATGTTTTATGAATAATATGCACAATAATTACGTTTTAGTAGAATTTTTAGATCATCTGCGACTACCCAGCTAATCACTGCAAAAATAAAAATAAAAAATCGACCTATCAAAAATAAAACTCTTTCTGCCATTTGATATTTTTCTTAAGTGTGTGTGCACGAAATAGTACAGTAACCAAGTGTAAGAATCCCAACCACCGCATACCAAATGGATCAGCATGAACGGTTCCATGGCTATAATAAAATATTTGCCTCCTTCGACTTTTCTGTACCCATTCTCGGAGATCTTTTTCTTGTTGAAGAAAAACAAAAACAAAACAAAATGCAGACGGACAAACAAAATCCCAACCTGACCGCCTAACTTGAGTTTGAGTGTGCAAAGGTTTTTATAGAACCTGTTTCTTCACGTAACCCGTGTATAATGTTCACATACAAGTATCTCTGCAGTAAGTTGCCACACGAGAGATCAAAATCAACGTTACCAAAGACCTAAGCAAAGCTGCAGAACACCACTCCAGAGAAGCTGTACAACAAACGTGCATCCAAGCATCGACTTAGTGAACCAAAACCAATGAACCTAGACTAACCAGCCAACAGGCGCAGATATACCAAATCTCATTTAGAGAAGATGCTGTCCGCGGACCCGTAGAGGATGGTGGCGGAGCTGGTTGCTCCTTCGTATACCTTTGTTGTTATTGCGCCCAATATGCTCCACGAAAAAATCTTGTATTTTGGTCGCAAAAGTGAATACATGTTTTTGCTTTTGTTTTGTTCAGCTAAAAATGTATCTTTTCTTATTTTGTGTATACGGATAATGAATGTTTGGTATGCGGTGCGATAAAGTGTGGGGAATTTAAATACCACGATAGACTTGTTGGTTTAGATATTAGGACTTTTTGGTAAAAGAAATTCATAGTAGAATTTGAAGTGGCAGATGGACAAATTTCTAAATTTTGATAGCTTCGTAATTCTGTATTCGTCGATATTAATCATGACATGACATTGTGTGAAGGCCATCGACCATAAATTTAATAATTTTCCACGTAACCAAGAGTACGAAAAGACCACCTATTTTTTATAACGAACGGGCTAAAAGATATTTTAGTCCACACGAAATAATTTGTTCAAAAATCGTATCTCCTAATTGTAGATCCACTCCTTTAGGAACATTCCTTTTTACAATTGGGAGCACAATGCATATACTTTAGTTGGCTGATTAGTTTTCTTCAACTATATTAATACTGCCACTGCCGACTTTGCTGGAAAATATCTAGCACATTCCGTAACAAATCAGGCTTTATGTGAAATTCATTATTTTTTATTTCACTTTACATAAGAATAGTATAAAAAAAAAACAATTTTATCCTATAGAATACTGTTAATCAATTGTTTGTGTTCTGTGATATTAGCTCAAAAATTCAACAGGCGATACTTTAAAAATAGTTCAATACCTATACGTGTTAATGACATAAGAAAAAAAAATCAAAACACACCTAATTATATTAACAAAAGTGCAGTACAAGTCTACAAGAAAAATCCACCAGCTTTATTTCTACCTTACTTTTTCACCACTCTGAGTCCCGCTAACAGCATAACTCTCATCTCTCATGCGAGATATCTCTGTTCAAACCTAAATCCCCAAGCGCACGGTTCACGACATTTAGTTGAATATACTCTCTCAAGCCGTGTGTACACGTTACCTTACCGCGCGTCAATAGTCGACGTTTGCAACTTGCCGCGCCGTCGTGTAACTCGTTTCTGTTTATATTTCTAAAAAAAAAAAAAAAAACAGCAACAGTTGGTTTTGGATGCATCTAAAGAAATAGTGCGGTATAGCCTGAAGTATCTTACAGCGAAATAGGTACTTGGAGATGAAATAATTCCCCGTTGTGCAAGGATACAGCGCGAGAGCATTATACAGTATCTAACCACGCGTTGATGTGCAAGGCCGCCTCTAACACAGCTAAAATTCGCTAATTTCCACTTCCAAGTTGGTTACGGTTTTTTTGTCAAAATAGTTCCCGGAATTCGTTTTATCGCGATACTTCATTCTGAAGAAAGCATTTCAGCAGCAAATCTAAAAAATAAAATAAATAATAATGCGTTGGTGCTAACTATACTTACAGTGCTTAACCTTATAGTGCGCCGGTATTCAATAGTTGTCCATAACTGGGCCCAGTTCGTTTTCTTGAGATTACTGCTGACAAAGTGGTTATACTACTTTGCTCAACTCAAGATACACGTTTATTTTATTTTTTGTGTTTTGTTTTGTTTGAATATCTTAGTGTTATAAAGTATCACTGTGTTTATAGTTAACATAATCAAAGATGAAAATCAGGAAGACACAAATATGGCCAACACAAAATTGAATCTACAAAGAAAAATAGATTTGGATTATGTACGAGTACCTATCAATGTAGCAGAACTAACGTACCATTTAATTAGATTAAACACTTGGGATGGTGTAATTATCTATATGTATTATCTATATTGTATAAAGTTTCGTTTTATTGTACTGTGAAGAGGTAAATAGGAGGATAGATACTTATTCCGTTTATAGAATAAGATGCTTATATGTATTATATTTGTTGTATTTTCTGTATCTATCCAATTAGAATACGAATTTGGCATCGAGTACCGAGATCACTTCCTGTAAACTTTTTTGGAAAAGAAAATCAATTATGCATGCAGTGCAAAGATAGATTCAAGGTTGAAACAAAAAAGGAATCCCCTCATCCATGAGAGAGATATGTTTATAAATGAGAATACCAGAAGGTGTCTCTAGATCAAATGAAATATTTACACTTCATGATGAATGTGTATCTTTTGAGGATTGATAGTTATTAAAAAATAACTTCCATCGGAGGTATTTTGTTAGCTGGGTCTATTCAATCGTGTAAGAGAATTGGTATAGTGTCAGTTAATTTTGAGAATTTCACTCTGTTACTTTCTTCTGATGATATGGTGCTTTGGTAGTAAACAAAGGAGATTTGAGTGACTAATGAATATTTTAAGAAATTCGGGCCTTACTAATAATCATTTTTAACCCTAAATATTTTGCAGGTCACAATAGGTAATTTTATATGTTTGTCAGACGTCCCTTAAGGTATTTTTTGTGTTTCTAATGACGGGACAACATTTATGGTTGTACCATCATTCGCAATTAATACTACAAGGTAAAGGATCGAAATCCGATTGCTCGTTGGGGTTATAACAGGACACTCAATTATTGGCTCTTGCACGACACACTGGTGCCTTTGCCGGCCTGGACGCTCTAGAAATGATACCCCCACCAGATTTGAAAAGATTCATCAACAGTATAGTTCTGTTAGTTGCATGTCCTACCATGAGCACACTATAAAAGGGTAACCTCAATCGGCCTTACCAATAATTAGTCCTTACCGCGGAATAAGTCTCATTGGCGTCTGAGTGAAAATTACGCATAATGGTGAAAATGAAAACTGCCCGCTAACGTAACATAACGTAACATGATAACCTATTATTATATTATGATCAATCAGCATTCTGCGAACCATTGCAAGCGGTAATATCTAATATCTTTGCTTCTTTAAAAATCACTAACAATAGATGGAACAGTATTAACACCTGTATCGCTTGTTTGGCCGGCATGGCCGCTGAATGAGAGTACCTTACAACGATTTCTGTTTAAACAAGCAGGAAGAAGAAACCACCGTTCACCTCCTTTGCTCCTGGTCAGCTCTTGCCACCTTGTGTAGCGCTACCTTAGGGGTTTATTTCTCTGAATACGGTATCAGAAAGTTAGCTTCAAAGACCAACTGACTTCAATGAAACATCAACACGCAATCAAATTTTGAAACGAATACTATAATCATCGCCGTCTTTGGTGTAGTAGATTGGTAGCGCTAGACCAGTGGTTCCTGATCTTTTTCAGCCCGTTTTCGTATACTTTCCCGATGCTAGACAGAGGGTCTTTTTCACTGGATCCCTAATCAATGATAATGTTATGACAAGAGTATAGTAACACACATTTGCTTTACAAAATGGAAAACAATAGCCCTAAATATTTGTAATTTTAACAAAGTCAAATAATAAAAATAAAATAATATGTTGTTCAACATAGCTTCGATATAAACTCTAATTAGGAAGATACGTACCTACTAAATAAAGTCGAAATACATTTATTTATTGTCTTTCGAAAATGCTGTGTGCTTACGATACATCATTATTATTCATTTTTTATTGAAATTAATAAAAATTAAGTAAAGTTATGAAGTAAAGATGAAACCAAAATTATTGTGAATAAGCCATAAGCCATTTTTGACATTTGTCATCAAATTCTCCACACTTTTGACTTTTGTATATACTCGGTACATAAACAACATTACATAAAAGCAATTGCATTTTTGCCAATAAATATATTCAGTTTTATAACGTTTAAAAGACAGTTGTGTTTAATTTTACGGAAGTTTTTCTTAACTCTATTCAACGGGAAGTAAATTTCAATTGCGAACACTGTTAACAAGTTCTGTAAAGAACACTGGGTTTATAATTATAAACACTTGTTAACTTACGAAAGTAAACAATTTTATCTGATTATTATAATTACAGAAGGCCTCTTGAGTGCATGTAGGATCTAATCGTCTTATTGTCATCAAGATGATTGCAAAGAAATTTACAACGCGTAGGTACAGTTTTTCTCAAATTTGTCATGCTCTTAAGTCCATAACAAAACTATTTTTGTTTTTCAAAAACAATAAAAAATCCACCCATTTACAGACAATTAAAAAAATATTCACATTTTACCCAAATTGTTAACTGTCTACTTTAGCGCCACATAAAAATTAATTCGACTGTTAGACGCGAATCAATGTGGTTGCTTACATTTTCGTACCTATACGTCCTACATAAATATATCTATCTTTCTTTCCGAACGTTGAAACCCACATACCACAGTGAGCGATTCGACCTTGCTTTATATTTTTCACTTGCGTAATAAATTTTCGTCCAACAGAATTATATTTTATGAAATACATACCTACATACTCGTAGCTAACGCAAGCCAACTGATTTTGGTTTTGTATTTGCTAAATTTGTGGACAACTGTGGATCTCACTATTGTGTGTGACACTTTCTTTTTTTTACAAACACCTAGTTATATCTGTGCGAAATTCACAGGTTAAAGAAAAAGTATTGTTTTATAAATTTGTAATATATTTATGTAAGCATGACAGTTATAATTGCAACGAAAGAGTAGTTGCATTTTGCGAATCAAATAATCGACTTTACATATTTGTGGTGTGGTTGTATCTAGAAAGTAGAAATCTATTCCTATTTATTCTTCGCAATAGAGAGAGGCTTTACCAATTGGTTACTTTAGTATTATGTGCCGGTTACGCTTTAGATATCAATGTCGGTAGTGATACTGATGATTTGACAGTAGTTGTCATAGATATTGATATTGAAATCGAAATCCAATGACATACTCTGCCTTCGAAAGCACATCTTATTATAGAAAGAGTGCAAACAATCGCCACGGTCCAGTTTTTGCGTACACTCCGACTTTCGCATTCTTTTGTTGTCATTGAATATTTTACAATTACTCTTTCGTTTAAATTGTTGAGTAATTTCATCAACGTGTACCCAATGAAAATATAAAATCATACATTTTCTTGGTCAATATTTGGAGATAACATCTTTTAAATTATATTTAATAATGTAAATGTACCTATCTTGTCAATAAATAATCACCCTTATAATTGTCGTCGTCGTTTATCGAAAACGACTGGGAACATCGTGTCTAGTCAAGGCGTTTGGAATGCCGCATTTCGTAACTGAAACTGAAACGACACGACTCTCTGATTACTTACATTTCACATACATTTCATAAACATACACGTGGTTTGGATATTTCGGACGACGAATTTGACTTGATGAATGAATTTAAAAAACCATTTAAAATTGATTAGATGTTTTTTTTTTTTTTTAAATAAGGGTGGATTTAGATTAATCAAAAGTTCAAGCCAAAAAGTGGATGTGCACAAAATGTGGATGTGCATGTGCAAGTATTTAAATGGCACAGATGCAACGCTCACTTATTCTCGAAACCACAAATTCGAGAGTACTTAATAATTTTTGTTTTATTTCCTATTAAATCAGCTTCATCGCTCTAACAATAAAACTTATTAATTTTGACACACGCTTGCTTAGCAGGAATTAAAAAAAAGTATGGAACATTTTTGTTATTACCTACTACATCTTTACTTTACTTCTTTTATATACAAAAAATAGATCGTGATTTGTGTTCAACCGCTTAAAACTTGAAAAACATCGACCTGAGCTCAAAATTACAGATAATCTTAGGTATTGGCCCGGGAGTGCAGCTGTCAAGATTGGTCAAAATTGGACAAAAAAACATTCAAAATCTTATATCTCAAAAACCGCCAAATCGTTTGATTTACAGACAATCTTACGAGTGGAGTTCAAAATATTCTCGGTATCGACATGAACAAAAACGCGAATCAAATTAAAAATATTTTTATTTTTCAATATAATCTCCTCTTACATTAATGCATTTATTACATCTTCAGATTAACTTTTCTATACTCTCAAAAAAATAGTTTTCATCCTTCTCTTCAAAATGTTTATTTATTGCGGCCTTGAGCTCTTCATCATCGATAAATCGCTTCCCACGAAGATTTTTTTTTTAAATCTGGGAACAAAAATAATCACTAGGACCAAGGTCCGGACTATAGGGTGGGTGTTGAAACTCTTCGCAACCACAATCTCGAACTACAGCCTTAGAAACATGAGCCGTATGCACCGGAGCGTTGTCCTGAAGAAGAAAGACGCCATAGCAGACAGTTTACCCCGTCTTTTTTTCATTATTTATTCCCGTAAATGATGCAAAGTTGATGCGCAGGATGTGGCGTTTATGGTTTCACCTTTCTTTTTGTACTCTATTAGCAAAATTCCCTTTGAGTCCGAAAACACATCTTCCCGGCGGACGGAGGGACCTTGAACTTCTTCGGGGGACCTGTGCCCTTTTTGTGCCACTGCATAGACTCCTGTTTGCTTTCAGGGTCATAATGATGAACCCACGTTTCGCCCCCAGTAACAATTCTATTAAAAATTCTTACCGGATCAATACAGCTCGGTGCATTGTCTTGGCTACGCCAGCCATTGCGATTAGGTTCAACACAAGACAAAAAGCAAACTAATAATAACAGCCAAATGAAATTTTACAGCAAAACACTTGAATAACGGAATTACTAAAATCAAAAAATATTTTACTCATATTCTTGGAGTATCCCCCCCATACCGAGAATATATTGAACTTCCCTCGTAGGTATTAGCCCAGGAGTGTTCTTGGGTCGATTGGTCAAAATTGGACAAAAGATCGTGGCACCACCCATACAAAAAAAATTCAAAATCTTATATCTCAAAAATTGCTGAACCGATTGAGCTCAAATTTACAGACAATCTTAGGTAATAACCCAGAAGTGAGATCCCTAGGTTATCCCCTTTTCCAAAATCCCTTATTGGACATAATCTCTCCCGGTACCACACTGTGGTGAGGGTATATTCACTTTGACATTCCATTTGTAACGCACATAAGGAGGCGTTGTAGGTATGACAAACTATATATATTATTGATCAGCATCACTTTCTTAGTCGATCTAGCGATGTCCGTCTGTCTGTCCGCACGATTACGGCCGTAAGTTAAGAGCTATCGACTTGAAATTTGGTATGTAGGCTTTTATCCACCTAACTGAGGCTAATTTCGAAGATGAGCAAGATCGGATGAACACTACTACTACCTCCCATACAAAAATATCGGATTTATATAGCTTTTTGATGTTAAAAATTAAATTTAAATAGCTACAGTAACGATAGCAAGTTTAAACTTTGCACATATTGTTTTAATAATATTTAAAAATTTTTGACAAAAAATGAGCTTGGTCGAATAAAAACTACCCATACTTCCCATACAAATACACAATTTTTTAATACTAAAATATTTTTTTTTATTTTACAATAATATAGTAGCGGGTATTTCAGCTTCGGCATAGTCGAAGATAATTGTCTTACTGGTTTTTCTTCTTTTTTTCCAAAATTGCCCACAATCAAACTAAACTTTGCATATACCCAACCTTGCACCTACTCCAAATCCTACAGGGACCACAAGCATGGGGGTTGCATACGTATCTCACTTTTTAACACCATTTTTAGGTGTCGCGGCGACAGAATTAATAACACCAAATCAAAAATGAGGGATTTTGTCCCGTGGGGATTTTCTCTTAGGGTCTTTTGGAGTAAGGGATTTCAGTACAGGGGATTTTGGAAAAGGAGAGTTCATCACCAACCCCCCAGGAATATTCGTCAAAATTTGACAAAGGGGCATGGCACCTCCCATACAAAAAACATATTCTATGGGGTGAAACTCGATGACGTTTTAACTCGATAACCGCTGGGCCCATTTAAATTATTCTTTTTTTGTTTTGTTCGTATTACTGTATTTCGGCTTCAGGCAGAAAGAAAATTCCAGAAAATCGATTTATTCTCATTTTTCGCATTTTACGAAAGAACATTATTATCTAAAACCTAAGCAATAAAAATCTGCGCACGGGCAAAGCCAGGCGCGTACAGCTAGTATACATATATATATATTATTGTATTTTTAAGAAGCAGTTCGATTAAGTATGACCACTATGTGTAGAGTGTACCTACCTACTTGTAGCCAGTTCCTACGTAAACATATCAGATGGCCATTGAACCAATCTTCGAATACCAGTTTCTTTCTGCTGCTTTTGGTGGTGCTAATAGCAATACATACTAGTACTACTCTGCTGTGGTGCCTTCTATCACAGGCGTGCATTCATTGAATATCCATCCGGTTTTGTGGGCACTAAAAAACACAAAAGCCGCTCTACACACCACATAATTTTAAAAATTTTACTACTCCAAAATAGTATGTACACAATATAAATTCTAATTAACCAATACACGTTGGTATATATAATTTTTATTAATATAAGCAAAATGGCCCAAGGCATATGCATATGAAAGAGAGGAATCTACTTGCTGGAGGTGATATCCACATTGTTTCATAGCTGCGTAGCATCAGCCATCCGTATATGTGTGTAGGCTTTGGCTATCGTTAGAGTATTACATTTGGCGAAATTCAATATGACGAACACCCACATTAAGTTGTATGGTAACTACGAAGTATGTCTGCGAAGCTGCTCTAAAGGACGTTTGAAATGATGAAGGAAGTAGTTTCGATCATGTTTCGAAATGACAATTACCTATGCCAACAATATATCCGGCGTTAATTTTTAGATTCTCACTTGGAAAACGTGTTTAAATTAATGATATGCATTTTGTGAACTCTAAAAAAAATATATACGAAGTATGTCTGCGAAGCTGCTCTAAAGGACGTTTGAAATGATGAAGGAAGTAGTTTCGATCATGTTTCGAAATGACAATTACCTATGCGAACAATATATCCGGCGTTAATTTTTAGATTCTCACTTGGAAAAAGCTCCGTAAAAGCTTTTCTGTGCTCAGATTTTCTTTGACGAGATTGTGATTACTCTTGACAATCGAATAATCGACATTGAAGGCGTTGTATATTTACGAGAAGAAGAGCAAAAAATTCAATTAATGGAAATCTAAAAAGCGACGTCCATTTGTCAGAGAGAATTACTATGTCATAATGAACTAAAACAAATCTTTTTAAATTCAATCTTAATGACATTTTACCTTTGAAAAAGGAGCTTCATGTATATATACAACTCGAACATAGGTATACCAAATTTGTAATTCCTGTAAATTTACCAGCAGACATTAATATTAGCCTTATTACTATCTATACATTTCCATTGCTCGGCTGATTTGGTACCATCTTCTAAACAAACGCTTAGGTGGATACAATCTCAAACTTCGACAGAACATTTCAGCCGTTGCCATAATATACAGCTATTCAACAGGGGGGACAGACACGAACATTTTATTAGGTTCATTACCGTCAAACAACATTAACCTTAACCTGAATTACAACAAATTTCAATAGATTTCATCTCTCATTACTCCGCGCTGCGTAATGAAATTGCCATGTCATGAAATGTACCTAATGTCAATGTGTGTCCATATGAACTATTTCTCCAAAATGGGGAAATCACCACAAAAAATTGTGAAACAATTATACGACCGACAGACATAATTTGGACATGAAAATGTCTTAAAATTAATTTAATATTTGGATTTCGGTCTCATCGGTTACGAAATATTACTGAAAGTGAACGCCATGTAATTTAAATTGTATGAGAAACGGTTCGGTGATGTTTTACTTCATGTACGTGTATGTACCTACTACGTATACGCTTACCTGAAATTGGCAAAGAAAAAAAGAAAGATATTGGTTCGGGATTAGTGTATGTCGAGCTTTTAATTATATTATTATGGTTCATCAACCCAAAACGAAATTGATAGTATCTTTGGTAGTTTATGGTCAGGGGCTTAATTTAATTTATTCAACTAGTAGACAACTGGTTTTAGTATTAACCAAGATTAAAACATAAGGTCGTTATAAGTCTTTACGAAAGAGTTAAAGAATACATACATGTCTTGTCTGTCTATGTATCTGCCTACTTATCTCTCTATAGATTGCTTCGTAAAGAAACAAAGTTATTACCAACAACAATTATTGTTGTCTACATATGATTTATTAAGAAAATCAGTTTTTTTTTAATTCCGCAGAATTTTTACTTGCATTATAATGTCGGACAATTTTTTTTATATTAACTTATATTCTTATATTATTTTATATTCGTATATGTACTTTTATTTAAAACGATATAAAAAAAAACTAAACAACCTATCACGAAGTATAAAACCATTGTAAAATAACAATCGTCGGTATTTGACAGTTTAACAATTTATATCTACGATATATAGGTATGAGTAAAACTGTTCAGACGATTGTCATCTTGTTGTTCTCTCAACAGTAATCCGTAGACAAAAATTGCCATCGGTACAATTGTATACCCATTTCTTTAATGCCCGAGCTGTATATTTCGCACTTCATTATAAGAATATTCATAACGTATTTACCGTGTGTAGGGTTACCACACGTCAGGCTTTTAAGGTCTCTCTCAGGCTCAGGCCAGGCCTCACGCTTTGTCAGGCTTTTTAATGGTTTGTTGATTTATTTACATCAATTTAATTTTACCGAAAAAAAATCATCATAAATGTTAAATTGTTG
Organism: Cheilosia scutellata; assembly: GCA_955612985.1. Taxonomy (NCBI): domain Eukaryota; kingdom Metazoa; phylum Arthropoda; class Insecta; order Diptera; family Syrphidae; genus Cheilosia; species Cheilosia scutellata. Next base: position 73,444,444 of record OY015313.1, on the reverse strand, counting down.
CTGAATGTATCAAAATATGGATACAACTAGGTCATTTTGAATGGTTTCATTTATATTCGTTCAGTAAAATAGACAATTCTATTGAAGAAATGACAGCAGTCACATAATATGCGACAATTCGATTCCCAATTTATTATATACACAACCTACAATATATGTAGCATGATTTGAAAAAAATTGCCAGCCAACAAGATGGTATTTTTTTTAAAAAAACATTGGACGATTCATATTTTGAATATTGCAAAACCAATCCTACGGAAATATAAAAAATGTGTGAGTGGATTTTTGCAATCTCTCTATAACCGCATAATGGACGAAAAAAGAAATAAACTCAATTTAGACTCAGTGAAAGCACAGAACATTATAAAAATAAATCTTGCACCCCAATTTTAGAACTATACTTGAAGAAACCAGACGGTCTAATAGGTATACTCAAATAGGTATATGAAACTGCAAAATATAAAAAAATGCTTTATTTACACCTACTTAAAAAAATACTTTCTGGGATAATGTAATATCTAATATGAAGTTTAAAGTTGTTTTACGTTCCTTTAGTTTTTTTTTTTTTAATTTTTTTTTTTAATGAAAATTATGACTATTTATTTGGCTTACATAAAATCTTTAGTAAAAAAATGCAATGTCAGGCTTTTTGCTCCATAATCAGGCTTTTCTCTCCTAACTGTCCTTCTTTTCGGTTTTTTTTATGGTAACCCTAACCGAGTGTCAATTATAAAAAATAAATAAATAAAAAAAAACTACGATAGCCACGTAATATATTTAAAATGGCATCCGATCATGTCCATACACCTTTGGCACAACAACTTATTAAGCCTTTATTTTCAATACTATAGAATTTTAAAAGTGAATTTCAATTTCCGGCTTGTTTTTATTATTTTCGTAGTAAAATTAGGTGATTATAAAAATAATTTTTTTCAAGATTTGGACATTCGAGATTTTTGTATCTACTCTAGATCTTGTCCCATTATACATTTTCGCATTTGAGATTTCTAAAATCAATATTCGAGATTTTGTTGGTTCTAGATTTCAGTTCTTATGCCTTTATTATATAGATTCTCCAAATAGTATGAACATGATCATGAGAACATATTCTATAATATACTGAGCCAAATCATTTTAGAATTGTTTCTTCAAAAAACGAGAGTCGTGTAGGTACCTAGCGTTGTTTCGGAAGGTAATGCTTTGTGTACCGATATATTATATCTTTTATGCTTTGATGTATGTACTCGAATAAGCGTATAAGCTGTGAGCGTGATGTAAAGTGTTAAATTTTATTTATTGAAATAATTTACAAAGTAAATTTCTAAATTAATTTACAAATGGCATCTAGACAAACAGGCCATATGATGCCGTCTTTTAACTGAAAAGTAATTTTAGTGCATTATTTACATTTATATACATTATACATCCATATCCATATCCATTCCATATTTCATACTTTCCATGTTCCCCTACATTGTAAATAGACAAGCAAACATAAATTTCAAAGTGATAACATCAACTCACAAACAAAACTCACACGCTAGGAGAAACTGAACGCCGCGCCATTTATATATGAAATTTGTTTTTTTTTTCGTTGACCTTTATCAATATGCATTTTTAGATGGAAAACAAAGTTCAATTAACATATTGAAAGCAATTTCAGCAATCGTGAACGAGGTAACTTCCTATAAAGACGGAGATTTTAAGCGGAATACGATAAATAAATTAAGTGCCCTTTTGTCACCCACTCAGTTTTATTGCGACGCAAAAATACTCTAAAAATTGCAAAGATTAATTGAAATGGCCTTCGTATATTATTCTCGTCTGGGTTAGTTATATCGACCACAATTTTAGTTGAGGAAAGATATCCTGGGCGATCACAGAATCCGTCGTATTCGGAATTTTTCTACGAACGCCGAAAGAACTATCACAGAATCCTGGAAATGTTTCTGTGATAGTTCTTTCGGGGTTCGTAGCAAAATTCCGAATACGACGGATTCTGTGATCACCCCGATCTACTCTGCGATTTATAATTTGCTCACTGCTTCGATGTTTTCTGTTGAACGAGTTGTGACAGGACACACAAAGTGTTTAAGATCACTTATTGATGCAGTCTCGCTGAATTTTTCAATTAGATATTCTCGTATTAGATTAATTCTTAGATATAATTCGTAAGACGGCCATATTTTGTTCGAAAATTATTTTTTCATTATTTTTAAAATACTGCTCAATAATGAAAATGCGTTATTCTTTCGTATAGCGCTCCATTTTAACCCTGAACTGGCAGCTGTCACATTGTTATCTTTTTTCCGTTGGCATCACTGTACTATTAAATGGCGCAAAATTCAAATTTTGCGTGAATTATGGGACACCCTTTATTAATGTTGGATTATCTTTTTATTACAAACGATAATGAATACAAATGCAGTCGTTTCTTACCTCACAGATGTCTTCCGCAAATTCATTGGTAATAAAGTACAAGCATAAAATCTACGAAACATTTTATTTCTTTCCAAATGGAACTTGATTTAGAAAAAAAGCTCATCTAGTTCACTATTGTCAATGATTTTTCCTTCCTTGGAACACTGACCGATTGGGTGAAGAGATGGAATGAGAAGAAAAACATTAGTTCATTGACTATTCAACTGCATCATGCCATCATCCGCAACAAATTCGAAACAAGGAAATAAAAATATATGAATTTCCCCATCAGCCAATGCTCAGTTTCATTCATCGAATAGGTATGCTCCTTGATCGTGTTAACGATCACTTCTCGGTAATTCTTTTTTTGAATCAAACATATATATTTTAACCAACAAGCACTCAACAAAACTTCACGCAGCAGAAGCGCGATGTCTACTATACATAGGAGCCCATCCAATTGGTTATAGCCTCAGAGATGTTGGAACTAATGGTATTCGCCTAATAAACCATTTGTACCCCTTGCAGTCTTGCTGTCGGTTAAAGATGCATGCATATGTACGAGGCGGAATTACACCAGGAGTGCGCCTTCACCAATTTAGTTCAATGTATCTTGGTTTCGTTCCAATTGGATTAGTGGATAATGGTATAGTGAAGATAACTTTTAGTAACTGTATAATATGATTACCAGTAGGTGCACTGGTATAAAACTTGCACTAACCTTAACCGGTCTTCTAGTTTGGAGTTTTTTTTTTTTTTTTTACTTTCAAATGTGGCATTTAGCTATTCATGTAAATCTTGTAACTTGTGGGGTTTTTGTTATCCTCTGGTGCATTAGGTTTTCCTTACTCGTTAGATGGTATTTGGAGAGATGTTTTAAGTTTATAAATTCCGTGATGGTTAATGATTTATTATGCATTGTACAGATTTAATGGATCTGTATGTAAAAGCTTTACGGATTTGTGTATATCTACCTAATAGCGAATCAATGTTTTGCGAAATATGTTCGATAGTTGTATGGAAGCAGTGTCTTATAATACTATTATACGACTATCAAATAGTGTTTGTATAGAAATTGTAACGTTGGTACATGCTTAAGTACTTTTATGATTGTATAATTATTCAAAATTTTATGCAGAAAAACTTAAAAAAGAAAAATTAAAAAAAAACCCGTGTATTTTTTTGCGAAAAAAATTTGGTTGAATGGCATTCATTCCCTTCAACTTTTCCCTAACGTGACCCGTCTTCGACTGTGCCGTGCAATGTAGTAGAAACACAATCAATGATAGGAATTGAGAAGGACAAGCTCTGCAGAATGTTAAACGGGGTTGTCGACCAGATCTCGCTGTCACGCAATATAAGCTATTCAACATGTACGATGGTAGACAAGCATGCCATCAACCTGACCAGAATGAAGTTAAAATAGACAGTACGAGCTGACCCGGCGAACTTCGTTCCGCCCAAATTCGTAAATGTAATGAAAATAATGACAAAAGCATCCACCGCTTTAAACCCTTATTTTACTCATTCAAGCTTGTGCTGAAAACAAGCTTTAAGCTTTTGTGTACGTTTTTTTCGTTTGTTTGATTGACTAACTTTCCTTCGTTTTGAGATGTGCTTTGATAAGCTCGGCCCAAAACGCTAATTACAGAGTCATGATACTTTGAGGATGTAGTCCACTAACTATGTAAATTCGAACATTTTTGGATATGAAGATTGTGTTCGTAATTTTAAAAAGTTTAAGTGTTATCATCGGCCTGCCAAACAAACTTCTTCAGTTGTAGGCGGTGGATACAAATTGTACAATATAATAACTCATCTTGAATTTTTAGCTGAAAATCTTTACAACATTTTTTCCCTATTGACCGTACAACTGCCAGAAATAAATTGTAATCAAAATGTATGATTTTCCATGATGGATGTTGTATGTAGGTAATGTCTTCTTTAATTACAATTAACGCTGCGAAACGCGCTACTAGTACATGTTTCTCATACTTCTTGCCTGAAAAAGTGAACAAATAAAATGCCCTCTCACAGTAGTATGTAATCCATCTTTTTACAGAAGGATTCAAATGCATGAGCCTCGGTACTCTGGACAATTTAACGCAGCATTGCCTCCGAGGGAGAGAGAGAGAGAGAGAGAGAAAAAAAAAAGAAAGTAATTAAGTTACAGTATGGTCTGTCCAAAGGTGCCCCAGGTCATACAATATGTAATTATAAATCGTGCATCAGTCGTCGTATTCTAAATCTGGTTCGAGTATGAGTATGAGTAGAACAACCATTGCAGAGAACGGTGAATCTTACTTCATACGACTAGCGGTTCAGCTTCCGTTTAACGGTGCATTCAAATGGAAATGTCTTTCGATGAAAATCGATGCAAAGTCTCCTGGTTTAATTACATAACAGTTTTAGCGACGACATCAAACTTAATCAGTTAATTTTCGAATCTCATGCACTGCACATGCTCACTTTCATGCAGATACAAGGGGAAACTATATACCTACGGTGATGAGATAGTGTGGGTCATCAAACTAGTCCTCTTATTCCATCGGTAGATACCTAAATCATCTTGTAGACATACCAGACGCGGTTCAATCACAGCAAAATCACCTGGCATTAAAATAAAACGACATACCAACCAGCAAGGCTGTTTGTGTGGAATAAAGTAAACTGCTGAAAGTTATAATACTGCCTATCCGTACGTCTAACCATCGATCTTGTTTATGTGTAAGATTTCACGTTTTCGAGTTCTCTTTCGCAGATTGTTATTTTAATTAGCTGGAAAATAGTTAAACAAAATATATACGAACCACAAGTAAAAGAGCTTAAGTGTTTTTTTTTTTTTTCATAGAATTCCTGTTCCAAACGATTCGTTACTGTAGATGGAATGTGTATACAGTACGATCACCAAAGCTTCACGTCAATCATAGCGTATGAAGGAGGACAGTATGTACATCAAATGATTCTTCATTTCAGCTCACAAAATGTTAAATATGTATTGGGAAGTCAGTATCCCGTCTGAAAACAAATTTGAAACATTTAAAATATAAAGCTACAATTACACGGTCATTTTTTCGAGTCATTTAAATGACGCTCTGACGTAAAAATCGCGTCACAAAGCAGTCATTTAAATGTCGTTCTGTGTGATCGCCATTTTTGAGGTAACATTTTCGGCGTCATTTAGATGTCTAGGAAAATGGCGGACCAAATGACATGAATTTTGTGCCATTTAAATGACGGAAAAAAATGGCCGTGTGTTCGCTCTTCATTGATCCCTAGGACAAATGACTAAACTTTTTAAATGGCAGCCTCCAAAAAATGACAAGGCACGAAATTCATACTATGCCATTTTTCTACCCAAATGACAAATGACGAAGCATTTAATACGATATCTGTGCTTTCATTTGGCCTCTCTAAAGGAGCATATAGGACCCTTCCCTCGTAGGGTCCTCGTCCTAGAGCAATCTTTTTACTCTGGAGACAGCCAAGGACATTCTTCCTAAGGCGAAAGAGAGCCGGACATTCCGTGAGAATGTGAAAAGAGGTATATTCCTCAGCTTGGAATATGGACGAGACTAGATTAAGTGGCGATGGAGTAGGTTCGTATTTTTCCCAATCTTACCTTGGAGGGTTGATGATAAGATAAGTTTTTATGGAAGCCATATTATATTATTATATTAGGGAAAGGTGACCTCCGTGGTAGGAATGGGGGCCGATGATTTTCGAATGGAATAGAGGATGGATACTCAGTCTTGCTTCCATTTGAATGTGTACTTGAATATGTAATAGGCCTAGGATGACATTTAGTGCAGTGGTCGGGGTGGACCGTAGACAGCCCGTCATACAATTTCCGATTGCTACGTCGTCGGCATATCCTATAGCATCGATCACTTGATTAGACAGGGATTGGAGTAGGTAGTCAATGACTAGGAACCATACAAGAGAGGCGAGAGGACGCCCCCTTGTGGACACCCTCTTGTTGTTAACGCCGAAAGTTCCACATCATCAATGCGGGTCTGAATTACTCTTTCATTGAGCATTGCCATAATCCATCTTCCTATTATTGGAGATTCAAAGGACGTGTAGTTGAAAGCTCCTTCAATATCCAAGAAAGCAACGAGACATATTTCTTTTCTATTGACGGAGTATTCAATTCTTGTTACTAAATCAATGAGTGCTGACTCAGTGGATTTACCCGGTTGATAAGCATGTTGAGATTTGCTAAGCGGAAATGTCTGCAGTGCTTTGTCTCTTATGTGTATATCAACTATTTTTTCCATGCTTTTGAGAATAAAGACAAAGTTGCACGTATGCGTCTTAGCTATATTTTTCTCATAGGTCATTACCGTCTGATCACAAAACAATGGCTTATCTGACCGGCGGCGCGGCGGCATAATGTTTCCCTAAGTCGGCTCTCACACTGAGGCAACAATCAATAAGCAACTGGCAATAGGAAACACGCAAAATTATCGCTCACAATTATTTTACTTTGAATTAAATTAGAGGTCTCACATCAAAGCTACTAAATATCGTTCGAACGAAAAATGTTGCTGATTGCTTATTGGCAGTTGCTATAGCAACTATAGTTGCTTATTGCTTGTTGCCTCAATCTGAGAGCCGCCTAACACTGAAAGTACATTGTCGAAGAATTCGAGTTATTATCCGCGAAATGGTTCAAAATTATTTATTCGCAAATGCACTAAAATCATTAAAAACTATGCGGAAAACTAAACAATATTAGGATATCAACTTGAATAATCAACTATAAACAAATAGGTAATCAATGTTTCACAAATTACCGAAAAATCCAATTTTAAATTAGAACAAAGAGGTTCCGTTTAAATTTTGGAAATTTTGCTTTGGGCCGAGTTATTGCCAATGATCCCAATGAGGCCTCACGAACCGTTCGTCGTATCAATTTGAAATTTTGTACATTGATAAAGCTTAGTACGCTGCTCGAGCTAAATTAACTCCCATACAAAATACTCCCCAAAATTTAGCTGAGCTAAATTTAAGCGAAAATTCATTTCAGACTGTACTGCATGTATCTGTCACAATTTAGCTCGCCCATTACATAATTGTTCGGCACATTTTTTCACCCTAAATTTTGACAGATCATGTTGGTTTTTTTCCTGTAGTGTTTTGGTGTTGCGGAAAATTAATAAGGATTCAATGAAAAATCCGATGAGAAATCCTTTGAAAATTATAAATTTGAGATCAAGGAATGGCAGACAAGGAAAAAAGAAAGTGCAACGAAAATATATAACACTTTATCGCGTCGATGAATTTTTGAAGGAAGTTATTTTCAACGAACAGCTGTTTTCGGTGACACTTATAGTCCACAGCGCACTCTATGTCAAAGTTTAGCTAGGATTCTAGCTAATGTTTGGAGAGAAAAATTGGAGAGTACCTAAAATTTAGTTTCGCTCGAGCAGCGTACTTAGCAAAGAAGTAAAAGAAAAAGCATTCTTAGGCAATACTCGCTACGTATTTTTAGATAACTGATCTACTAATTGCTCCTCGGGTACTTTCATAGGAAGGTTACCATCGTGATATTTAAAATCCTGAAGGCTGCGCGAACGAAACCGCGGAGAAAAACTAGTTATACAATATTGAACACTATTCTTTATATGAGAGAAGTCATTCTCGATGACAGAGTTTTTTCAAGACGGAAGTGGTTAATCGATTCAGATTTTGATACTGATTCAGAATATAGTACTTTATTGGCTCTCCAGTGACTCATTCTTGGAATTATAAATGCAATGACAAAGTGAATATACCTTCTGTGGAGGGTATACAAATAAGTTCTTTAAGGTGGATACCAATATATTTTGGAGGAGCTAAGCTTCCATGAAAGGCATTATGGTGTTGTTTTTTTTAAGAAAATTAAGTTCTAATATAATATTGTGGGCGCAGTAGCGCAGTGGTTAGTGTGCTGGACTACTGTGCGAGGGATCCCAGGTTCGATCCCCGGAAAAACACAAATTACATCTTCAGGTTTTTTCTACTGCGCCACCTCTCGCGAACGTCTGACAAACATCCGAGTGTATGACTGTCCTGAAAAAGCTTCTCAATTCAGCCGTTCGGACTCGGCATAAAATTGTAGGTCCCTTCCATTCGTTCCAAAAATAGAAACTCACACAAAACGAATGGTTGCGGGAAGCTAGGCCTTGGGTGTCTACCGCCTGTCGCGCCGCCTATTTATTTATTTATTTAAGTTCTAATATACTTGAAATATTTTGTAGTACCTACCGTAAACCGGGATTAATTTGCGCCAGCGGGTATAACTTTGCGCCGTTGTCTTAAAGAGTTTAATATATGTGTCATGCTCAGACACGTTGAGTATTGCTCACCGAAGTAATTGCAATACAAAACAACGTATGTATGCGTTTAAAATTATGTCTAACTGCGTGTCTACGTTTACTTTTTAGTCAACCGTGGAGTTTTAAAGAAGGATAGTCAAATTGTGCCTTTTTTTTGTATTATTTTTAAAGAATAATAAATGCAATTTTGTTTTTTTTTTATTATAAAATAAATATGCAATATTTTTAATAAATTTTTTCACAAAAATTATCTTTGGAGCAATATTAATAAGATGTGTGAATATCTTTGCTCCACCTCTTCAAAAACAAGCATAATCCATAGAATCTTTCGCACGGAGCAAAGTAACCCCCTCCCTTGGACAACTTTGCGCCACTTTTCAGCAAAGTGAAAGTACGTTGAAGATGGATTTTCAAATCAGTATTCCAAACTAAATACATTCCTTTATACCCTAACTATAAGAGCCATAAAAAATAATAAAGATTTGTTTCTATTTTTAATGATATTTTAGAGATTTTTCGAAATGACTCAAAAAATCGGTGCAAAGTAACCCTTGTTTACGGTATCTACTCTCCCTTCGAATATTTTAATGCATTTCAGTCCCTAACACATTTCGGTATATAATTAACTACATACCTTTGGGTAATCACAAATACAACTATTAGCCTTAAATATTAATTGTAACTCTAACTAATTAGGTTTTATTAGCAAACTATTTCAAACTACCATTACCTACCTACTTTCTGTCAACTATCAATCATCCATATACCGTATCTGAAACGAACGTTTCTTTATACTCTAAACAGATAATTAATGTTGTACAATGTTCCAATGAAAAGGAACTCATTGACCTGTTGGCTTACGATAGCCGAATTTAATTACAGAGTCTAGGTATTATTAAACTATTTATTTAAAAGCGGGTAACAATTTTAAGATGTGGCTCTAACGTAATCAGATATGGCAACAGTACGCAATTTGAGACAGTCATATAGTTCTTACAAGTTAGTTTTAGTTCAGTAAATATTTATAACCTTATATTAATTGTGGATCAATTGATTGAGAGTACTCTCTAATAGACAACGGGCTGGCGACATTTTTTCATGATTATTTTTTCAACAAAATGTTGGTATTTTTGGGTTGTCGTAAAAACTATATCTCGGAGAATACTTCTTCGACAATCTCGGCGAACTCGCTTGTTGCGGCCTGCCACCCTAAGCTAACCTAACCAAACCAAAGTTGTAAAAAAGGCTCGCAGCAGTGGATGTTTATAAAAAGAAACGAGTAATTTTACTGTACCCAGTTTTATGCACTGAGTACAGTAACTATGTTCTTAAAATGAAACGACGTTATTGGATACATCCTTTTGTTGATCATCGGCTAACAAAAGGAATATTTTATACATCGTTTACAAATACATATAAGGGAAAATGCCTTGGAATCAACACTCCATATTTCTGCACACCTTTTTATCTCATTGATAAATAATTTTAAATCAAATTCTTCCATGTTTGACATCTTTCTTTTGAATTTAAATTAGCGTCAAAATGACGTATGTGTGCACTGCTCAATAACAAACATTGTACTGAAAGACGCAATCGCGTCTGTGGTGATGCAGCGGTCTCGCGGAAACCTGCGAGCCTTTTTTCCCGCAAGAATGACGCGCGGTGTCGCAGCGTGATCGCACGAGTGTGTGCACCACTCAATTTATTTGTGAGTACTGTACAGTGTTGTTAGGTCTCTCTCTTCATTTTTCCCATCAAACGTGGTCATTTTTCCCTTTTTTCCCTTTTTACCGAACTCAAATTCCCACGAAATTCCCACGATGCATTCAAATGAAAAAAAAAAAAAAAAACAATTATAATATGTAATACATTTTAACTCATTTTTATTATATTGAAAGAAAATCACAATGGCCGCGTTCCATTGACCGCTAGATGACTAGCGGTATGCCAAACTCCATATAAAAAAAATGACATTTCAGCTGTAACACATATTGTGAAATATCCTTTTTTGGGAAATGTTTCAATCTTGCGCAAAATTAACTAAATAAATAAATAAATACATGCAACAAGTCCTTATAGACACACTTTAGGTCTAGCTTCTCTAGTGTGTGTGAGTTTTTATTTTTGGGGCTAATGGAAGGGACCTAACATTTTATGCCGACTCCGAAAGGCTGAATTGAGAAGCTTTTTCAGTACAGTTATACTCTCGTATGTTTGTCAGACGTTCGCGAGAGGTGGTGCTTTTCCAGGGATCGAACCTGGGACCTCTCGCACATTAACCGCAGAGCCACTGCGCCCACAAAATTAACTAGTAAATTGAAAGAAAAATAACGAACTGCCAAAACAAATCTATCAAGTCTAAATTAATTTAGTAAAGAACAAGGAAAAGTGGAAGTGTAGAAGTTACACAAAATACATTTTTGATGCTCATGAAGATAAAGTAATAAAAATACAAACTGGTTCCATTCAAATGTCACTTTGCCGCTGGCGCTAGAGGTCTAGTTACATACGCTGTCGCTGCGCCGGCCGTCAGATTGTTTTTGTACTAGAACTTTTTTGTTAAGAGGCTATTTACATGAGCTCTTTTCATTTCTGCTGATAATTGTTGTGAATTTTTGAATTAGTTTTGATGAAATTTCACAAAAACTTGGTTTTACAATTTTTTTGTCAGATTCCTGAAATTCCCACGATTGTGGTGCTTTTTCCCTTTATCCCACGGAAGGCTTTTCGGACATCGAAATTCCCACAAAAAGGGATAAATCCCACGATATAACAACACTGGTACTGTAAGACGCAAAAGCGGTGACGCTGCGGTGCCGCGTGTTAAAATGACGCATGTGTGCACCGGGGCTAATATAACTACAAATATGGTTGTCACTAGCCATTATCTTGTTATTTTCCGAGTAGGATTGAATGGAATACAAATGAGCCCACTAAGAAGAAATCGTTATCCATTTACCAGTGCCGGTATATTGTCTGTAGTATTAAAAATACACTGTTCAATCAGGCTTCCTGAGGCCATAGCCGTGTTCTCCAAGCCGAGGTTCTTTCAGTCGCGAAAGCTGCCTGTAATGTGTTATTTTGGCAGTACCGCGAGACGATATTACCATTTTCATTGACAGCCAGGCGGTTATAAAAGCAGTCTCTATTGGAATAAAATCGAAACTACCTCACTAACGTCGCGTCGCTGCGGCGAAAAACTCAAGGTTCTTTGCTCCCAGGACACCACAAATCTCTGCTGGGTCCTTGGACACAGAGACAAAGCCGGCAATGAGAGACGAACTGGCGAGAAATTGGTTTGCAACTGCAATGCATCATAATCTAGCACTTCAGGCGATCAAACCACAACTCTGAAATCTTAGAGAACGGGTGGAGATCAAGATTCGTCTGAAAACCAGCAACAGATGGAAAGAACGACAGGTCATCACTGCACGCTGGTATTAGGGGTTCTAACGAGTCATAAATTCCTATAAGAAATCCTACATGAAACTAAATTTCAAAGATAACGATGTATGGGAAGACGAAGAACAATTGGGCCACAAGGCCTAAGTCTGGTACAGTAGGGTTCACCCTGCTCTACCAACCCGTAAATCTAACCTCACCTGATGGGTCTGTAATCTTGAAATGAAGCACTATGGCAAGGTACGTAGCTTAACATTTGGTAGTACATACATATAGTGAGCGTCAGAAGTGAGTAAACACCAGTGGCGTGGCGTCCATATAACCCGATTCCTACCGGGTTACCTTTTAAAAGTTTCAGTTCAGCTACACAACAATGTTTACTTAAAAACGAGCAACATAAAACCCACGGGATAAACTTAATAATATGTATCTATTCATCTGCGCAAGCTACATACCCCGACCCCACCAACTTAACTGAGCATTATACACACGGAAACACACACCCTTCGCCAACATTATCATTAGTATTAGAGAACTGCCCACACTCTCTGAGCATAGCCCAAAGCTAAAATAACCCGAAATATGTCGGGTTATAAAATCTCTCAGTGGATAGAACAAATTTGTCTCCTTTCTCTTTTGTACACTTGCGATTATCTGAGTTTGATCCTCTCTGTTCAACGCCCGCTTTCTTATGCAAAAAAATAACCCGATGAAAAGCGGGTTATTTGGTGGGTTTTGTGTGTATCTTTTACCGCTGCGCTGTGGTGTAATTGAGTATATCTGGAAAATAACACGCTTACCGCCGACATATTTGGTGAATTTGAATTGTGTGTATCTCCTATGCCTATCGCTGCGCTGTCGCTGTGATGTAGTCATAGTCAGTTCCTTTTTTACCTAACGATTTTCTGAGGGGAGTATCCTCTGTTCAAAGGCCGCTTTCTTATGCAATAAAATAACACGCTTTTCTCCGAGTTATTTGGTGAATTTTGTAAGTATCTTTTAAAAAATAAACAAACTGATGTGTTTATAAAGTTTATAAACAAGTCGCTAAGTGAGAAATCAAGTGTTTTGAGTCTTGGCTGGCTATGATCTTCGTAGGTACCTAAATTCGTTTGAAGAAATTTTTCAAAGATTAAGTAGATGATTTTGCTGGACCTCCACAAAACTCCACAAAAATTATTTTTTGGATTTATTGAACAAATCGAAATATGAAAGTTGTGCACTATTGAATCAAGATGAAAAAATATCTTCATTAATTTAGTTTCTTCCTGGAGTTTTCGATTTTATGGCTTTGAACAATTAACTAAGGTTTTGTAGGTTTTGTATGCCTACCACATCTTCCCTTTGACATTTTGATATTTTTCGACTTCGACTTACCATTTAAAATTATTCACGCCACGCCACTGTTAAACACCTATGCTCTTTTAAATTTTCTTTAGGGCCTTGAAAAATTTCTTAAAAACCAATCTGTATATTAATAATTTGATATCGAAATAAAAATAACAAAACGTATTTCATTTTCACAGGATAAAATATTGTGACCATTAGGGCCACGTCCAAGCGCAGTTTCTTCTATGTGATTAGATGCTTTACCTCTGCTTCTAATAACCAATCAACATTAGGCGTACTAGTACCCATTTGATTTCGAAACCGTTAGGCGGCTCTCAGACTGAGCCAAAAAGCAATAAGCAACTAATCAACTAGCAATTGTCAATTAGCAGTACGATACTTTACCTATTGATGCAATACGCAATATTATCGCTCACTATTACTTTGCCTTAATTTAAAGCAACTCAAAATTCGTCAAACTATAGTGGAAAAATATCCCTGATCGCTAGAAATTTCTTGCAAGAATAGGTAAAAATAAGTTTGTATATTGTTTATTGACAATTACTATTGTTGATTTGTTGCTTATTGCCTTTTGCCTGAATGTGAGGGCCGTCTTAGTGTGAGCCTTAGTGCGGTGTTCTAGAAAGTGAACTTCGACTAAAGCTTTTAAAACTTCCTCATTGTTTTCTACAAATGCCAACATTTAAGTAGGTACCTAATACCTATACATTTACATTACACTTCTAATTGCAACTAACTACCATAGTATCCCACAAATAGTTAATTTGCCTAGATCAGTGGTTCTTAACCTTTTAGTCATGAGGGACCGTATGACAAAATTTCTGTCTTGTCATGAAATTTACCACCAACCATAGTTAATATACAGTAAATGCATATTGTTTTATCTATAATTAAAACATGCATACAATTTTTCAAAACCAACAACAATTTTACATTATAGAGATAAGTATATTATTATTTTAATGAGATTTTTGTTACTGCATACTCTTTACTAACTTCTGAATGCTTGGTTCAGTGTTACTTAACAGAGAAACGCATGTCGGCACTAGCATCCAATTCGGCATCCGCCGAGAACGCCTGCTCGCTTCATTAGATGTTAATGAAAACAAAGTTAGGTAACGTATAGCAATTTGTCCAATCTTTGGGAAAAAATTACCTTTTGCCTCCAAAAATCTTCAGACTTAATTCCTGTCTAGGATGTGTTTTTACAGTTACTTCGTGTCACTTTTTCTTGAATTCTATCAGGCACTTCAGAAACGTTTACAATGAAATGATTGCGTATCAGTCTCTGAATATCGTTGTCCTCACAGTTTGTAAAAAAGCAAGTGAATTAACTTTTTAAGTTTTTTCAAACGGAGTGTAATATTATCTGTATATCTCTTTTAGTCTGAGCAGACCGTCAGGGTCAGCACAAATTATTGGATTCAGAGTATCAAACGCAGAGAAATTTCCTCTTAAGACTTTATTGATCCATAGCTTAATTTTCGCGATAAATACACTGATTTTATTTTCATATTTAAATATATTGCTAATGATTGAAACTTAAAATTGCATGACCCTTGTGGTCCGCGGACCACCGGCTAAGAACCACTGGCCTAGATAGACAATTTTTGGATATTCCTTGCACCGATCGCTGACCGAAATATAGATTCCAAGCGATTGGGTGCGCTCGTGTTCTAAAATGCGGCAAACATTCAATATGGCACTTATTGTAGTGGGTACGTACATTATAAAGATTTTATCTGTGATGAATCGAGAATCTTTATTTCCATGTTAGACTGCAAAATACTCGCTTCACCAATCACCACTTCTTTTCTTTGATACACGAATGCCCAAGTGGGTTTGACCATAGACTACACGCGCCTTTATTTTGTACTGTTTTCCGCACCCTGTCTTCTTTATGTTTATATCTAATTGGAGGAAAATTCTTTAAAATTTTCCATAAAAACCATTCAAATTATTTCACCTACTTCGGGGCGTGCGGTATTTTGCAAATGCAATCATTATTTTGCACATCAGATACACTCATAGTTATATACTTTGTTTTTCTCTTAGTTCCTCCCGCAAGCGGAATAATTTATAATGATTATTTATTTGAACTTGTTGATGGACATTTGTGGGATTGATAGTGACATAGTTATTGAACGGATGTCCCATTTATTCTGAAATTTTGAGCGATTTAAAAAATTATGAATTATCATATATAATTTAAGCCAGTAAAGTTACTACGATGCCATTTAGTATTCCGCCAGAGATCGTGCCGCTTATTGTGTAGAGTGGGACTCAGCATTTCAGGTGCGCCGGCTGAGTAATCTTGATGAGTTATGGCATTCGTCAACTCACAATTCGCTTTCAATTTGTACATTGATTGTAAGTAATCGGCGTAATAACATTAATAATAATAATCAGTTTTGTCTTATATATTTATATGCTAATATTGACGTTTGAAATAAACTAAATTATTGTTTTTGACAAATACTCGAATCTTTTTTTTTTTTTTTTTTTTTGTAATACTGAAAACTGAAAGTTAAAATTCAAGGTACCTAATTGGACCTTCTAATTATAATGAGATATTCGGTTTCTCACAAAATGATCGATGAACAGTATGTATACAAAAAAAAAATAATATTTCAAATGTATACAAAAAAAAATAATATTTCAACGAAATTGACTGGGTCCCCGAAGCTTTCACATTAATCTGAAGTTCGTCATTCGATTAAAACGTAATTTTCATTAGGTAATTAAAGACGTTTGGTCGCAGTGGTTCTGTGCAAGGGGTCCCTGTTACCATACGCCCCTCTTTAGGAGGGACAGTCCCCCTTTTTCATACCAAAATGTTTTTTGTCCCCCCTAATAGAAAGCACTGTCCTCCTTATCAAGTCTAAATTCAATAAAAGAAAACATTCAAATGAAAACTTTCAAAATACAAGATTTTCTGTCAACACATCCGATTGAAGTGCAAAATAACTTTCAAAGCTGAATGCATCCACGCACTACATCTCACTTCATGTAAAAAAGTTGTTCTGCTGTAAGTTTTTGTTTTGTACTGTTATCTGATGTGATTCTGTCAGTTTTTGTTTTCAAACCAAACTTTATTTCCCATTTATTTTACTCTAGTGTTCAACATTCAATTAAAAAAATTATTGCCCCCTTTTTGAACACTTATCCTCGGTAGAAAACTCACGATGTCTCTCTTTTCGTATTTTTTTTTATCTGGCAACACTAGCGGTCCCAGGTTCTATCCGAAGATAGCCCCTATACCCCCGTTTCCCCTTCCGCCATCCGCACCATTACTAACCTATACTGATCCGAAGGATGTAGTCGGTACAATGTTGAAAGAATTTTTAAAATCACCCAAATAGTTCCAGAGTTAGACCCTACCACACCTTTACCCCTCCCCCGTCGCCACCTTAGTTTACGCATCCTGTACCGAAAGTCCTAAGTCAATGGACATAATAGTATTTCACATAAATGAAAACTCGTCACGTGTATGATTTGATTATTTATACTACGCGATCATATCGTTACACTTTCTATAGCTGCATATACAGTCAAAATCGCTTACAACGACATTGCTTACAACGACCGATTTTTACCTTTTTTTGAAATAAAATATTGGTTACAACGACTAAAATCGATGGAACCGTTGGTACGACTGCATTTTTCTTCTAAAACGGTAAACTGTTTATGCATCTGTTGCTGCGATGTATCTGTGTACCAGTGGCGTGGCGTCCATATAACCCGATTCCTACCGGGTTACCTTTTAAAAGTTTCAGTTCAGCTACACAACAATGTTTACTTAAAAACGAGCAACATAAAACCCACGGGATAAACTTAATAATATGTATCTATTCATCTGCGCAAGCTACATACCCCGACCCCACCAACTTAATTGAGCATTATACACACGGAAACACACACCCTTCGCCATCATTATCATTAGTATTAGAGAACTGCCCACACTCTCTGAGCATAGCCCAAAGCTAACATAACCCGAAATATGTCGGGTTATAAAATCTCTCAGTGGATAGAACAAATTTGTCTCCTTTCTCTTTTGTACACTTGCGATTATCTGAGTTTGATCCTCTCTGTTCAACGCCCGCTTTCTTATGCAAAAAAATAACACGCTTTTCTTCGGGTTATTTGGTGGGTTTTGTGTGTATCTTTTACCGCTGCGCTGTGGTGTAATTGAGTATATCTGGAAAATAACACGCTTACCGCCGACATATTTGGTGAATTTGAATTGTGTGTGTATCTCCTATCGCTGCGCTGTCGCTGTGATGTAGTCATAGTCAGCGATGACACTTTACTCCAATTGGAGTAGATCTACTTCACTTTTTCACAAATTTCAGAAATCTACTCCCTACTTCACTTATTTCTAATTTCCCATTATCTACTCCAATTTCGGATTTGTAATCCATTTCTTTATTTTGTTTAATAAAAAATATTTCACAATTTTCTAAAATGTTTTTTAGGCCATTATTGACAAGTAAGTAGTATGTAGCCACTTTATGGAGAAGAAAACATAATGATCAGGTAAAAAAGAACTTGGAGCGTAGACAAAATTCGAAACATTGGTAGATCCAATATAAAATATCTAGATATATCTTTTGGGTTCTTATGTTAAACCAAGAGTACCTTACGAGGACGTGCAGTTTTCACCCTATATATTAAATTTCCTAACTATACGACTGCTAAAAGCAGGTATGTAAGAAATATTGATCGATCTTGACAGAAGGCATATCAGCGCCACAATAGGTGTCATTACGGGACACTGTCTTATGGGCAAGCATACAAATACAACAAGGCTTGACGTATTCTCAAACGATTTTTGTAGAAGTTATTTGGACGAAGAGGAGGAGGAGGAAGGAGACCGAGCTCGTGCATCACTTTCTCTGAACTCTTCTAAATGTATCGGCCTTTTGTCGGCAGCCATTTCAACCTAACCTAACCATGTATGAAATATTGGTTTTAGTTATAGGATAGAATATTCGCAAAATGCAAACATTTCGGCGTTCTACCTTAAAAAGGTATGTATCTACATACTATGTACATTGATGCTTTTTGAAAATCTACTCCCGTTTTTCCCTATCTACTCCACTTTTTTAAGCAATTCTACTCCAGAAAATTTACCAGCGATGTCATAGTCAGTTCCTTTTTTACCTAACGATTTTCTGAGGGGAGTATCCTCTGTTCAAAGGCCGCTTTCTTATGCAATAAAATAACACGCTTTTTTCCGAGTTATTTGGTGAATTTTGTAAGTATCTTTTAAAAAATAAACAAACTGATGTGTTTATAAAGTTTATAAACAAGTCGCTAAGTGAGAAATCAAGTGATTTGAGTCTTGGCTGGCTATGATCTACGTAGGCACCTAAATACGTTTGAAGAAATGTTTCAAAGATTAAGTAGATGAATTTGCTGGACCTCCACAAAACTCCCGAATGCTCGATTTAAACACACATTTCAAGAACCTTTATGTAGAAATAAAAGACAATGTTATAAGACAAGATATAAATCACGTTTACACGCAATTATTTTTTGGATTTATTGAACAAATCGAAATATGAAAGTTGTGCACTATTGAATCAAGATGAAAAAATATCTTCATTAATTTAGTTTCTTCCTGGAGTTTTCGATTTTATGGCTTTGAACAATTAACTAAGGTTTTGTAGGTTTTGTATGCCTACCACATCTTCCCTTTGACATTTGGATATTTTTCGACTTCGACTTACCATTTAAAATTATTCACGCCACGCCACTGCTGTGTACATAGAATTTCGGATACATATGTTACAGAGCTCACCGTTTGTTGACATGTTATTGACAAAATTACTTTGTGGACATTTTTCTGTGTGACGAGTGGTCGTAGAAGTTTAATATTATTCTGTTCGCATATGCTCGTATGTATGAATAGGAAATGTGAAAAAAAGGATCTCTACTTGAAAACAGATTACTTTAGGCGGCTCTCAGATTGAGGCAACAAGCAATAAGCAACTATAGTTGCTATAGCAACTGCCAATAAGCAATCAGCAACATTTTTCGTTCGAACGATATTTAGTAGCTTTGATGTGAGACCTCTAATTTAATTCAATGTAAAATAATTGTGAGCCATAATTTTGCGTGTTTCCTATTGCCAGTTGCTTATTGATTGTTGCCTCAATGTGAGAGCCGACTTACATCTGTACCTTGATATCGGTTACAGCGACCTATCGCTTATAACGACCAAATTTTTGACTGTATGTATGATTGTGTATATCTACTTACGCATCACAAACTCAATCGAGGAAACAATTTTGTTCGCACTTGACCAAATAAGATCTATTTTCAATTTATTATATCTCACCGTCTGGATGGACCAGAAAGATGAATGTTAGCTCAAAATACTCGGTGAAGTATTGCTTAACAATTAAGGAAAAATCATCGAAAGACATTGCAGAGCTATTACGCGAGTGATGCTTCTGCAATAGTGAGGGACTTTAACCCGGTCTAAAAATACTCCCGAGGGGACTGTCTTTCGTTATCCCGAATTGGATTGCACCTAGTCGTTCTACTAATCGGCAATTTATTTTTGATTCATTTCAAAAAAATTGAAAGGATAAATCCGCCGTTTGTCGAATTTCTATACTTTTTTGATTGAAAAGATTACCTACTTGCCTGGTCTTAGCTAACTCTTATAGATCAAGAGGTTTTATCCGCCTTTATCTCCTGATAACATTGTCAGTATTTAAAAGTTCTGTTATTTCTAAGTTAACATGGTTAAGAAGTCTACTTCTGTGCCTTTGGGCAACTTTTTTAACTTCTTCCTCAACCATTTCAATGTTTAGATCTCTATGTAGATCAGCGTTGCGTATGTACCAAGGTGCATTAACAATGTTCCTTAGTACTTTATTTTGGAAAACCTGAATTTTTTGCAAATTTGTTTGGCATGTGCATGCCCACAACTGGAGCCCGTAGGTCCATACTGGTTTTAGAAATAGCAATAGCTTATTGTAATTGGACAGATATGAATATCTCCCAATAAGCCAATACATTTTACTGTATCGCATGTTCAACTCATCTCTTTTTTTCTTCACATGCGCTTTCCAACGCAGTTTAGCATCTAGATATTTGCCTAGATATTTAGCTGTATTTGAGTATTCCACTACATTGTTGTTTATGTATACTGGAATATATGGTACGTTTTTAAACGTAAAACTAATATGGACTGACTTAAGGTTATTTAATCTAATCTGCCATTTTTTTGTCCAATCTGAGATATTGTCTATTGTCCTTTGAAGCTAATTTGTTGCTAGTTCGACAGTTTCTCCCACAGCTAGGACAGCTGTGTCATCTGCAAAAGTGTCTATAGTGGTTTCCCCAATTTCAGGCAAATCGCTAGCGAATAGAAGGTATAAAACTGGACCTAGCACGCTGCCTTGTGGTACACCAGCTTTATGCCCCTATTATGTAAGACAACTCAACTTTCACACAACCCAAACTAACTAACAACTTATAGACAAACACTACCATCTTTGTTGTGTTTTGACAGACAACTTTTCTATCAAGGTTGTGTATTACAATACGGACAATACCGAATTTTGAATTAAATAAAACCAAGTGACAACTCAACTTTAGTTGTAGTTGTCTTACATAATAGAGGCATTAATTTCTCTTAATGTTGAGTACTCTGTCTCTTGTTTAATTCTGAAGAATCGATCTGATATATATGACTCCAGAATTGTCGAATATTGTTTGGCAGTTGCCTTTGTAGTTTGTGGATCCGACCTTTGTGCCAGACTTTATCGAAAGCTGGTGCTATATCAAGAAATATTGTAGAGCACACGTTTTTCTCTTCAAATGCTTTTTCGATTTTATCTGTGATTCTATGCACCTGATCGATTGTAGAGTGGTTATTTCTAAATCCAAATTGGTGATTTGGGACTAGCGATTTTTCGTCAATTATTTTTAGCAGCCGTTTCACCAGCATTTTTTCGAATAACTTGGACAACATTGGTAGTATTGATACCTATTGGGCGGTATGAAGTTACCTCGCTAGGCGGTTTGCCTGGTTTTGGTATCATTATTACCTCCGAGACTTTCCACATGCTAGGTACATATCTCAACTTAAATGCAGCATTTATAATCTGAGCTAGTTTTTTAAACCTTTTCGAAGAAATTGTTTTAAGACTTCACCTGTGTTTAAATCGAACCCTGGGACCTTTTTTATATTTATGCCTTCTTTAATTTCTGTTGGCAATTTCTTTAGCTATTACTGGCTGAATAGTTTATCTTCTTCACACCTTACTTCGATCCCTTGATAAGGTCTTCAAGATATTCTGCAAGTGTTTTGCTTTCTCTTGGCTTCTTCTTGTCCAGTTACCGTCTTTGGTTTTAACTGGCGGAATGTGAGCTATTGGTCTGTTCATTTTTATACCCGGTACCACACTGTGGTGAGGGTATATTCACTTTGTCATTCCATTTGTAACGCCCATAAGGAGGCGTTGTAGGTATGACAAACTATATATATTATTGATCAGCATCACTTTCTTAGTCGATCTAGCGATGTCCGTCTGTCTGTCTGTCTGTCTGTCCGCACGATTACGGCCGTAATTTAAGAGCTATCGACTTGAAATTTGGTATGTAAGCTTTTATCCTCCAAACTGAGGCTAAGTTCGAAAATGAGCAAGATCGGATGAAAACTACTACTACCTCAGATACAAAAATATTAGATTTATATAGCTTTTTATGTTAAAAATTAAATTTAAATAGCTACAGTAAAGATAGCAAGTTTAAACTTTGCACATATTGTTTTAATAATATTTAAACATTTTTGACAAAAAATGAGCTTGGTCGAATAAAAAGTACCCACACCTCCCATACAAATATATAATTTTTTAATACTAAAATATTTTTTTTATTTTACAATAATATAGTACCGGGTATTTGAGCTTCGGCATAGTCGAAGATAATTGTCTTACTGGTTTTTGTTGCCTTCCAGAGCGAGTAGTCGGTACTAGCATCATTTGTAAGACTGGTAATGGTAAATTATGTTTTCAAAGACTCATTATTAAATTCTCTTATAGATTGTTTGAGCTTATTATTATTTAAGTTGTTTAGTGTGGTTTTGTCTCTTGGCGCCCTTGTCTGATGCCAACGTTTTCTAGCTTTCCTCTTTCTTGCAATAATTTGCAGCTTTTTGTATATTTAGTGTAAATACTTGCACTGCTTCTTCAAGTTGATCCTCTGTTTGAATAGCTGATGATAATTGGATACTTTCTTCCAACTTCTCTCTGAAGTAGTTCCAATCAGTCAGTCTATTATCTAGTTTTGGGCTTTGTTCTTTTATTATTATTTTATCGCCAAGTGTAAGAAGTATTGATGAGTGATTTGATTGAAGATCGGGCCCTTCTTCTCCATTTACTTTATTTGAAGATATATTTTTAGATATAAAGAAGTCCACAATATCTGGTGTCTTATTCCTCTGTTGGAAAGTAGGTGGGTTTTCCCGTTGAGTGATATTTGGCGCCATCTTATTTAATAGTTTCATATATTTCTCGGCCTCTAGTATTTGTTAATCTAAATCTCCAATATTTATTCTAAGCGTTAAAATCTCCTCCTGCGATTAATCTATTGTGAAATATGCGAAAAAGACTTTTAAAATAAGTTTTCTTTATTCTATAGCTGGGAGAGCAATACAGGGTGTCCCAGTTAAGAAGTATAATCCTTTAAGGGGTGATTCCTGGAGCTCTGCCGAACAAAAAATTGTATGGCAGGGGGGGGGGGGTCTATTTTCATCGTATTTCCCGTTATAGCCCATCAAAGTAGGTGACCTCTAATTTGGAGGTGTTACGACTAAAATCGCTATAACTTCTAAACTATTATAGCTACAAAAATAGTTTTGTACATTTTAAAAAGACAATTTAGTAGCGCATACAAGTCTTAAGCACTTCGGCTACATCTGGGCAGCTACAAAAAAAGTTATGGCTCCTTAAATGCCTTTTTCTCAAAATTTTGACTTTATAAATTTTCATTTTTTTTTATGAAATTTTTATCCTTGAGAAATTTACTAAAAATTATGTTAAGCAACTTTTTTACGTACGATCAACAGAAGTTATAGTAAAAGCCACTTTTTGTCAGACAAAAATTGTACTACCAAGCAGAAACCCCTTTTTTGGGGTGTAGTGGTGGAGAATCTCTGACATTCTTCGTTTCTCTTTATGGTCGTTGGTAGAGTATTGCTGTCCCCCTCCGGGTCTCGAACCAACGCCTTTTGGGTTGGCGGGCTTTGGAGGAGGAGATTTAACAGCGAACTCTACGAGCTGTACAACGACATCGACCTGGTCAGAAAAGTTCGTATCAGTCGACTAAGATGGCTAGGACATGTAGAGCGAATGGACACCAACGCTCCGGCCCGAAGAGTCTTCCAACCCGGAGGGACAACGCAGAGGAAGACCTCGCCTTAGGTGGCGCGCACAAGTGGAAGGGGACCTCTACCAACTTGGAGTGCGCAACTGGAGGCGGTTAGCCAAAGATCGTGCTAACTGGAGAGGCGTGTTGGTTGAGGCCGAGGTCCACCCCGGACTGTAGCGCCATCTAAGAAGAAGATGTATACGAAAGATAAAAAATTGGGAATGCACGAAGACTCCCACAAATGGCGAATAACGATTAACATAGCAATAAAAGTTACGCGAATAACCAAAACGCCTGTGAAAACCAATGCGTTTGTATGGTTTTTTAATTGAAATTCGAATTGATGCATACAAAAATGGGATTGTAATGAGATAATGAGAAAAAATAGAGGTTCGGATTAGCGCGATATTCGAATTAAATGTGATTCGGATACTTCCATTCAGACTAATGGAGTACAAGGAAAATAAAACAAAAAATTGAGGGGACCAGCGGCAAAATCATTACGAGTTGGGGGTCTCATTAATACCATGCCTCTAACCGAAATATTCTTAGTCTGCGCACAGTGTTGTTGTTATAATCAATGTACCTACATAATTTAAAAATATGTATTACTCTACCTGTTTCGCAAATAATTTTTTTTTAAATTATTATTCTTTTCGACACAACTATGAATGATAAGATTCAATTTGGTAATACAAAATAGATTGGGTTAACATTAATTAGAGTAAATACTATACAACAAATAGCGTCGGCGATTAATATATACCTAGATGCCCAATACATACAGTTTTCGGTCGCTTTTAAAAGTCTCATGCTTGTGAAACGTTTCATTCAACTACTATCTTTGGATCTGGTTTCTATTTCATGTCGTGTTTCGTATAAATATATCCAAATTGCTCTAAGTTCTATCGTACATATATCTCTTCAGATATGAGCGGAAACAGTTGTAACTGCATCTATATGAAAGCAAAAGACTTCATGGTAAATTGTAGGTACATGTCCTCTCCAAGTATCGGCACGAGAACGATAACTTACAACCCCAAACTCCAAATTGAGAATACAATTTTATTACATATGGGGTATTCCATCGTCACGGGTGGGACAATTGTATAATAAATTTGTTGTTTCATTTTCAAATTTTATACATCGCTGTATCAAATCTACATCGATTTTCATAAAACCAATAGTTCTATTTGTTAGTTAATTTTTAATGAAAAGAAAAATACGCCATCTTAATTTATTCTGAAAATAGACAGGATCTTTTTTCTGTCACGGGTGGGACAAATAAAAGACATGATTTCCGAGGAGGGAATGTTTTAACAGAAACTCTGCGAAATTAGTTCACTTATTTATTTAAAACCTTTTGTTTCTTAAATACAACGTTAATAGGTACTAATAAAAAAAGAGAATCAAAATAAAAATGATTGTCTTAATACAAAAAAAAATAAAAATGTAAATGTCACGGGTGGGACAACGTTTGTCACGGGTGGGACACGTACGAATTCCTTAGCAAGAAACGATTTTTTTAAGGTCAATTTACAAGAAAACAGACAAGTTATAATGTTATTATAGTTTAAGTGTTATTAACAATGAATTAACGAGGCCAAGGGCTCGCAGTCTGAGTCATTCCAATCACTTTCGTCTACGCCCGAGTATATCTCAGCTACACTTAATTTAACCGCCCTGCACGTGATTGGTTTAGATTTAAACGTAAGGGATATTGTTAAATTTCCCCGGTTGGCATTCTTGAAATAGTGTTGAGATTGTACTTTTGGGATAGCAAGTGCCAAATTCCACCTGTTGTCAAGCATAACTCTGTTTTCATCGAGTTCATCTTCTGAAAGTTCCATAATATTCACATTCTTAACAATTTTACCAGCTGACAACACGAAATCTTTAGCACCATTGATATCAGCCTTTCGCTGTTTTACTTGGCTCCACACTGCTCTTTTGACAACGGCACCTACACCATCTACAGCCCCTTTGCCGTGAGAGGTTGCAAAAAAATACCACTCACCCTGAATGCCAAAGTCTTGGGGCATGTAGCATAAGTTTGAAAGTGTAAATTTGTTTTTGAATTGCGAAGCTGCGCCATCAGAAAAAAATTTGACAGTTTTCAGGTGAGGCACTTGATCTTTCAGCATCGTGACAATTTTCTTTAAACAAGCAAAAACGACATACTTGTCGTGGCGTAGAACGTCACTTATGATAGCAAATGAGCATCTTCTATCCCCAGCAAGCCAAGCACACCCTGTAAATACCGTAATTTGTTTGTGGCTCCAATGTGCGGACTGGATCTCGTCTTGTAATATTACGGCATAATTTTCAGCAAAATCAATTTGCAAGATCGCTTCATCGGTTTGGACATTACGTTTCGACTCTATAAAGATATTGGATTGTATTCTCTTTACATATACGTGAGTCTTGAATCGTCGAAACTGCTGATTTAACTCTTGGATGGCTTCTTCGATGGTACCTTCTATTGTAACCAGATTAGGTCGCCCTTCAGTTTCAATCCATTTCTTATAACAACATAGTTGATACAGATTGGTATCTTGCAAAAGACCATGAATGTCATTCATACAGGAACTACAATCTCCCAGCATACAACGTTCATTATTTACATCACAACAACATTTCTCCAGCAGATTACTACCTGTCGTTGGGAAGCCTGGTATTTTTTTGTTTATACCCTCCACTAAATAATTAAAATTAGCGTGGTATTTGCACACACAAACATTATGAGGCATTTGGCTTGTTAATAAGACATATGGGGGACGAAACTCATAAAACTTTGACATTTGTATACTAACGTCAGGATTTTCATCAATAAAAAGAGAATAGGCTTCTCTTACAGTCATATTCATGTGACGTTTTTGAAACAATGTCTTTTCTCCTGTTCCTGTATTTTTAACAGATTTGACATCCTTAATGCCTGGCGCTTGACGACTAATATCATCACGCTGATAAAAGTTAATTACTCTTTCTTTATCTTCTTCACATAAAGCGTGCTTCCCAGCACGTTTTTTGGAGGGCTTGCTAAAAAGGCCCTCAGCGCTATCGAAATTGTCAAAAACGAGTTTGCGTATAACCGCCAATTTCTTGTCTGGGCTAGATGGAAGTGATCTTTTGACTTTACTTACTGCTTTCCCAAGGGTCTGAGCACAAGAGTATGACCCTAAAGTTGAAAATCTGCTACCTTCATCATTGGAATGCAATGACTGTGCTAGTTTTATTTTTTCCCTGTACTTCCTTTTTCTGTCAGATTCCTTACGTCGCTTTTCATTCAAAAGCCTTTTACATCGATTTTCTTTTCCTCTCTGTGTTTCACGCCTTTTCTTATCGCGTTCTCTCTCTCGCTGAAGGTGGTTATTGAGATCTTCAGGTCTGTCCTTAAATCTTTGCCTAAATTTACGCATTCGCTCTGCAGACGTGGTCTTGCCCATTGTTCTGAAGATTAAAAAACCAAGCAAAAAAGGAAATAAAAGAGCAAACTTTATTGTAAGTTAAACTTTGTTCTTTTATGTAATTACTATTTACATGTTGTTATGTCAGATATAAAACCACATAACCACAATGTTGATCACCCAAAATGCGGGCTAATAACGTATAACTACCAGACTTGAAAGCTTAATAGCCCACCGGGACAAGTGTCCCACCCGTGACGCCCGTGACTGTCACGGGTGGGACACTATTAATCTTCTAGAAAACTCTCTGAATAACGTTCACAATAGGAAAAAAAAGTCACATAGGCTTTCATTGTGAAATAATAATAATATTTATCAAATTTTAGACATAACCTCTATGTCAGTAACTAACAAAAAAAACTTTGTCTATATATTTGTCACGGGTGGGACAAGAAAAATGATGTTTTCTTATTACTTAAATAATATTGATGCACTTACACGAATTAAAATACAATTTTTCGTATTTGAAGCAGAAAGATCGCGAAATTTAGTTAACACTTCAAATGCGTTTTTATTTCGCACAGAGCACACAAAAGACTGTTAAGTATTGCCAACATTGGAGAAACAAAAGTTGTGTTCGAAACAACTTTTGATCGTAAGCCTTTGATAACCATTTAAAAAAAAAAAAAAACAATCTTATTTTTGCGGATTATGTTGATTCGGTGTTTTGACTTTTGATTTATCTTAAATTTAATAATAAATTATTATCTTCATAATTGGATACCAATGTTCACTTTGTCATGGAATACCCCATATCTATAACATATCTATATGTATTAATATATCAGCCTCCTACGACAATTAATTTTTTTAATGGTTCTGTCTCTAAATAGTTGAACTTCCAATTCATATCAGCAGCTGCACCAAGGTCTGTTTTCACTCCGAAGGTGTAAATTAAATTTGTTACTTTCCCAGATTGCTTCGATGATAAAAGAGTTTATTCACATCTCTGTAACCTGGTTCGGCATTAAAATTACCTACATTACAGCCATTCCTGACAGTTGCAATTTGCACGTCATCACAGCAGTACCTAGTTATCAACATCAACATGCCATTAACAAGACCAGTCATACGATTAAACATGTTCCGTATACTAAACTGCTTACGCTTGTAATTGCAAATTTTACAGCAATCAATGAGTCTACATTCAAGACATTGTACACTGAAATCACATAAACGATCGTGCGATTTACTTTCATTTAAAAAACTGATTTTTTATTATCTGATTTTCATGATGGAGGACGAAAAGCGAACGTTTAACCTTTTTTTTATTGTCACACATTAGGTCACACATAAATTGTTGTGAGCGACAATTGTTATTGAGGTAACCTCTTGTGCCTTGCGATTTCTGTTTCTAATCACTTGTCACGTCTTGCACGTATCTATAATCGGTTATAATCTAAAACTTTGATTCCATTGCATAGTTTGCTCGCATAGCTATTTTATTGTTATTTATGCTTCAGATCAGATCACACTGTTAAAACATATTTTTATTTTGTTATCCATGTGTAATAATTAATCACGCAAAATTGTAATTTTGAGCCATTTAATAGTACAGTGATGCCAACGGAAAAAAGATAACAATGTGACAGCTGACAGTTCGGGGTTAGTAAAAATGGAACGCTATACATAAGAACAACACATTTTCATTGTTGAGTAATATTTTAAAAATAATGAAGGTTTGTCAGCTACAGTTCGCAGTTTTCGAATAAAATCATCTTCAGTGATGAAGCTCATTTTCATCTTGATGGCTTCGTTAATTGTCAAAATTGACGAATTTGGGGTTCAGAAAACCCACGAGTAATTGTTGAGAAACAAATGCATCCACAACGCATGACTGTTTGGTGGGGATTGTGGGCTGGAGGCATTATCGGACCATTCTCCTTCCAGATCTTGCGATTTAACGCCATTGGACTGTTTCCTTTGGGGTTTTTTGAAGGCAAAGGTCTATGCAAACAAGCCCACGACCACCAACGCCTTGAAAGAAAGAGGTGTATTAATGAAATACAGTCAAATTTATGCAAAACGATAATAGAAAATTTTAATAAAATCGTACGTAAAGCCGTGGCGGCCATTTATCCGATGTGCTATTCCATACATAACATAACCGCAATCTGTATACTCTATCAATCAATAAAAAATTATGCTTTCTAATAAAAAATCTGTATTTTCTATCAAAATTACATTTGGCGTGAATTATGGGACACCCTTTATAAACACAAAGGATGTATGGTTGAACAGAATGCATTTAACGATATAGGCTTTTTCCTTCGTTACCCCTTTACAGTACAAACATTCTAAATTTATGAAAACTTAATTTTAATTTGCAGATAAATTATAAATATGCCTATCCCAAAAAATATTGAACTTTATTATAGGAAAAAAATAAAATAATAATTAAAAAAGTGTTATAAAAGAGAAAAATAATAATAACCACAACAATGAAACCACTCACATTCGAGTCAATACGAAACTTTCTTCGTACGAAAAAGAAAGGCAAGGATAAAGATGGCATCGGCATCATGGACGCGAGTTTCAAGCGGAGCGATTCGTTCAAGCGCATCAGCATACGAAAGAGTTATCTGGATCGAGGTCGAAAACGAGCTGCGTTACGCGCCAAAACAATTGGCTCTAATAGCAACTGCACAGGAGGTAGTAGTAGTAGTAATTATCACTGTTCAGCCGCAACCAGCGGTATAATTGTCGAAGAACGTAAAGCAGAAAAAGTTATCTTCAATCTGGACCTAACTAGCCGCAGTGATGAGTTTTATCCAGCAACGAGTACAACATCAATTGCACAAGCTAAAGCAAACAATCTACCAGCAGCTATGATGACTGTGCCTGAAGTGAAGAATGGAATATTCATCGGATCGTTGAGAAAGAATTCTGTAGCTGCAGGTGATGATGATGATGAGGAGGAGGATGATAATCGTGGTGCTATATACAATTGGGGTGTACAACAAGAGACTGAAGTACAAGTAATTTCGGTGGATTTTCAAAATTCCAACAGCACCGAAACGATCTATAATGACGTCCTTGAGGAGGTTAACGGTGCAAAAGTCTCCAACATTTCTGTTGGCAGCTTACAAGATGATGATCGTTCTGTGATATCTGAAGAGAATATCTACGAGAAGGCGGATTCAATACGGTTAGAAAAGCAAGAATCGTCGAAACTGATTACCTTTAAGTCCATATCCCAGGATAGGTGTTCCATCGAGACGAATTTTGTCGCACCTCTGGCTATAATTGAAGAACTTGAAAACTTCTCTACAACAACTTCTACTAAAAGGATCGATCATAATGTGTCGAAAACACAATTGATATACGATGATCCTATTGATCAAATAAATCGAAAAGAACAGAATAACTATTCTGGTGAGAGTATAGTTATCCACATATCAGGAGGGTTTGATGCGGACTGTGATCAGATGCCCTTGCAAGATTATCATGTGATCGCGTCGAAGGAAATGTCAGATTCACCCTTTGAGTATCAAAAGGAGCCCACAGGTAACGCCAAGTGTACATATGAGATTTTTAAAGAACTACAAAAGTCCAAGAACGATCGTATCCATCCACCCAAAAAAATAATCTCAAGAAGTTCTTCATTTTCGGAAGTTCACTATGGTATAAGTACGATTTCTGAAGATCCCGTTCAGCTTTCTCAAAACAAATACCAATCCTTCGTCTATCCCGAAGTGGAGATGTACAATGATTCAGACATAATTTCTCCAGATAGCTCAATTCCATACCCCCTAAGAGTTAAGATTAATCCTTTTACCAGGCAGAAGGAACTCTACGCCGTTAACTTGGGCAGAATTTGGAAACAATTGAATCTTGGTCAAAGCGAAGACTTGGATATGAGTGGGAATTTCAAGAAGAAAAATGAATCCTTTAAGTCCATGTCATCTAGAGATTCCGGATTCAGTTTAACTCTAACAAAACCGAAGAATATGTTTCGCAGGAGGAATGTAGAAGGTGGTAGGGAATTTAATTTTCAAAGAAATTCTTCGCGCAAACGCAAGCCGAAAACCCTGGCGCCTTTAGCCTCTCATCTTGATATGAACCCCAGCCAAGACCACTTTGTGAAAGAGTTCGAACAATTTTGCGGCGCACGTCGGCGGCATTTGAAAGCGAGGAAAGAGTACGCCGATGATCCATTTAATCAGGAGATTAATGATCTTGAAGCGTTTTTCGAAGAGCACCTGAAACGGCTAAAAGACTACTATCTCAAGCGAAAAAAAATCAACGATGCCACACTTAGCGAAATCTACGCGGGCATGTCACTCGAGGATCAAACTTTTGAATTCCCTCATCCAGACAGGAGGGTGTCGAACAACAAGAAGAAATCGAAATGCCTCTTTCAGGAAGTTCGGACATTTAATGATGACGATTACCTCGATGAAGATTCCAATCAAGGTGAAGATCTGTATGCCAGTATAGGTTATCAACGTGATACACAAGATCTTTTTAACTATCCCAAGCATTGGCGCATGACTTCGCCGCGCAGACGTACTTTTGGACGAAGTCAACACACAGGGAGAAAATCTGAAAAATCCCACGCCTACAAATTCCGAAAGGAAATATCGCTGGCAAGTGTGTTTCCATCTGTAAACGATTCCGATGCCATTCAGTCGAGCTACCGCGGTGGTGGTGGTCGTCGACGACAACAGAAAACGCAACAACCCACCATCAATCCAGACGGGACCTGTTCAGATTGCTGCAAGCGGCTTAGAGAAGCTTCACGTCGATGTTCCTCGATCGCTAGTGATGAGTTCAGTGAACAGGAGTTCCTTTCGAATTGTGATCTTTGTTGGAACTGTGATAATCAATTGGCCGATTGTGTCTGCGTCGCAAACGCTGGCTACTGTTCCTGCCGCCATATATCAGAAGGTCCATGCGGACGCAAGAAAATTCGCCGAAAAAAGTCGAAACGGAAACTTGGCAAAAATCACTCCACACTCCGTCGACGGTGCACTAGAAGTAAGTTTAGAAATTTAATTATGCTCTTTATACAAAACTGCATTGACATCGTAGAGCGATGGTGGTGGTGGTGCATACTTTCGGGATTGATTTCAGAGATAAAGTGGGCCTGTGCACTTTTGCTTGGAGAAATGTGACACCTATTTTTTTTTTTAGAGCTCTTCAAAGTTTTGAGGCAATACTCTTCGAAGTATTGGCAAACAAATTCTTTTAATTTAGGTATTCATAAGCGAGAGAATGATTTATGCTACTTACTCTTTAGACATTAAAAGTCAATAGATTTTCTTCTTCTTGTTGGGAAGAAGGAAATTAAAGTGGAACACAGAAGTTTTCTTTTATGGCTAATACGAGAAATGACGTTTCCATTCAAATGGTCTGTGGTTTTTAGAAGATTAGGTATGTTAATTAGGATCTGTTAGGCTGAATAACAATACAACTTTCTTATGAACACTGGTAATGGTAAATTGAAAAATAAAAGTGAAGTCGGGTCTTGTTCCGTTTATGCATTTAAAATGTACGAAGTTGTCTTCAGGAAAATTTAATGCATTAAAATGATACACATTTATTTCGTTTCTAATTATGAATGTTTTTTCAGATATTTTAGTCTGCAGATATTTAATATTAGCATAATGAGTTTTCATAAATAAATAAATATATATACCTAGGTATGTAGAATTGCTTTACTTTTAAATAATTAATAGTAGGTATTAATAAATTTAAAAAAAAAAATAGTTGGCACTGAGCCACTGCGCCCAGTTTTTTAATCTATATATATAAAAATGAGTTGTAAAATGTGTTCGGATACGTATAACTTGAAAACCACCGACTCTATTGCGACCATATTTACAGATAATCTTAGGTATTAGCCCAAGAGTGCACTGAAGGAGATTGGTCAAAATTGGACAAAGAGGCGTGGCACCTCCCATACAAAAAAACACTCAAAATCGTATATCTCGAAAACTGCCAAATCGATTAAGCTCAAATATACAGATAATCTTAGGTATTGGCTCAGGAGTGCTCCTCTGGAGATTGGACAAAATTGGACAAAGGGCGTGGCACCGCCCATACAAAAAAAAAACATTCAAAATCTTATATCTCGAAAACCACCGAATCAATTCAGTTCGAATTTGCAGACAATCAAAGGTATTGGCCCAGGAGTGGTCATTGGCCAAAATTGGACAAAGGGGCATGGCGCGACCAAATTGGATACTTTCTTCTATGGGTTTGTTCGTAATTGCTACCCGAAGGTTTAGGAAAAAAAAAAACGTAAAAGTAATCGATTTGTTTTGTTTCTCAAATTGATTTCCATATTTCAATTGTATCTTTTTCGTTCGTTAACTTTCTTCACTGGCTATTTCAAAGGTAAATTATTGACAGTGAAAAATGTATTTGCGATTTATACAAAGTGATGATCATTTACAGTTCGATATTTGTTACGATGCCAAGAAGAGACAATGGTAACATTAGCCGGAGTTCTCAGAATGGCCGCTGAACCAGTGAAGCTATCCGCCTTCATTTTCTATTAAACAAAAAATTAACAAAAAATATCAAACTAGATGTTAAAATATTTAAAATAACTATTTTAGGCAGAACAACGTTTGCAAGGCCAGCTAGTAAATTAATATATGTAGATAATAAATAAAAGTAAATCTGACGAAAAACAAACAAATGCCTAACTTTGCAATGTAAATAAGTTACAAATTAAATAAATTAACATTAAATAAATGAAAATTGATTGATACATATAAAGGGTCCGCCATCTAACGTTTTTTTTTCCAACTAGTGCTTATTTCGCGAATGGTAACACTTAGCTCATGTCTGATTTGACAGATAATTAGTTTTATCCTTCCGCTGAACGAATATTGCGACATTACTTTGAAAATCATGGTAATGTTGCAGAATGTCTGCGAAAATTGCGTACGGATTTTGGAAGAAGAGAAGCAGCGTCAGCTCCGTATGTTCGTTATCTTGTGAAAAAAGTGAAAGAAACTGGCATCCTCGTCGATAAACCAAAGCGTGAAAAGCCAAAAACAGTGCGTACACCCGAGAAAATTGCTGCTGTGGCAGAAAGTGTGCGTGAAGCGCCATCAACATCAATTCACCGTCGTTCTCAACAATTGAACATTTCGGAGACATCATTGAGACGAATTTTGCATAAAGACCTTGGTATGACGCCATACAAAGTCCAATTGGTTCAGGAGTTGAACCCAACTGACCATCCAATGCGTTTTCGTTTCGCTAAGTGGGCCTGCGATCGAAGATCGCATTATCAGCCGCAGAGCTGATGTCGTTTGGCCACCGCGGAGCTGCGATTTGACACCGTTGGACTATTATTTGTGGGGTGCCGTAAAAGATAAGTGTTACGCCGACATTCCAGAGACAATTGACGCTTTAAAGGACAATATTCGTGAAGCCATTGGTGAAATACAGCTGCACACAATCGATAATGTGCTTAAAAATTGGACCGATCGTGTAGGCTATTGCATGGCCAGCCGAGGCAGCCATTTGAATGAAATTATTTTCCATTATTAACCGGAAGGATTGTACTTTCAAATAAAAAAAAGAAATTTGAGAAAATATTCAGTAGTTTTTTTTTATAGCATTTTCAAAAAAAAAAAGTTATTTGGCGGACCCTTTATAACCTTAAATCAATTATCCGTTAATGCGTCATTTTAAATTGTAATATAGAAGATTTAATTCTTGTATGAATGGATTCTCAGATAAGTTGTACACTTCTACCTAGTCCGAAATATACTATTGAGTTCTTTTTTTAAGACCTAAATATCTGATGTGAATTGTGAAGTGATGCCAGATGAAGTTTAACATTATTTTTAATAAATTACTTTGCGATATTAGTATGTATTTTATTTTATATCTTCGTCATTCAGCGCCTTGCATCGGTAGAATTTTGTTTATTAGAAAATGGCTTCGTAAGTAGGTATAGATTAGATATATACATAATGATAATCTATAGCTTTTACACACATATAAAAGGTGTTTTTTAATATATAGATCTGGCGACAGAAATTGAGTTTGAATCAAACAACTTTATATAATTATGAAGAATGGTGCATGAGCATGACATTTAATTTTGATCACGTTTTGAGGCATTTATACCTTCCTCGTTGTTGTTGTTCTAATTACAGGCCACTTTTTAGAAGCAATTAGATCTCTATCTATTGTAACTTATAAGCTCTAAATTTTGTCTTTCAAGGCGTTAAAAGTTCGCGGTTTCTCATTATACACCAATAACTTTACGTAGCCCATATTGTCCATATTTTTCGGTAACGTTGGCCTTTGAATGTAACGCGAGCTCCGGCCTATTTTAAACAAAAAGAACCAATGATGCCACTAACTACGTTAAGACCACACAAAATAGTTCTTTTGTGGGTATAATTGTGTCCTTGAGTCTTGTTCAAAGCGTTTTTTGAAGTTGCAACTATTAGTTAGGCAGGAGTGCAAGTAAAGTAGTCGGCACGAGTTCGAGATCAAAGAGAAATTCTATGTTTATTTTTCCTTTTATATAACAAAGATACAAGCTTGGATTTCACAAAAAACACTATACATACAAAATTCATAGAATTAACAATTCAGGTGATGACAAGTTTCTTAAAATTATAATGTATGTAATTAGTAGATACTAAAATATTCAGATTATTTTCTAATTCATTTTAAAGATGTGAAGCATCAGAATATAATGAAAAGTATTTTAATAATAGAAAATAAACAAAAAGAAATTATTTTACTGATGAAAAGCATCAACAAGTCTCTTTCCCTCAATACAGAAACGGCAATTCCCATTGAGTCAACTGAACACTAAACACTATTTTTCGATAAAAAGACAGATTTTCAAAATAAGTTTCGATTGGTACGAACAAATTATTCTGGTTGCGGATAAAATTTGACCGCATTCTATGAAAAATTTATTTCTTATTTCTCTGAGTTTTATTAATTTTTTTCGTTTGTGACAAAACAATATACAACAATTCAAAGGTTCAGTTTTCAGCAAGCGAACAAATTAATTGTCTTCCCAATAAAAAACCGTCCAAGCGAGTCACTCTCGCACCGAAAGTTCCGTATGTATATATAGGTACTTTAGCCAACTAAAGTAAGAAAGAACGGGGAGAGTACGATACCGGATTTATGTAGAGGGGTTAAATACAGGCCCCTATTGTGAGTGTCGATAGTTGATCGTTGATCGACAACTGTCGATCGATAGACAAATGTGTTTGTCGATTGCGATTGATATTTGTCGATTTGACAGTCGCTTGTAGTCGATTACAAATGTCTGGTCGATGCTTTCTCTTGGAAGTGAAAAAAATTTGTGCGTACGAATAGCTAAAATAAATCGACGCAATCGACAATTGTCGTGGCGATCGCTGATCGACAATCACAATAAGGGCCACAATCATTTTTTACTATGGGGTAATTTAAAAAAAATAATACCTAAATGAAAATAAAATATTAAAATTCAATGGCAACACTTACAATAGAGGACTGTAGCATTTTGTAAAGCCAGGGGCCAGATTATGTAAGACGAAAACGATCGAACGTTTTCGTTTCGACAATAGCAGTCTCTGTCTATTGCCACAGGTATGATAGAGACAGGTTTAGTAAAAACGAAAGCGGTTTTCGTTTCGTTTTTTACAGAATCCCACCTCAGGACTCTGTTCTACATTTTCTATATAATGCAAATCAAATTTAGTCTATAATGTGGAATTTTAGGCCAGAGACTGTTGCTGAAGAATGTTGTTGACACTGGGTAAACAATTTACATTGTTATGCATCGGTGTAAAATTTATCTCGCTATAACCGAACTAAAATACATTACATCAAATTATCATTCTATTGTTTTGTGTCAGCACTAAACACCCACTAAAAAATTAGTGTCTTGCATATAGATTCAAATTGCCCTAATATAAAGCGTTTTCTCATTTACAGAAATGTTCAGTACAATTGACTACGAACACACCTCGGTGTTTATGTGGCACATTTTACGTGTTATTCCATATATCCTGTATTTTACCGCACCGCCCACAGTCTACATTTACTTAGCATAATATACCCTTTATAAGCGCAAATTTTAATTTATAACCAACCCAAAAAGCAGTTAACGGAATTGGCTATTGCCAAAATATTCCACGCAATGCACACAATATAACTAACAGAAATTATGCACATACACTGGCAAAATTAATTGTATAAATGTAATGCCTACGCCCTACACACGCATATTATTTCAATAAAATTGTGCCTAATAATTTGTAAAATGTTATAAAGTACGTATATCACTTATGTTTTCCCTAATTACGAATATATATCTTACATTCTCTGTAAATGGCAAATTAGAAACCAGAATAACATTTCAAATGGTAAAAGGTTAACCATGAAATAGAAAGTGGCAACATTTTTGTTACTTTTGCTTACATTACTGATAGATAGCTTACACAGTCTGCGAGGCGTTATGTTATTGAATCTATCAAATGTTGAATCCGCTCTGCTAGAATAGTACTCTAAGTCTAAGCTGTTATAAACTCTATTCATTTTTCATCTCCACAGGAAGCTTTATTCACTTTGCCAGTACATTTTTGTAACACTAAGAACGAATCACCGGAGAACCCATAAAGTATATACATCTCTTCTCTATCTCTATGTACACTCCGTGTCACTTGATTACGAGCAGGCAGTTTTTATTTTTAATTTTACGATATTTTTCAAACCCTTCGCTGATCTGGGAAAACCCAAATGCACAAGGAATGAAGGATATATTATGTTTATATTGTAGAAAAAAAAATGGAAATGCAACTTTTATGACTCTTTTCCCAAAAAGGTCATAAAATGTACCTGTTAATTTTGTGTCACTACGAGCAGTGGCTTAATCTACCTGTTACCATGTTTTAAATCAAATAAAAGGATACTTTGAGTATTAGGGAGCTTAGTTTAAGTAATAATTTCATACAATCAACAACTATGGGTGAAGGGAAGACATTAACCAAGGAGGAAATTGGCCAAATTCGAGCTTACCAGGATCAAGGACAATCCATCCGTTTCAAAGCCAGCAAGATTGGAAGAGGCGCCACTGTTGTTAACAGCTTCATTAAGGACCCTGAGAACTATGGAAAAAACCGCAAAGGAAGAGTCAGCAAAGCAATAACATGTCGGGAAAGGCGGGCGATACTGAGAGCTGCTTCAAGTTCAAAGCTCTCAAGGCTAAAATTAAGGCAGAAACTGGAGTTACAGCTAGCAGATCCACTGTTCATCGCGTGATACAGAAGGCCAGCCATATTGGCCATGAAAAAATTAAGAGGAAACCACCATTGAATGGGGCACGTAAGAGTTGAGCCTTGAGTTTGCAACAAGTAGGTATTGGTTCTAGAGTGCTTCCGTGAAGATTGGTCAAAGTTGGACAAAGGGGCGTGGAACCTCCGATACCAAAAAAACATTCAAAATCGTATATCTCGAAAACCACCGAATTGATTGAGCTCAAATGAGCTCAAACTTACAAATAATCTTAGGTATTGGCCGCAGAGTCCTCCTGTGAAGATTGGTCAAAGTTGGACAAAGGGGCGTGGCACATCCCATACAAAAAAACATTCAAAATCGTATATCTCGAAAACCACCGAATGGATTGAGCTCAACTCTATAACCGCTGGGCCGATTTTCATGAGTCTTTTTTTGTTTTGTTCGTATTGCTGTATTTCAGGTTTAGGCAGAAAGAAAGTTCCAGTTTATTCTCATTTCTCGCATTTTACGAAAGAAAATCTGTGCATGGGCAAAGTCGGACGGGAACAGCTCTATATATATAAAACAAAGTGGAAAAAACTATATGTTTCCCTCTGTCGCACGTAATGTTCAACCAATTGAGTTGATTTTTTTTAAATGTCGGTAATTACGGTGATCAATTGATAGGCCAAACAAATTAAACAAATAAAAATTGTAAAAAGCAATAAAAGGCCTGGCGAAGCCGGCTGGGGTTCAGCTAGTACATATATGTATTTTTAATAAAGATCAAATTCTTAATCGAGTTAGCCATGTACGTCTGTCTGTCCGTCTGTTGAAAAGACGATAGCGTCCAAACGAATCGACCTAGGCGAATGAAATTTTGTGAGAGGCTATGTCAGTCAAGTAGTTCTGGTACCTCCCATACAAAAGCAATATTAGACCCATGTGTTGTGTACGTACTAACTCATATTCCCAATATTTTGCATGACTTGTATGCAGTGGAGGGAATCAAAGTATCGGTCAGGCCGATGATAACACTTTTACTTGTTTTTTATTTAATGCGTTAGACTTTCATTATTTTTTTTTGATTAGATAATAAATTATTTTTCAACGATTTGTTGCCGAAAGTTCAGCTGCAGAAACACCGGTTCCAAATTCTACAGCAATAGCTGCTCGTTTCTCCGTTGTTAATTCCTAGTTTCAGTTATAAAACCTTACTTTAATGAAACCTTACCTTAATAATAATAATAATAATAATAATAATAATAATAATAATAATAATAATAATAATAATAATAATAATATAATAATACTGCTATATCACAGTTTCTGTAGTCTTTCTTGATAATGATCCGAACGCACCTATCTATAGCACATATTTCAGCTTGGAAGATGCTGGAACATTTGCCCATGGATTCGTAATGCTTAGTTCCTGGCCCAAACACTCCTGCACCAGTTCCTTACCTAACCTTACCTTACCTTACCTTAAACAATGATTGTACTCAAAATGACATCGCTTTACATTGATTACTATCCAAATAATTTTGTCGGCATTTAGTCATGCAACAATACTTTTGACACTTTCTATGACATAGTTTTGAAATCTATAGTTCCGTCACTTAATTTACTATTTTAAGTGAATATACGAGCAAAGCAACATTTCATAGGAATTATAAATTGATTTTTTTAAAGTTATGCTTATTGAAGCTAAGGGGTAACGTACATTTCGTAAATAATTTTGCCAGTAACTGTAATACCCAATTTCACAGTGGACGCTTAAGTATCGGCACAATTCAGTTTAGGTTTCAAGATAAATTTCACTGAAGTAGTTTTCGTTTGCACAGTAGATTTCGTCATTGTAAACTGCGAGTTTGCGTGGAAACGAAGCATGTGGAAGTTGTTGCACATTCAAGGTTAGTGAGCACGAAGGCAGGATTTGACATTACGTGTGAACAGCATTGCCAAATATAATATATTGGTGCTTATTTAGGTTTTCTTAGAATATTTTGAGAGAAATATTATCTTATTGCACTAATGGCAGTTATGTATGCACTGGATCGATACTTAAGCCACGGAAGTCGGTGGCTTAACTTAAGTCACTATTTAAGTGAAGTTTATAGTTAAGCCTGCAAACCAAACCGAATTTGTTTTAATCCTGAGTTTATTCTTGGATCGACAGCTCTAATGTGAAATCGGGTATAAGTGTATTTCGACAACCGAAATGATTTGCATTTGCCACTGAACTCAATCAGAGTTCAGAAATAACGTGGGTATAGCCAACAACACGTCATCAAATCTTATGCGTCACTTGGGTACCATAATCGAAATTTATTTCCAACATACAAATGCATTAAGACCCAGCTGCAGATAGAAAAATAAAAAAACTAATTGCCGCCAAGCCAATTGTATTCGCTTTGCACATACTTCAGAGAGTAGACATGAAGTTTAAATGGGTGGTGTCAGTTTATATAAGGTGTGGTAGGACAGGATAGCAGCATAGATTGTGCAATGCCGTTGACACCTGGCGCCAATCCCTAATTCTCCACCATCAGTTTGTGTGTTCCTTTGAAGAACATCTAGGTACATACATAGTTTAATTTCAATTTACTGCGTCGGTGGCGGTATGTGTTGAGATTTATTGGTTCTATGTGTAGATTGTAGAATAAAATTGAATGCCTTTGTGTTGTTTTTCGTGCCAACCTGCGGTGAGTATGCAGTTAGAAGCTGTCAAACCGGGCACATTGTGTTTGTTTCGATATTAAAAAATACTATTGGGTTTACTGCACTGAAAATAAAATCGCGGATAATTGACAAATTTCTTTTGTTGAATAATGAATTTTGTTAAACTGATAAAAAAGTGATAAATGGAGTTTATTAACTCAAATTATATTTAGGCAATCATTTTATGATAATGCCCAAAACCATAACGCTCAAATCGATTTGGAAATAACGCAAAAAAAAAAAATGCACAACGCCCAGAAATAAACAACAAGATGCACTATGCAAAACCCAAAAAGCATTTGTAGTTGAATAGGTACGTAAGGACTGTACGAGAAAAAATCCGGAAACATTTGCGCGGTCTGACAATACTGAAATATGACATTGCAGTACCGCTATACTTTGATCACATGCTCTTATAGTCATTAAATAAATAAAAAAAGTATAAATTATTTGATCTTAAGGCCGTGTGTTCATTGAGATAAATATTATTATCTTCGGAACATCCTATCCTATAGGCTAATTTTTGACCTTTTTCTTTTGCTTGAGTTTTGCTAGAATATTTAAGAGGAAATAGAACACTGAATTTCAATAAAAAATATTTGGATTCATAATCGCGTTACAAACAAATCAATTTTAGGTCATACGAAGCTCATAACGCAAGGATAACCAGAGACTTCGAATGTTTTCATTCTTAGATTCAAGAAAAAAAAGCGTTCCCTCCCCCTTTTCTTTTTCTTGAGCACTCAACAAACTTACATGCCGAATTTTAAGCCTCTACCTCCAAGGGTGTGGGTTATATATAAAGGGTCTTTCATTAAGGACTTGACAAATTATTTTTTAAATAAAATGCAAACTACTTGAGATAACTCAAAAAAAAAATTGTATTGGCTTGAATACTATCAAAACATTAGAAATAATGATCCAACATGTCTCTGTTGAGAATACCATTTACCGTAACGTGACGGTCATTTTCATCGACGAAAAAAACGGCCCACCGACGCCAACGACATGAAAACAGCACCAAACAGTGACTTTTTGCGGATGAAGTGCTGTTGTGCACATGAGGGCTCTCACCTGTCCAGTAACGCATATTTTGCTTATTGACGCAGCCGTCTAACCAAAAATGTGCGAATCGGAAATTGGCGTTAACGCTCTTAAAGTTGCGACCACCGACTCGGAATTGCGGTAGTAAATTTTAATTATTTATAAATGTTGTTCCTTCGTGTACTTCGACATGATGAAAATGTTGATTTTACTTAATATGTTGACATTGACAGTTCGCTAATCGGTTTAAGGGTGCCTTCACACTGAAAATTTGAAGTTGTCAAATCGCTAATGAAAGACCCTTTATATACTATATAGACTAATTGTCTGTAACCGTCCAGCTTAGCTCGCGCCCAGAAATTATATTGCTTAGATATGTTCTTGTCTAGGACAATGCACATCAAAACCCTCATGCCGGCATCCACCTGAGTCTTACTTAATTCATTACAAAAATATTCGCAAACAAAAAGAACATACGCATGTATGAATAAGGTGGATAGCTTCAGTCCTCAGTGGTTCAGCCGATTGTTACAATATACCTACCCCACTCACGATATACCATCTATCGCTAAACTTTTCTAACTAACTACATAACTTGTGAACATTTGTGTATAAAAATACTGGGGTTAAAATTTGGTGTAGGTATGTACTGTACTTATTAGAACTTTGTTTATATTTAGCACCCATATTTTCCCTCACTTGTGTTTTCAAATTTAACCATCAGTTCTAATTGGTTGCCTCTTCTTATTTATTTTCAGGCGATATCACACAAAAAGGATACGAAAAGAAACGAACAAGACTGTTGCAGCCATATATGACAAAAAGTAATCAAGGTAAGGCAGGACCGTCTTTTTTTTTTAATGAATATAAGTATGTATCTTGTATGAATGAGTGTCTGTCTTACTAACAATATGTAGGCTGCAAATCATTTGGAGGAGCACCTATCTAATTACTCACATTGTTCAGCTAAAAAAGCATTTACCTTAACACCACTAACAACATTTTAGCGAACACCAAAGATCTCCGTATGCCATAAATGTCCACGTTACATATGTAAGAAAAAGTGGCAGTAATAGCACTATAATCCATCACACAATGCATTGACCACCAACAAGTATTAATTAATTGCCAGCACATCGAAGCGTTCAAATCGTTTTCAAGTCTAGCGCTAGCCAACCGGTTTCGTATCTCGGGGCGCTGACACCTCTCATCGCAGTACATGCTCTCCCCTCGCTGCTCATCGTGAAATATTGCTTTAGAACGGATACGTGATATCCCTTGGTACATGGCTTCGTGATTAATCGGCAATCAGTATCTTAGAGGTAAAGTTGTGTAGAATGGATTTTCTGCGTACAGTTTGTTGTCCTATACCCAGGAGAGACGATTCTAAAAATAGGGCAACACCAAAGTAGTCGTAGGACTTTTTTCTCAATCTAACGTTGCCATACTTCTTACTTGTAATGCGTGGCCGAGGACGACAGAGCCTTTACTTACTTAAATACTTTAGGTATTTTTAGAAAATTGTATTTTTAGCAACATGAAACAGGTTCAATACCAACCATCGAACACCAACCGATTTGCTTGGTCTACGTAAAGTTCCACAAGTAATTGTTTGCCAATAACATATAGATAGTACTTTTCTGTCTTTTCATATTTTAGATAGACTTTAAGTTCCTACGAACTTTCACGGCATTTTATTGGACTTGAATATCCGCGATCGCATCAGTCACTGATATGTTAGATACGCAGCTTTTGAATAAATTAGGCTGCTAAAAGGCTAAGCTAATACTTTCAGGAAAG
The DNA here is from genome assembly GCA_955612985.1 of Cheilosia scutellata. Classification (NCBI taxonomy): domain Eukaryota; kingdom Metazoa; phylum Arthropoda; class Insecta; order Diptera; family Syrphidae; genus Cheilosia; species Cheilosia scutellata. The sequence continues at coordinate 73,400,325 of OY015313.1, read as the reverse complement.
AGAAAATATATTTACAATCTTTGAAGTTTGTTCGCACTATTGGAATTATTTAAAAAAAAAAGTTTCAGCCGGTCTCAAGTGATTACCAACGAGAACATAGCAATGCAACTGTAGCCTTATTGAAAAATTAAAAATGCAATTAGGAAGATGGGAGGACGATTTTTCCCGCTCAATGAAATCAATAATAATCGGCGACGAGTAAACCGAGAGAAGAAAACTTCACCTTCTAATGTCATGCGTATTATCTCGGATTTTGTATGTCGTCTACTCGTAGCTTTAGTTTTAATTACAAATATCTATTTTTACTGAGACAAAAATATTTAATCAGAAAATGTGATGTTCGGGTCAATAAATGCGTGAATATATAAGGAAACAGAGCCATCAAATGCAAAAATTATGACTTGTGAGCGCTATGACTGCTTGTGGCCCACTGACTACGATATCATATTTTGCACTGTTTTTGTGATCCTCAGAACTGGTGACTGGCGAGTCTGATGCCAGAATGCGAAAACCTCACAAAATCAATTTCATCCCACTTTGTGAGATTTTTGTAACTTGTGATCCTTATGAGGTATCAGTGAGGTTTACCAGAAACGGGGTGTTAGAAGCGCATCCGAAAAATTGAATTTGGGAAGCTTTCTCAGGGAACTATTGGATATACAACACTGGTCGGCATAAGTATTTTGACAAAACTAAAGTTAATTCTACTCATAATTTGAACTTACTTCATGTAAATGTTGGCATCAATGGAAAGGTCATTTAAATTCCGTTTGAATGATACACAACTTTCCTTAACCCATTAAGTACCCCTTGAAAATTTAGAACTTTTGTAAAAGCCTACTTTTTTGACTTTTTTTCTCGGTCCCAAAAAAAAAAAAAAAATCATAAAAAATATTAGTGAAGAGATTTTTGAAAATTTTTTTTTTGCAGTCACTATTAGAATTGTTTGAAGAAACTTTTTGCATCAAAACATTTTTTTTTTGATAACGAGGAAAAAAGTCAAAAGAATAGACAAAAGTTCTAAATTCTAAAATTTTTAAATGGGTACTTAATGGGTTAAGGAAAGTTTTGTATCATTCAAACGGAATTTAAATGACCTTTCCATTGGTGCCAAAATTTACATGAAGTAAGTTTCAAATTAAGAGCAAAATTAACTTTAGTTTTGTCAAAATACTTATGCCGACCAGTGTATGTCAGACGTTTGCGTGACAGGTGGTGTAGTTGAAAAATACTTAAGGTTGCCTTTCTGTTTTTCCGGGCGTTGAACCTGGGAGCCCCACTCAGTAGACAAGCACAGTAACCACTGAGCCAATGCACCCACGAATGTCATTCCTGCTAACAGTCTTTTACTACCCCGAAATAGTATCAACTGATTGTGATGTTGTTTCAAAGGCGAAGATGTTGATGGTGTAGTAGTATTTTTTAATTCGATTTGAGTTACCTATTTAGAGCAAAAAGGTACTTTAGCCCCAAGCAATTTCTCCTTCTCTACAAAGCTCAGGGTAGACCAGGCCTGGAATATTGTTCCCATATATGGAGCTCGGCCCCAAAACATTCACTTAACCTACTTGACAGCATACAGAGACGAGCAGTTTGACTTATTGAAGACCCTTCACTCACATCGAATCTACAACCGTTGGTGCACAGAAGACAAGTCGCCTATGACCTATGCTTGTTCTATAGGTACTTCCATTGTAGATGTTCCGAGGAACTCAAAGACATTATCCCTCGAAATGCAACTTTTGGGCGCCCCACAAGACAGGCTGCTAATGCTCATGACCATACAGTACACTTGACAACCGCGAGGACATCAACAAAACTCCTTCTGTTACAGGACAAGCAAACTTTAGAACTCGCTTCCTGGGGATTTATTTCCAGAAGTATACAATTTGCAGCAATTTAAGTGCAGATCTAACATACATCTGCAAGCATCTCGGGGCGCTGTTGAAGCGTTATAGGTTCGCCTTCCCGGGAGAAGTATTTAAAAAAATATATATAGGGTACAGAAAAAACCTTCCAATATCTTCCAAATCATTTACCGCATCAAAAGCAATCTCCAACATTATTACAAATGACATGATACCCATCCAAAAGACGTTAAATGTCCTTGATTTTTCTATACGTCTATAAATAGATGTAATCTTTAAGGTACGGAATAAATAGGTATGTAACTAACCTACCTACATACATAAATTGTAACCATTTGTTCCAGCGATTCTTTAACGTCGACAACTCGTCAGTTACCTAAGTCCGTAATATTTCATCGTCTCTAAGTCCATTCCCAATGACAGAAACCAAGTGTAGCTAAAGAACCATAATTGCAGATAAGACATTTTATAGTAGGTACGACATTATCCAACTAATAAAACAAAACGCTTAAGAATTCCTCACATAATATCAACCAACGATTGTATTCACATGTTCTGGCACATCTTGTAGTTGAATTATTGATGCTACTGCAATTCTCATCATCATTGAGTAAATTCATTTTTAATTGAAAATTCCTCTAGAGTTTGCAAGAGGCGAGTAGATAAAGAAAAAACGCGTCTTCTTCCATTTGTAACCTTGAAGGCAAACGAACACCACCGAAACCAGCTATTGATGGATGTGAGTCCTCGAGGAGGAGCATGTTGATTGGTACATCTACTACACCCAACCATTATCCTAGACTATGTTGTATATGCGCTGAAATGACAAAAATGTCCCGGAGCTAATAACAATAATAAAAAGAAGGTACTCTTTTGTACGAGCAACCAAGGGAGTGTGTGGAATTTAACAAATAAAGTAGTCGAGACTATGTAGTTGTAGTATGTATTAAGTTAAGCCCCTGCGGACAATGATGCCATTTATAATGTAATGGCAATGTATATAGTCTTGGCGATTCGCATCAGGCAATGCTCGTTGTAGTAGTCACTCTAACCGAGTTTTTGGATTATATTGACCGAGATTACTACATTGTGCATCGTGTATGCGTATCTACTACAGTAGTATAATCCTGAATAAGGCCAGCAACTTTGTGTTCTTCGATTCAAATGTTTGCTTGAGGTGGGTTAAGTAGGAAATACCTAATTATACGTGAAGAAACTGCGTGAAACTCTAAAAATGATTCTATATCGCACACAAAATGTGCAGACAATGTAGAAAAATGTATTTCAATTGAAAGTTAATAAGATGCATTAACGATATCGGTCGGTAGTTCCCTTAACCTAATTGGCGGTGTTTGACCGATATTACTTACTACAGCCGATAAGTAACATACATCCGTTGAAAAATATCATCAGTCGCTCACCTGATACTGTAAAATCCTGCCTACACGATAAAATCAGAAAATCAATAAAAGTATATTGCAAGAATATTAAATCGTTCACGCACCTATTAACTTGTCGCCTCTGGCGACTATACTTAAAAACCAAAAAGGATAACTTGGGTTTCTGAAAAGATTGCTCCCGCGCAGTCCACGCCATGTTACATCAAGTCAAGTAAGCTTTGTGAATTTGTGATTGAAATTACATTCGACTTAAATTTACTCGGTCATTAGCGTACGTTCGGTTCTGTTGAATTCTCTCATATTGAAATACATACTTGCTTTTACTGAGAATCCTTATTTTAGGAGTTTCTCCGAGCTCGCTGTTGTCAGGTGGCTATGTACTTGTACACCTATGAACTTGTAAATTTCGCTTTGGCAAGCTTATAGATACGTGGGCGGGCAGACTCTTTGTGTGTGATGTTAAGCTAAAATGTGTTAATTAATATGCTGTACCCGTATATATCGATATGTATCTATGTGTATTTTGCATTAAATGTGACTAATTCATTAATTATATATACATTATACATATACTATTCTATTCAACATTATAATCTAAAACCAAACTAAAAACCTGTATAAAGGTGGTGGTGGTAATAATGCCGGTAATGGAAGCAGTAATAATAGTGCAGGCGGTGGTGGTATGCCCCCATACTATAACCTAAAGGATCAACATCTGCAACAACAAACCGGAAATGGCGCCGGTAACGGTGGGGGTGGAGTGCAAATTTCCAGCGAAGGATACAGCTATGTGACTGAAGTTCCATCGTTGCCATCGTCGCACCATCGACACTCGAGTTCATACCACAAATCCGCATCGTCCCATCATCATTCCGGAAGTGGTGGTGGTGGTGGCGGTGGAGGAGGTGGTGGCAGTGGAGGTGGTAGTGGTGGTGGTAGCGGTGGACATCATCAGAATCGAACACGAAGGACACAACGAAGAGTCACCCACAACGAGAAGCGATATCATTCAGGTCGGGGTCGACTCTATATTTATTTGTAGTTAAATAGATATTTGTGTTCTGTTTCCTAATACACCCCTTTCCCTTATGTTATATTGCTCATATTACATTTACTTTTATTTTAATATTTTATTAATTAGATCTTGTGCTTTCTAATGAATGAATGAAATGAGTAGATACCTGTACGAATTATTTATGTTTATACCCTGTTTTGCGTTTGCCAATTATTATTGACGTTTGTCCGTTGTGTGTTCAATATTTTGTTTGTAATAATGGAAAAATAGAATCTTCGAAATTGTAAAAAGATGATAAAAAAATTTGTAATTACAAAAAAAAAACTTAAAATACAATCAGTGCTTCATTTCGAGGATAGGTAGATCGCTGATCAGCAGCAATAGGATATAGCAATAAAATACAGTTAGAATATAAGGTGTGCAACCTCTATTTAACATTATATATATACAGATTCAACGCACAAAAATATTAATGAATGATCTAAGACTATATATGTATATCTGAATGTGAAAGCTAAACTGCCACTTAGAACAGTTAGATCTGAATTCAATTTTAGACTAGTGTAACTATATCTTAGCATAAAAAGTGTTTTTCTCAATTCTGCTGTTTAATTACCTTACTGATTCTACTCTTTGCCTCAATCAAAGAGTTGGCATTATCCTCGATTTAATTTTTTTTTTTAAAAAGTTATATGTATGTATGTACATATTTACTAAATTCTTTTAAAAGGCAAAACCAGATTTCTTAGTCAAAATTGTAAACATTTTTATTATATGAGTTGCTCCACTCCCCTTTGTTCTTTGTAAAATGCTTCTAACAGGTAATACACAACCATTTACCAAATTTTAATGCCAAACCTGTCATAAATGTAAAGTACATTTTGTTTTGAAAAACTTTGTTATATGGGTATTGGGTAGTTCCTTGTTTGCACAATGTACATCAATGTTTACAATTTTAGCTCCCATGAGTATCGAGAAATATCATTTTACAGTGTATGTTTTTTTTGTATGGGAGGTGGCACGCCCTTTGTCCAATTTGACAATCTTAGGTATTGGCCAGTAGTGCTCATTGGTCAAAATTGGACAAAAAACCATCTTCCATGGGGTGAAACTCTATGACGTTATAACTCAATGAACGCTCGGCCGATTCCCATGATACTTTTTTGTTTTGTTCGTATTGCTGTATTTCAGGTTTACACAGAATGAAAATTCCATAAAATCGATTTATTCTCATTTTTCGCATTTTACGAAAGAACATTATTATCTAAAATCTAAGCAATACAATTCCTGTACACGGGCAAAGCCGGGCGTTTGCAGGCATATTATATAAAAACGTTGGTACGTATGTAAGTCCGATAATGGCCGCTGAAGCTATCCGCCTTCACTCCTATTAAAAAAAAATTGTTGAACAAAAATATCAAAATAAATCTTGAAATATTTAAAATAACTATTTTAGGCAGAACAACGTTTGCCGGGTCAGCTAGTTTGTATATATACCATTGACACATTGAGTTAAACCTTTTACAAATAAGTTTAACACTTTTGCAGATAGGTTTAACATATTCACAAATAGGTTTAACATATTTACAAATTGGTTTAACACTTTAACATTTCAATTTAACTTTTTCACATTTCTAGTTAACCAAATAACATTTCAATTTAACCCTTTTTCAATTCAATTTAATATGTTATTTGATTAACTAGAAATGTGAAAAGGTTAAATGGAAATGTTAAAGTGTTAAACCAATTTGTAAATATGTTAAACCTATTTGTAAATATGTTAAACCTATTTGTGAATATGTTAAACCTATCTGTGAATATGTTAAACCTATCTGCAAAAGTGTTAAACTTATTTGTAAAAGGTTTAACTCAATGTGTCAATGGTATATATATTGTAGGTACTGCCAACTTTTGATTATTGTACCGTTCTGCTTATATCTTGAAGATGTAGATCCCTCATAAGAGATTCCCTCGCATTACAGTTGTAGTCTTAACTACTCCATGGTGGAAGAAATACTTCCTATAGCACTCTCTCAGTTTCCTTTAGGAATCCAAGGATGGTATATAGTACTTCCTTATCTGATTAATTATATTTTCCCAAATATATCAGTCTTGTGGGCCAATGCACCAGATGATCCCAGCACATGTTTTAGGATTTCTCTGGACTCATCGAAAATTCTGCAGAGACTTTCCTTAGATATAGCTATTTGTTCCTGTTGTCTTTTTCAAATGTGTGTACATACTGTCCTCAGTTTATCGGCACGACCAAAAATCAGTCAAATAATTGTTCCTTCGAACTATGCAGATATGAGACCTCCATTTCTGATAATCTTATGGCACTCGGCGGCGCCATTAAGCAGAACTGGTACAATATATGTTCAGTAGCTAGAGTTCACCCAACCATCTTTTGGGAAACGCTGCAGTAGTGCATACGTTTGTTATTTTGCGACAATAGTTTTGAACCCATCTGATTTCGCCAAAATATTTTATATAGAATTTTTTAAATTCAAATATAATTTATATATAGTATGTACAGTACAGTACCTACATACTAGCTTCAATCCCGTCCGCTTCGCCAGGCATTAAAAAAAATTTCCATTACATAGGTATTTTTCCTTTGCTTTAAAAATAAAAAATAAAACAATACAACAAAAATCTCGAAGCTTTCAAATCGTTAAATTACAAGAAATTGTGTTGGCTAATTTGTTTTTTTTTTATCATGACATCGACTTTTGTTATAAACCAATTTCCTACACCAATCCACACCCCTTTGCATGAAATTTTGTATGGCAGCTGCGCACTCCAAGTAGGTTGAGGTCTCCTTTTCGTACGTCCTAAGGCCATAGGTCTTCCTCTATTGCTGCTCTGTAAAGCTTGAGTCGAAAACTCTTCGGGCTCTTAGGCAAAAAAAAAAAACAGCGTTTTAAAGTAATCGTGAAAAATTCGTATATTGATCTCAATTCCAAATATGTCGGAGTATCTCGCATAAGAATCTGACATCCTGCTAATTTTAGACTTTGCAGACTTATTCAGCTTCAGGCAGTCATTTCCGACAGAAACAGAGCAGCTGAGGGAGAATCATTTCTTGTGAATCGTTCAAATGATGTTGAAATTCCATTAATTCTAATTCATTTTCAGTATATCCACAAAACTAGCAATGTAGCTAGTTCGACCGCAATGTAGCCCATCAGTGGTTGTCTTAAACCGTCATGCCATGTCTTTTGTCATTATTGAGATGAATAAACCGTGCGATAACTATTGTGACATTTAACCATGCAGCGAACTCAATTGTCTTAGTATATGACCAGACGTTGACGTAGTGTCGTGCGAACTTCGCATAATAAAGCTTTTTAAACAAGCTAACAATACGTAGAAGTGCTTTCATAAACCAAAGCTTATTCCTAAGAATTCTACCCATTACCACTGCTTGTTTTCTTAATATTCAATTGTATATCCTTGTAATATCCAGTTTGAGTTTCTCCCTAGCCTGCTACTGCGGTCAAAACGTCGTTTTTTGTATACCTGAAATACCCATTAAAATGGCATAATGATACCTAACCGGAAGCTTTGGTTCATATGTTAATAAACTCAAACTTAAATTGTGGATTTTTTGTATACAATTTAAGATTTCACAATTTGTTGCCAGTAACTGTTTAGTGTTTACATATTATACGAGTATACTCGTATGCGTACTACTGGTACTACTGATCAAAAAACTCAAATAAATGTTATGTGCTTTCAGCACTCATTCTGCAGCAGCAGAGCAAGTCTTAAATCTTTGTTGCAAACAGAGCTATTGTGTAATATTACGAAGCATCATTCATACAGTGCCCCGAGGATACAGTATCGCAAAGTAGATTAACAAGTTCATTGACATCATCAACAATTGTAGTGGGCATTTATTCTCTAGAAATTTTGTTGGGTTCATTCCCTGTAACCATCTGTGTGTAAATATTTTAAGCATTAAAGACATTAAACAGTTAATTTGCATTCACTTAAATTTCCATGGTTTCTAAAAGCATTCTGAATATTTGATTCTACAAATATAGCTAATAGAAAATAAATCGCTGTTCCTCGGAGGAGAGCCCCTTATAGTTGTGAATTTGTCTCTATTGCAAAATTGCATAACTGTTTGCAAATATCAAATCAAATTCTTCATTAAATCAAATGATTGTATGTATTTTCTTACTTTTTTTTGTTAATTTTCGTGATGGTTACCTAACTAAATCACTACGTAGAACAAAAGGAAGTGCCCATAACGCGTCTCTGTCTGAATTTGGGTGCGGTTTTCACTGTTATGATCTCCATTTCTAAGAAAACGGTCCTGCTTATTTCAAATTACTCTATTACTCATAGGAGCATTAGAGTTTTAATGGGGTTATAATAATTTTCTTTAAGGTGTGTCCAGTACACAGCGGGCAAGATTTTCTGCCCATCCGAAAAGAACTCTCAAGCCCAAACGGTATGAGGGCGCCAAATTTTGTTTGAGCTCAGCGCATTGCACACTGCATGGTTTAAGTTTCGTTTGGTAATCCATAATTTAAAAGAATTCGCGGCTCTTTGTAACTTTCGACCAATCTTCGCAGGAGCATTCCCGGGCCAAAACCTAAGAATGTCTGAAAATGTTAGCTCAACCGATTCGGTGGTTTTCGAGATATAAATTTCCACTTGAGGTTTTCCGAATTTTCTTTTTTGCTAAACCACCCCTGATTCAAGACGAACAAAACAAAGGAAGAATCGCACGAGACTAACGCACACCAATTGATTTTTATATACATATTCCGCCTTACCAATAATCAACTTTAGTCTGGCAGTTAACACAAACACACCACACTTTCCGAAATGTTCATACCAATAAATAAATTTAGTTGCCGGAATATCGTTTACTGTTGGGTTAAATGTTAATGTTGAGAAAGTCATGTTTATCTCGGCCATTAGCTAAATAGATCCACCCTTATGTCATTTTCAAGAGGAGTGCTGCCTATGAAATCAAAATTATAGTATCAAAAATTGTAATAGGAGTGGATTTAAATACACTGCATCTGCTCTGCCTGTACTGTACAGTGTACATATTATTTGTATTTATTCATTGATTTTGGTAAATTGTAACATGATATCTTATCGCCGCACTTTTTTACATTATCAAAAACATTTTTTTTAAATACAGAATTTTGATATAGAGCATTTTGAAATACTGAATTTTGAAATACAGAGTTTTGTTCATACAGAATTTTGTTCATACAGAATTCTGAAATACAGAGTTTTGTTCATACAGAATTTTGAAATACAGTATTTTGAAAACAGAATTTTGACCATACAGTATTTCAACCCCAACCCATAATTTTTTCGTCATACTCATAATCATAACGATAAGTGGCCTTGTTTTCAGTGAATATAAGTTATGGACTTTGTATCCTGCAATGACAGAAAATGTAGTAGATCGTAATAAATTTGTCGCATTAGTAAATGTGGAGGTAAAATGGTTTATTGGTACCATTTCAATAAAGCTGTACAAGTTAAACCTGGCAGCTAACTAATAGTCAACATTAGTGTTGGATTATAAGTAGTAAGGCCGAATAATTAGGATGATCGTTCACACTGCAAAAGAAAGGCAAATCAATAGAAAAGAATCTGTACTCAGAACTTTGGATGTACGCCCCCTGTTCCCTGATGTACAGTTACCCAAATGAATTAAACTCTTTAAGAACAGCAGGAATACTACTATACTGCAACTACAAGTACATAGTCTTATGAGTCGATTACAATGATTCTTCTCCGTAATAAATAGCCAGCATAGCTTAGAAAGTATGTCTGCAATTTAATTTTTTGGAAGAAACAAACAATAGGTATAATTGAAAAAATTCCTTTTAAAAGCGTATTAGTGAGTTAGTGAGTATATTCTCTCCTTCGGATGTCAGTCCCATTAATGAGTAATGAATCTAGTAGTAATGCGATAATTTTCATACGTGCGTACCCAGTTTGATATATGCTCCAGGAAATTATGTTTTATTTGATAAGATTGGTTGTATGTGAATTATCTGTGGATCTGAGCTGTGGGCCCAGAAACAGTGAAATATACTAATAATAAAAATAATAGTACGTAGTAAGTAGTAGTAATAAAATATTAGACATGTAAACATGTAAACATCATCCTCTTATACCCATATTAGCACATTGGCTAAAGAACTTACATATTCAGTGTGCTTAACTAGAGCTTCGAGATGAGCTTCTCATCTTCTCTTGCTTAGCCTATTTCAACAGTGTCATTACAAATTAGTTGCTAAAAAAATTGATTCAGAATTATTCCAAGTTTATTTTCTAGGTCTCCGATGGTAGAAATGTGCTGAAATAAACTAGAGGAACGAAGTCAATTCTGAGACTGATTTATAAAAAATGAAGGTTTAAGAGACTCAATCGCCGAAATTTCACAATTTTGTCTCAATAATGAAATTGAAATTTCATACTTTTTATACACAAATACCTACTACAACACGACCAAAACGAAAATTATATACCAAATTCAAGATTCAAAATATTTGCAGTATTTCTGCATCAGCCACTAAAAAAAAAATAAGTATTTTATTGTTTGGGACGAATGGAAAGGACCTGCAACTTTATGAATTGAGAAGCTTTTCCAGGACATTTATACTCTCTGATGATTACAATTATAAAAAATGTTCATCTTTATACAATATCTAAAAATTGATGCATGTCTCTATTTATAACCACTAACCAAGCTTCCTATTACATATTTAATTTAAGCTTTGCTATATTTTTAAATAATATTTACTTAATGTTTTTGATTTCATGTTTTATTTATTTTAATTTTCTTTTATTTCATTTTGTCCAAATTGTATTCGCAACAATCAAACTATAATATCGAAAAAATATCATGTACAGCTGGTCCGCTCACATCAAATGTCAAGCGTTCTGGTGTAGACCTTAGCAGTCAGCTAGCAGCTCTGTCAGCTGAAATTGCCGCAAAGTCTAATTTTAAAGGATGTCGACCGTACAAATCATCCCAGGTGCCCGACCAATGCTCAATGCCACAGTCGCCACTATTGCAGACGCGCAAATATTCCGGGAGTGGAGGTAGTATTGGCGGTGGAAATAGCAGTGGCTCATCGAGCATGGAAAAACAATCATCTAGTAAGCCTAGCAAACAAGTGCCATTAAGTTCGAGATCTTCTCAGCAGCAAATAGCAGGGCAACTTCCTCATTCGATACTACAATCGTCTGCTAATCTTCTGGCACCAAGTGCAATTTTAGCAGCCGTCAAATCGATGCAAAACAGTAAAACAGCGGTTAAGTCGTTAAGCGACAACAAGAACAATAACAGCAATGGCAACAGTCGCAGCAAATCCGAATCACCAAGTGGTACTGTACCAGTTGGACCACCACCAGGATGTCTAGTAGGTAATAGCGCTGAACGAACTGCTAAATCTGATCAGAGTAAAAGTGGTCAGAATGCCAATGCACAAACCGCACAAAATAATCGACCCAGTCGACGCTTGGGAAGGCACGAAAGTCGCTATACAAGTGGTAAACGCAATTTGATATTTTGTCTGTCCTAGCCCTTCCATCCCTATCCTATTTCCCGGTCATATTTTAAGATAAAAATCCTTTCATTCCTTCTCCTCCGCTCTGGAATAACGCTCTGATCTTAGCCACACTGTTACTCATTAACCCCATGTTCGTTTTTTTCCGAGTCGAACAAATTTTAACTTGCGTGTATCGCTTGGTTTGGTCATACCTATTGTCTTTCTCTATACATATCTATCATTGAATTTAAATATAACTTAACAGGGCATACTGAATACAGTTTATTTATATAGCAGTTTCGCTAAAATAAACACTAAAGTCGATAACACTTGATATTTTTTTATATATTTGTAAAAAATTAGATAACACTCATCAAATGTCATCCCATATTCACACTACCCATTAGACATTGACACAAGTTGTATAATTTGAAACATTTTATATGCCTAGCTTGTTAATTGTATAGAAACTGTAGTTGGTGTTTAAGCTAAGAGGGTCATACAACTTACAATATGTACCTACTCGTATTTTGCGAATTAAGTCAGACTTTATTCTGTATAGATACAGCAACAACTATTCATAATGTTATTTTATCATAGGTTATTATATTAGTTTTATTGCAAGGATTTATTCACAGTACATTTTTGGTTGTTGGTAAGCTAATAATAATAATAAAATATAATATGTGCGAGAAAAGTAAATAATTATTACATTTTATTTCCAAGGTTATGTACAAAAAGTATAATCAAATCTCTGCGCACTTTAAAATCTTAAATCGACATCAGTTGAAATAGACATGGAATAATAAAAAAAATGTTTAAATCATTTCATATCTCATCAAAGAAGAACTGCATAATCTGTCTTGGATTTCCAAAATCTACCATTTTGTTTGTTCATAGTTGTTCAGTAAAAATGCACCTCGTCGCTGAAGATGATCTTTTGGTTAAAATTGGGATCATTTTTCCAACTGCTCCAGAGCACAATCGGCGAATGCGTAATACATGGAACAAATTTAATTCTGAACGAACACAGGCCCAAGTCCTTTCGAAAAATTCGCCAAGTTGAAGCCTACGAAAGGTGATGTTCTTGAGAAAGACGCGAAACTGAGATTCCTATAATTTTTTCTGAACTCTCCAATAGTTAACTCGTAAATCGATACGTATAGCGCAGAAAATTGCGCGGACTCGATTTTTATAAACATTTTTTTTTTACGATTTGGATACGTTGTTGAATCTTGTAGCGGTTGATGACAAAAATGTTGACTATGACAGAACACAATGACAGCAAAATATTTTTCAATATGGCCGCATTCGGTTGTCAAAGCTCTGTCATAGCTACTGAATGACCCTATCGTATCGTTATGTATCTGCATACCGTTGTGTAGGTACTGATGCTGACTTATTTAATGTGATGATGGTAATAGAGGAGTAGACGAACACCAACCTAAAGCAGAATTGCGTAATCCTTGAAGGAGCAATACGTGACACGGAATTTGTAACTTTCTCGTATATGTAGTAAGAGAAAGATATTGTTTTCGTACAAAACGTCCGTCTGCTCCTGAGGTCTAAAACCTTAACGGGTGGATGGACGGATTTCTTTCAATTTTGCATGTTAGCTCAAATATTAACGGGACTTCCCATATAACGGTTTTAAACAAGTCCAATTCCATTCTAAAACGGCTCCAATGATTTTAACCAAATTGATATATAACACTTACCTATTTTAAAAATTGGATTTTTCTTGAAAACGGTAGATACATAATATTTTTTACAAAAATACAATGTTAAGGTAATATGGTATTCCGTGCGTGACACCAATATCAGTTTACTCTATAGAAATTCGTATTACAAAGTTTTTTTTATAGCCATTTTTAAAATAATCTTTTCTGACGTTTTAGAGTAAGAGCCCACAGTAATTTTTGGGTGTGAATGACAAAAAAAGTCACATAATTAGGTAGCTCTTAAGTAGTTGTAAAATAATGTTCTCAATTAATTAAAGATTAATCCTGCGTTTCCATTCAAATTACGGATAATGTTAGATAGGACTTCAAAAAAGTGGTCATATCTTGAAAACCCCATTTTCGAATTCGAAACAAAATTATATTTTTGTTTTCATAAAACTGATCTAGATGTTGTTGTTTGTTCGAGGAACTTCCCAGTGCAAAAACTATTGTGAATTGTTAGCATTCATTTCATATTATTATTACGAACTGCATTCCATCAGCTTTGGAAAATGCAGTGTATGTCCTATACAACAAATGACATACAGACCTATTTCGTTTGAAACGGTCCACAATTACACTTTTCGAACGTATCAGACCAGTGGTCAAATATGTAAGTAACCTAGCAACTGGCGTTTCGATTTCATTATCGGCTGATGCTGCGTATCGTTTTCAAAAACAGCTGTAAACAAAATACTAGTTTGTAAATGCAATACCTACATATGTAATTATTTGTGAAAACAAAACATAATCCGTCACAATGACCAAAAATTTCATATAAAATTATCCATTGTTACCGCCAAAATATTTCAGTTGAAAATTAAATTAAATGATTATTGCTAAGTGCCAATGTAAACAAACAGAATGAATAATGTCGAAGTGTTATGTGAATTCTCAGCATTGGATTAAATGAGCCCATATAGCTTAAGCCATATTTCATGAAATATGCAAAGAAAAGTAACCAATAGTGACAATAAATTTTGTTTTTTTAGATTTTCTTCCTTACCGACAATGTGGAGCTAAATCGACACAATGACGTCAGGAAAAGGATGGAGAATTTACTTACTTACATGTTACATACTTAAGTGGTCGTGGCGCTACAGTCCGGGGTTGACAATACGCATCTCCAGTTAGCTTAAACAACTGATTCGCACTTTTCTGACGAGGTCGATTTCGCAGCTCATCGAGAATCGAGTTCATTGTTAAATTTCTTTCCCCGAATCCCGTCAACGCACTCGTAGAGTTTTGGGTTCAAAAATACCAAGGATATCTTCATCCACTTTCACAGATGTCCATGCTTCTGCGACATATAGCAGGACTGGGATGATGAGTTTTCCTTAGTGTTTCTTGATATTGACTAGTCTTCAACTGCTTTTTTAGGCCAATGAAACAGCAATTCATAAGCGTAATTCTTCGCCTGATTTTTGAGTTGATGTCATTTTTAAAGTTTATAACGGAGCAGAGGTAGATGATGTCCCTAACTATGTATATACTTTATGGGGAATCCGGTGACTCCTTTTGGCGTTACAAATGTAATGGCAAAGAGAATATACCTTCCTGGGGAGGTTATAATGAGGGTGAGTTTTACATCTGTGCTGTAAATGTTCTTAAACAAAATAAAACTTTAATTTTGTTCAAATTGGGATTTTATGTTTGCAAACTTTCGCTGTTTATAGATGCCAATTTTAATAGATAAGCGTTAAACCCATCTTCGCCGCCTCCGTCACAATGCTCACGAACGCGCCAGTGACATCAAGCTATGTTCTGCCGATGTCGATGTCGTCGGCGTAGGCAAGTAGATGGACGGACTTTTGAAAGATAGTGCCTCTGGTGTTAGCGTTTGAGTTTTGCACTATTCTTTCAAGAACGATGTTGAAGAAGTCACATAACAGCGCATCGCGTTGTCTAAGTCCTTTTTTGACATCGAAGATCTCGGTGAGTTCTTTACTAACCTTGATGGAGCAGCGTGCATTCTCCATTGTCATGCTGCACAAACAGACGAGTTTGGCAGGGATGCCAAAACTAGACATTGCTCTGTATAGCTCGTCTCTATAAATGCAGTCATAGGCGGCCTTAAAATCGATGAATAGGTGGTGGGTATCGATTTGGACTTCCTGGGTTTTTTCCCAGATCTGCCGCCGTGTGAATATTTGGTCGATGAGTAGTTACAATTGGCGGGTTCTGGCGCAGGTTGTAGGTTGCAGTGACGTCATCGCTAGTACTGTATTGCCTGCTAGATGGTGCTGTTCTCTCTAGTTAGATGGTTCGGTTCTGTGGTGATGTTCTCGCTAGATGTTTGTAATGGTTCTAGTGATGGATGGATAGCGCTGTGCTCTTAGTTATCTTATTATCAACCACTACCCTTCGGATGGAGTTTGCTTCGGAAAAAAAACTATATTCCCCCATACGGCCGCGAACCCGAGAATCTCGTACATGCAGCAGATAAGTCATCCACTAAGCCACCACGAGTTATTGAAGATTAGTTTCCAATATGTTAATAAAACCACATTCTCTATGAGATTTGTAAACAATCAAAAGCATCGACGCTGATATAACAAGCAGATTGTAAACATTGCACTGGTCGACAGCAATAAGACGTGCATGATGAGTCATCTAAAAATAGAATCTAGGATGGAAGCATCTGGTGTTTGGACTGAGACATAATATATGCATACTGTTGTTCAATGTTCGCTGGTTTTCTTTTGTTTTTGTTGAGTCTTATCAGTGGCTTTGGAAATTTGGATATGATTTCATTATGCTTGATTCCACTCTGTTTCGCTTTGTAAAATAAACCACAAAACTTTGTTCGTTCCCACTGATGAAATACTTTTCTCCAATCAAAAAATATTTATGAATTAAAACAAATATGCATTCAGTTTGTTATATATTTATTTATAATAAGTTTTTCTTTTTTGCATTCTTATTCTAATATCTTATAATGACCCCAAGCATAGGTACTTATACCATCTGAACATATATAACGTTTGGTATCATTATAACTTAAGGCTAGCTTATTTATTTGTTGGGTATAAATGGTATGTAACTTACTTCTAAATATATACATAGATCGAACAACATTTTGTTTTTTAATCAAACACTTACGGTAATCTCTTATATCTAAACTGCTTGTAACTGATTTTTTCACACCTTTGGCTTTCTTTATAACTTCAGCATTATCTATGCTAAACGAATACATTTTTGCTCTTAACCCTATAAACTCCACCATTTTTCGAGAGTTATTCTCATCTTTAAAGAGACCGAGGGCTTTGCCATTTCTTTGTGGAAAATTATGTGTATTATCTTCAGGATAATCTGATGTATCAAATCTAGGTTTTGAGGAATTTATAACATCATCATAAATGTCAGCATAAAAATCTTCAGTCTTAATTGAGTATATGAATGAATCGGTATCTGTATAATTTAACCGAATTGAGTCATTAAACTTGTTTCTCATGTAATCATAGTGGAAGTCGTACATGAGCCATTTAGAAAGTTCTAATACTGCGAATCCCAAGTAAATGGGTTTATCGAGTGTTATCTTTCCGTTTTTCAGTTCAAAGGCGGCCATATTAGCACTAAATATAGCTCTGCTATGAAAATTAGGATGTGCAATTATACTTCTGGCTCCTTGACGTTTTGTTGAATTTTCCCAATTTATAACAATTCGAACATCTCTTCTTTTTTCTACATTTTCCATAGTTTTCCCATAGATACTGTTATTCATTAATTTAAAGAAATTCTTTTGAAAGTCATTCTTTGCACGTCTTCTATACTCTGTATTGAGAGATATATAAGTTTGTAACCATCTAGACTGTCTAAATTTCAATACTTTGTGAACTTTTTTAAGAACAAGACCATTTTGCATACACTGCTGCAAATTATTTAAATGAATAATGTATCGATTCTTTTCATCCAGGTTAGCAATCAACTTGGAAAACTTACATCCTGGGGTTTTTATATTTTCAGGGCAAAATGGTAGATCATTATGAATATCGTGCAAGTGTGAAGGATAAGTCAGATCTACTTCTAGCACATAGCCAATGTTTTCATCTTTTAAATTGGAAATATAATCTGATGTGTAGATCTTGGAATCATCCCATTGAAAACTACCATAGGGGAGAGGTTGAGACATTGCCCAACCATACAAATTGTTAGCATCGTAGTACATCAGATATTCTGTCAACTTTTTCTGAGAATATTTTGAAAGGTACTTGTTATTTGCTATAGCATGTCTGTGACTACATTGACACAAACCACCTCTTATGCCACTCTTGAAGAAATTATACATACTAACATCGGTCAATAGTTCTAAATTTACTTTTGTGGTCTTCAGCATAGCATCCCACGACAAGCCAGGAGCTGTATAATAATGACAAGGGTCCAAGCTATAGATTGACATGCACACCTTTCTAAAATTTTCAAAAATATCTGTTAGCAATAAAACGTCGCTTTGCAGATATAAACGTAGATAGTCTTTCAACGATTCACATTTGAAGTGATTCCATACTTTTACAGCATGATTATATTCTTCCTCTGAACACTCTCTATCTATTAGTTTATTATAAAACTTTGTTATTGGTGGAAAGGAACATTCGTTGAACCGTTCCCACGAATCTAAATGATCATAGGGAAATACGCCTTTGCGTAACATTAACTTAAATGATTCATCATTGGGAAAATATTTTTTCGTGCTTATCAGATCATCATCTGATAGATTTTTTGCTAACGAATCAAGACTAGATTGGAGGAATCTGTTTGAGTCTAGGAATCTTATATTGAATGAATTGATTTGATCGATAAATATATGCTTTGTTAGCGAAATATAGTTCTCTTTGTTTAGAGGAATTATGTTAATGCGACCTGGAACTTTAGCTAAACTTTTAACAAAGAGATGACAATCATATCCCGAAAAATTATGGAACATTACCGGAAACATTTTGGATATCTTATAATCTAGATTACAGGTGTTATGAGCGGGCCCTCTATATAAACCAGTTAAATGACAGTGATCTCTTACTCTGGTGTCTCCTTCCTTGAATCCATTTTCACATATATGGCATACCGCAGTATGTTCTTGAGTATATATTTCCATGTCAGTCAAGGCAATCATCGGTTTCTTTACCATAAGTACTTGTTTGTACAAATATATTAGATCATCCACCAACATTTCAACAAATTTATCAGCTGCATTTTCACCTATAAAAATTAAAAAAATTAGAAAAGGTTTTTAAAAACATTTAATTATTGCTTACCAATATATGTTCTACGCATATCATATTTTGAATCAAATGAGCACTTTATAAAATATGAAAACGCACATGGTACATGCTGTTGAACATCGGTTGTTGACGATTTTTGTGGATCTGGCATGCAATTACTTGTTGGTTGCAATATGGACTCAAAATCAGCATATACAGCAAACGGATGAATCATTTTTTTATTGAAGTTCTTAAATGTAACATAATTCTCCCCCTCCTCTGGCATTATGGTTACTATTTTGCAGCACTCACTTTTATGTAATTCCAAAATCGATTCACTGCCGAAACGCTGCAGACATCCATTACAAAGGTGCATTTGAGTCTTTTTCTTTGTCTGATCGCTACTTATCAAACGCGAAATATTTTTAATGTACACATAATGCTCATCATCCAAATTCTCACAATAAAGCAAGTTTATGTGTTTCCTCTTTTCCATTTGGGTATGATAATAAGGTCCAACAATGTTGTAATCGGAAACGGAATTATTGAATTCATATCCAAAAACATTAACGCTGATATCCTGATTATTTCTCTCGAAAATGTTTACATCTTTAACCATTAGAGGGAAGTCCATGTTGCTAAAGTTAACAACTCTATTGTTTACGGTTATGAAATCTGCTGCTATGTTTTTAATATTATAAGCACTTGGTCTCTGATGATCATCTGTAACTTGTTCATCTAAAGCTGATATAACAGCCCATTTAAAGCAGTATATGTCTAGGTTTTGTACATTTATACATGCATGTTTTTCTTGTAATTTTAATGGTAATTTAAAATATTGCGAACCTCGAAGCGGCTGATACTTGTTCACATTTACTTCGATTCTTAAAAATGACAACAAAGCCCAACCACTATCTCTTTCCTGAAATTCTTCTAATTTCGATTGAATGTCGTCAACCATTTCCTTAAGTTTTTCCGATATATTATCGCTTTTCAAAAGCACCACCATCTTGGTTTGCATACTCTTCACTTCAGCACACATATTGTCTTCGTCGTTTAAATTCTTGACAAACTCACCGAAAAGCTCGAGTTGAAACTTAATTGATGTTAACTCTTCGAGTTCTGCTTGCAACAACTCCGTCAGTACAATAGAATTTATATCGAACAATACTTTCGAATCCAAAATGCTCTCATCATTATTCTGAATCGAATAACTTTTAACTCGATTTTTAAACGCTCCCTCAATTAAGCTCACATTATCCTTCAAGAACTGCCTTGAGCTCTCTTTATGGCTATTCTTCCTCAGATGTCGCGACCAATTTCTTTCAACAATACTTTCGTTGCACACAGAGCAATGTTTCACGGTTGTGTTTTTAGTTTTCTTATTGGAAGGTGCTGACGAAGTTGAAGGTTCTTCAGATAGCTTCCTCTTATTCATTTTCTTTTCGCCCTCCTTAGAAACACTTATTGAATGTTGCAATTTAAGGTGATTCTTCAAGTTATCCTTTCGATTAAATACGCTATTACAGATATTACACTTTTCACGTATATCCCCACCATGGACAGTTTTAACATGTCTAACCATTACCCACTTATGGGAGAAAACTTTATCGCACTCTGTACAAGCAAACATTTTTTTTATTTTTTATATTTTTCTTTCCGGACGAACTTAACCAGACCGGTGACTTGTTGACAAATGAACATTCCAACCAAACTTCTATTGCTTTTTCTTGATTTTATTCATGAATTTTCCTCAGCGCATGCGTCATCATTACAAGCACACAATTCAGCTATCCCTTGCGATCCAAACATGAGCATAGGTGAACATCGTGGAAGTATGTGAAAGTAAAGACAGACTTTTAAACTGTTTCTCCCGGTCCAGCATGTGATTGCATTTCGTTGGATGGATTTTATGATGATTCGGCAATTATTGCTGGTCGCAGAGATATTGTATTTCGATTTATGGGTGGACTGTATGCTGTTTGTTTACATTATCAATTTCGCTGGTCATGGAGGAGCTTTGGTAAAGGCATTGACGCTGATCTAACAAGCGGATTGTAAACCTTGCACTGGCCGACAGCGATATGACGTGCGTGATGATAACAATAAGATCTAAAAATAGAACCTAGGATAGAATCCATATGATCATCTGGTTTTTGGACTGAGATATGAAATATGCAAACTGTTTTGCAATGTAACCTAATGTTTTTTTTTTGTGTGTTTTGGCTGTGAGTTGTGCGGTGAGTCATTGTTTGGATGGGCTAGAGATGGTTTGTTTGGTAAAGAGTGAAATGGATGAGAGGAATGCATATGTGCTGACTGTTGAGAGTTTAATTGTTTACGGGATGCTGACAAAGAGGAGAGGGGTTATATGCGCTGACTGTTGAGAGTTTGAGTGCTCTCGGCGGATGGGTTGAAGAGTAATGTGATTGATAAGGGGAGGGAGGGGGGGGGGACTAGGAGAGGTGTTTATATTGTTTCGCTTATTTTGATGGATACGAAATTATATGTTTTCCAAAA